>JAPSGF010000095.1:1880586-2069715 GCA_035772895.1 Perdix hodgsoniae | reverse complement strand
AATAATAATAATAATAATAATAATAATAATAATAATAATAATAATAAATTTTTTTAAAAAGGAAAGGGTAAGGGGAAAGAAAGAATAAATTAAAACAGACTTGAAATATGATTTACAGATCACCTCAAAATAGTGTTTCTCTATCAAAAATGAGTAGGGTAAAAAATAATCATAATACAGCAAGTAGTCCTTAAAATATATAAACTGGCCGAGTTTCTTTAAGATCAATGAAACAATTTCATGCTAATTTTGCTGATGATCTGACCCAAAATCTTTGTTAGACATGACAATATTTTTTATCCCAAATGTTCAAGTTCTTGGAATATCTGTATGCTAGCATACAGATAAGCAACAATTCATTATTTCATCTCAATGAAAATATGGAGTCATGTGGCTCACAAGAAAGTAAGGAAATATTTTTTAAACTGTGATATAAATTTAGCTGATATTTACACTCCAGATTTAAACATGGGATTGAGGTAATAGGATTTCAGCCAACAGATGTGATTCTAGTGACCTAAAACACAAATGATTTCCCAGACATTTTTAAAGTTCTCTAAATTCACATGGATGTACAATGTCATTAACTCTGCTCAGATAAAAGCTTAAAATCTAGCATGAGTGCATGACAAGATTGCGAGTGCGCATCATATCTTAGAAAGCACTTTGGTTAATTCTGAAGTAAAGTTTTAATGTGGAATTCAAAAATAAAGTTTCTTAAAGAAGCTTTAAGAGGATTCTTTCTTTAAAGAGGAAATAATTCTACTTAGTCGAGGTAGCGCACAGAAAATTTTACTAGTATTAGATAGGAGATAAAACAGAGATGGACCAAATTACAGAAAAAAAGAAAAAAAAAAGAAAAAAAGAAAGAAGGTACTAATATGAATTCAGAACAGTAATCCATAAAGATTAATAATGGAATAATCTAATACCCCATTTTGACAGCTTTTTTTTTCCACACAAAATTATCCAGAGTACCAACAGTACTATTCTACGCTGGCAGTTCAAAATAGGATACCACTGAATTATAAACATATTCAGACTCCCCGTACATATAAACATAAGAGGTCATGGCAAGCTGTTTCATCCACTGAAACAACATGGTAAGAATTGTTAACCTTGCCTGCATTATTCTTTTGTGAGCCATCTGATGTCAAGAATAGCAAGAATGTCCTCTTTAAAACAATTTCTGAGACATTTCTTTGTTCCCTTCTACTCTGGGTGAACATGAACAGTTCCTGTATTAATAAAGCAGACAGAGCTATTAGTTTTGGTACAGCTGATTAGCTACTTCTCCACGCTAATGTACAGCACAGGATGCAAAACTGGGCATATGCTGTTTTATCGGCTATTTTTTTGACTGGTGTATGAGGAAACTCAGCTCTGAAATTCCTTACCAGAATAGCTGAGGTAATGACAAAATGCTGCATTGACCTACCTCAGTTACAGCAAGGAAATGCAGATGAACTATCCATAGCCAGCAGAAAGACCAACTAGTTCTTGGTCCGATTTTAAAGTAAAAGTAACCTTGCACTAACCCAAATATTCACACAGTGCTACATTCCCTGGGCCACATTGCAGAGCGTGACCCTCCAGATGTTTTTGTAGAATCAGTACAGCAGTTTTGTCGGTTTTGAGAAGCTGTTCTCTGTAGGTAATCTCCAAGTTGTTGTCTGAGCAAGTAATAACAGGCTTATTCTCTGTCTTCACAGCAGCCACACAGTGGTAACAAGCAGGACCAAAAGTATAATACAGCAGTGAGACACATTTTCAGAACTGGCCAAAATGGCTGTCAGACAAAGTTGCCTCTTCATATCAAAGCAAACAGTTTTCAGGTTATATGCAGATGAAGTAGTTTCGTGTAGAAAAGTTCATTTTCATATGCAGGAATCTCACTGAGGTACAAAATGGACGCATACCAAGTGTGTGCAAGTATAAGACCATGCATTTAGCCAAACTAAACCTGAAAATCACTCCAAAGGACTTAAGACTATGAACAGATATTTACTACCTTGGCAATGTCCTATAGTCAAGATACAACACTTACATGTAATAAAGAAATTCTGTTCAATTCCTTGAAATTTTATAAGCGACACCAAGGAGATCACAAGAAGAAGTCCCACTCTAACTTGTGATGTTTTATAAGCTCATTAGGAGTTAATTCACAGAATAACTACACAAGTGAGATATTAAAATAAATTATGCACAGTGAAGTATCTGATTGATAAAATCTTCTGACCTGAATGCTAGCAAAACTAGAAGAGAGAAAAGCATCATAAATGACCAAGCATGACCCAAAAATAAGTCTGAGAGATGACCTAACTTGAAGATTTGTTTTAAACTGTCTGTCAGAAAGGTTTCACAGAAGTTGGCAGCTTCATAACATGTGGAAAGCATGTCACTCTGAAAGAGAAATGTGCAGAGAACAGCTAAAAGCACCAGGATCATAAGAAAGCACAGACTACAGTAAAGCAGCTGCTCTCTTGGGAACCTGCAAAGAAGATGCAAAAAAGTGCTGTGGTTATGTATGTGATAAAGCAGGAGAAAATTAGGCTAGAAAAGTACCCCACTTGGTTTTTTGTTTTTGGATCATGCAGTTTGGCTCTTGTGCATTTTCTCTGATGAGCTGCTAAAGCAGACTATTGCTGTTAAAGAAAACAACTAAGTGCCAAGCTACTACTGGGCAACATACAAAACCCTGTTACATGCTGTTGTAATCAGGCTTCCTTTCTGTAACCCTGACATCTCTCCTGTTCATATAATTCCTTATTATCATATTAGAAGCTCTTGGTCCAGTAGCAAATATATTGTGATAACATATGCATAAGCTGTAAGATTTTGAGAGCCACCTGAGATGCCTTAAGGTATCTAAGACATCCCTGTACAGTGTAGGACCCATATAACATCCCATACTGTTCTGAAGCAGCAGTTGGAAGTGATGTAGGATCTTCAAGAGTTTGGATGCTCAGCTTTGCCACATAAATTCCATCCCAGGTGTCTTTAGAGGAGCAAAATCAAGAATGCCTCAAATCATTTGGAATTACTGAAAACCTTGGATCTAGCACCTCAGCTTGAGTGAATCCATAATCTGAGCCAACCATATCCTTACCAAGAGAAATATGGCCAGCAGGTTGAGGGAGGTGATTCTTCCCCTTTACTCTGCTCTTATGAGATCCCACCTGAAGTACTGCATCCAGGTCTGGGGACTCCAATTCAAGACCTGTTAGATTGGGTCCAGAGAACCATGAAGATGATCAGAGGGGAGGAGCACCTCCCCTACAAGGACAGGATGAGAGAGCTGGGGCTCTTCAGACGAGAGAAGAGAAGGCTCCAGGGGGACCTTATAGTAGCCTTCCAGTACCCGAAGGGGAAACCTGGGGAGGGACTTTTTGTAAGGGCATGTAGCAAAAGGATGAGGGGAAACGGTTTTAAACTGGAAGAGGGTAGATTTAGATTAGATATTGGGAAGATGATGTCTCACCACTATGAGAGTGGTGAGACACTGGAACAGGATGCCCGGCGAGGTTGTGGAGGCCCCCTCATGGAAGCATTGAAGGCCAAGCTGGATGGGGCTTTGAGCAACTGGGTCTAGAGGGAGGTGTCCCTGCCTATAGCAGGGGAGTTGAAACTGGGTGATCTTAAAGGTCCTTTCCAACCCAAACCATTCTATGATTATATGAATTAGGTTTGCAAATCCTTTGTGCAAAAGTTCTGTCTCATGAAAGCAGTCCTGGAGATTCATATCTTGCATGTAAGAATGAAGGGTTCCTAACATCTTACTCATTCTTAGAAAATCCCAAATAACTAAGTCACCAGATAAAGTCAAAAATTAGTTTTTTTGGTTAGTGCAATTACAAAACAGGTCTCTCAGATCTCACTCACAATATGTAAGTCTTGCAAATGGTTTCCACCTAAAGTTCCCTGCCAGGAAGACCTACATGTCACCCATTTGTGGGCATTCTTTTACTTCATGACCCTATTTGTTTAGTAGAATAACCTGTGGTAAAAATGTCTCTGATGTGATTTTTTGTCAAGAAACTCAGCGCATATAGTTCCTAGTGTTGGGAAAGAATGCACTTGGGAGAGCTTATGAAGTCAGAACAAGGTACTCCAATAGAGTGAAGAATGGGACCAACAGGATTTTTTAACAAAGCATTCTGGGCTTCATTTTATACCCTTGTCCCTCAGCCATTAAAGCAGTATAAGGAATGGATCTAGCATTTCTAACAGAATAAAAACACTAAAATGGTATTTTCCCAGAAATATTTTGGACCAGGTTGAACTAGAATATTTAGTTCCTAAAATTTCAAATAATTTCAATTCTGCTTTCAACTTTTTCAGGCCCCTTTTTTAGTTTGAGAAATTTATTTATTTATTTATTTATTTATTTATTTCCAGGTACAACTATAAAATCTCATTTGGTAAGTGTCAAATGAGGATATTTAGGCACCCCGTCCCTGCGCTCACTGTCACCCTCAGCATGACTCAAATTGGAAAACTGCTGAAAACGCATACATAGTGGATAAGCTGTCAGTTTCTGAAGTAAAGATACATTGTGAAGGACCTCGTAGACAGTCAATGTAAATGACTACGCAAGGTGTAAGGCAGCAGAGGGTCCTGTCCTCAGCTAATTGTGGCCTGTGAGGTTTCTGTGGTAACTTGAAATGATAAGGGATGCGTGCACACAGTCAGTTGGAAGCTGACTATACTGAAGAAATTGACTGAAGTCACTACAGATATGCCGGCACGACAGCATTTTGCCCAATGTGCTTGGGGGACCGAGAATAAAGGATAGTTTCACAGAACAGCTTTGTGCAAGAACGGTAGGACTTGAAACACATAGGTCTTGATCTTCCTGGAAACTGTGTGCATTACACAAAGTAACTCACATTTCAGAGTTTACAGCAGTTGTTTAAACTGCTCCCAGAAACAGATTTGGGTGAGATCCCCGTCTCTCTCCAATAAAGACAACCTCCAAGGCCTTGAACAGGTCAGTTCATAATCCTTAGTCTTCATCTTTCCAAAATTAATGTCATAATCTACTTTATCTGTGTTATGAGCATGAACTAGCTGACACTTCAAAGTGTTGCTGAGAAAATAGTGCTCTGATTGTGTAAGCAGTGCCCTCTACTGAGTGTTATGAAAGCTGATGAATTATGAGTATCAAGTTATAAAATGTGAACAAACGCCAGATTTCTGTTTAATTCTGGAGTGAGAGGCTTTTAATGTGGAAAAAGAAAATGTAATCTCTGTCCTAACTGCTTACGTCAGATTTCAAGAGGTTGCAGTAAGTAATTAAGTAAGACCAGGGAGCTACTGTGATACAATAAGCAGATATAATGACTGATAGGAGTAGTTGCTGTGTACAGTTGCTGCACTACTACTATAATAAGCAATGCTAACTTGCAGAGTGTGTAACAGAATTCTAACAGTGCCAAGAAGGAGAGTTATCTGAGCCTGTAAGACTGAGCATTTTGCAGAGCCCTGCCCATGAATGTTACAGAGGAAATCCCCATCACCAGTGTGGGAGGCTTTTTTCCATTGACCCTTAAAACACCTGCAGAACTAAAATACCACATCAAGCATAATCTTGTTTCAGTAGTTATCGATGCAGAGGTCAACTGAAGGAAAAACCTGTTGACTAGAGGTTGAAGAAGGATTATACAAAACTGCATGCTGATAAAGATGTTTAAGAGAAAGAGAAGAGCAGGTGATTATGTTGGGAAGCCATATGAACTGGTAAACCCAGGTTCTGCACCGTTTTCAAAATTACTGAGTTCAGAACACACTTCTGAATAAGAAAGACTTTTTTTCAAAGTGATTGTTAATAATAATGTGAAAGAATGATTTGGATCACTGTGTATTTGCACTTTTTAATAAGATAAAGCCTCTCAGAAGTGCTTGGAGGATTTAGCAGTCTGAACCTTTCTGAAAGCCACAGTAGCTGTGTACCTTTGCCCAAGTAGTCTGAAAATACCGTGTATCCTCTGAATTCTGACCATCCTCCTCTTCCTTGATACTTAAATGGGTTGAAGCAGCAGTCACAATGGGGCCAGATTTTTAAAAGTGCTCTATATCTAAAAGTTTCAGTGTGGTGTTTGTGGCCAGATTTTCACAGGAGCTTACCAATCAACATACAGCCAGAATGTGAGCTCTTTCTGAACTCTGGTTTTCAAATGTGGTCACTGAGCTATTTTTGAAAGCCCGGCTGGCTGCAGAAAACACTCTAGCTCTCAGCTGCTTCCCTGCCTGGTATATGGTTAGCCATGTGATACATATAATCAAGTGCAGTATTCATCTCCCACAAATAAATACTATGAGCAAATAAGAATCGAATCCATAAGAAACAACACTACAACAAAAATACAAATTAAAGAAAACAGGCATAATCATTGTAAATTCTAGAGTCTTCTCCAACAAACAGCAGAGCTCTCAGTTCGGCAAATTGTATGACTTCATAATCAGTTCCATTCCTGTTCAGGAAATCTTGTTAAGCAAATGTCTTCAACTCATTAATTCCATTGGAATTTATGTTTCAGTAGTTTGAAGGAAAAGAAATCAAATACAAGAAAAGAGCTTAAAGTAGGCAGACAAGGAGAGAAAGTAGGAAAAATGCAGCAAGGAAGAAATACAAAAATATGCAAACTTCAGTAAACTTAAAAATACAACAACAGCAACAAAAAAACACTTGAGCTGCTGGACCTACATTGGTCAGTGCACCTAACAAAATTGCATAAGCACATTTAATGGAAATACATCAAAGTATTCTATCTGAAAGCTCACTTGTCAATGGCATGAAAAGAAAAAATTCAAACCTACAACTTCTCTACTTTGCCAATGTAGTTCAATCAATGTAGCCTTGAACAGTAAACTGAGAGCACGATATGTTTTATAAGAAAATTTTTGAAATGTATCTTTAGAATGGAACTATAATAAAAGATGTTTTCAGAGTGCTCCTTCATAACAATTTCCTATTTTTTTACTAGTTTTTTTTTTTTTTAATAAGATGGTTTTTTTTACATCCTTGTCAAATAAGTGATAGAAGATTTCAGATTTCCATTGTACTTCACAAGATTATGAAGGATGGAAAAAAGGAACAAGTTCATTCTAAAGCAAATTGAGGAGTGAATACACAAACCAAGGATGTTAAGAATGATGCTACATTTTGAATCTGAAACAGAAGAGATGATACAGTCAATTCTTTTCCCCCAGGATAGGCTTTAATGAAAGCATGGAAAAGAATGAGAAAAATTAAATTACCATCTAGGATGTTTGGTTAAATATGAAGATGATGAGTGTGATCCAAGAGAAGTATTTCCAAAGCTCCCATAAGGAAATGCCCACTGATCACAACCACCAGAACACAAATACAATTTTGATTAAGAAATCCAGATTTATCAATTTAAAACTTCTAGCTGAGTCACAACACTTATGATACGACTTTTTACATATGATGAATGCTCCCATTTTGTGACTGAATCACAGAGAGGAAAAACTGGATAAAAGATGACTTAAATTCCTGTCTTCAATTGTGTTTGATTATAACTTTTAAGAACTACAGCCAACTTTTTCTGCTAATTATTACTATTTTTTTTAATCGAGTTTAAGCAAAGTACTGTTTCAATAGGTCAAAGCTCAAAATTCAGCAATGTTTCAGGGTACGTGAAGCTTCATTCCTATCTGTGCTATAGATTCCAAATGGGATTTGGCAAACCACTTAACCCCAACTGAATTCTCATCTGTAAAAACTCCAAAATGTATGGTAAGGACTTCAGTGTATTATCAGGAGTTCAGTCACAGTGCTTCTCCACAAGGCTGATCTTATACTAGGGGCTTTTGGGCTCAATTCAAGCATAAGCCATTTTATCTTTTTTTTCTAATTCCTTAAAAAAACGAAAAAAAAAAAAGAAAAAAAAAAGAAGAAGAAAAGAAAAACAGAAGATGGTTTCCTGTTCCGCCAAAAGGAAGAGGGCGGGCACAAGGGTAACATACAAAACATGCCCAGGTTCACCATTTTTCCTGTTTGTCTGTGCAAAATAACATGACAGATGACTCTTAGCTAGTTTCAGCTATGTTAATTATTTGACTGGCAACCACTTTCTTGCATGGTCTGGGGATGAAGAGTCTCCCTCCAGAGTACTGCCTGAGTTCTGCTGCCAGAGTTCTAGAAGCAGGAAGTGCAACTGCTAGTCCATGAAAGAGTGAAAGTGACTGAGTATCTGCAAAGAGATTTTTACATTTTACGGATTTGCAAAGCATACACAGGTTTCTAAATTGAAATCATGAATCTAATTTCTCAAGGATTCCAGCAGGATTCTAGAAGCCTTAAGACTTTTATGCATCTGTCCAGAACTACTATCAAACACACAAAGGAGTAAATCAATTAAGAACAAACAAACAAACAATAATTACATTTATTTCTTCATTTCAATGTGTGGGTTTTTTTTTCTTTACCCAAAAATCATAGCAATTTATCAAGATTGCTGGCAGTCATAGACGCAGTAAACAAATATACCTTATTCAAAGGTATACTTCTGTTCAAGAGTAGAATTTCTCAAGTGGAATTGAGTTTTTCCCAGCTTTGAGGTATCAGAATCTTCAAGATGTTAGAACTCTTGGTCTCCTGCTTGCCAGAAATCAATGGAAATCATTGTCTCACTCACTAACACCCAAGAAAATAGCAAATATTGGAGAAGGAAACATATGCTGCAAATAGCTTCAGACAAGATGTGTGTTTGCAGCACAGTGTGCACATTAGCTTCTATTTTCTGAAGCTCAAGAGGAACAGCTGCATAACAGCAGAATTAAAAGTTATTAGGTCTGCTAACTTCAGAGATCTCTGTTCAGCACTGAATTGTATTTCATGTATGCTGCATTTTAAAGCACATTTATTAGGAATCATTTTCTACTGTTTTATGTTCTAATTCAGGCAGAAGTTGCAGATTAAATTAAGGCTGTGAGAAAACAGATGACTTGATTAGGAGGTGAGACAGTCAGAGAGGTGCATTAGGTACATGAACAGCTTGGTAATAATAGGTTTGGTTGCAGTAATATGGGTCAAATTTGGCCATGTTACAATGCTTAACACTTCACGTTGTCTGTGGATATACTGCCATAATGGATAGGGCTGTGTGGAGGATGGAGTTTTTCTCCTCACAACTGTGGTAACATGTAATACACTATAAACTAACAGGCATTCTGCCTGAAACTGATATAAGAAACAGAAATAAAGAGACGTAAAGTGGAGCTCAGAAATTCTAGCTATCTCTAAGCCATGTCCCAGCAACTAGTAATACCCTACACAACTAAGGCCAGTATTCCAGAGAGAGAAGTGTCTTTACAGATTTTCTCCCGCTGCTTTCTCCAGTGCTGTAACTCTTCTGTAGTTTTCTCACAAAACCATGCAAGATTGTCGATGGGGAAAAAAAATAAGAAAGAAAGACAAAAAGAAAAATGTGATAAGGTAAGCAGAACTGTCTTTTGTTTTACAATTTTTAGCTCTTGTCATTATATTGGTACTCTCACCATTTTACTGTGTAAAAAGTTTGCAAATAAAGGCTTCATATCATCTCAAACTATTAAAGACAACATTAGGAAAGACTTAAAGTGAAAACTTTTAAACATCAAAGTTTATGATCTAACTAAAAACAAGGACTTGTTCCTAAGGGCATTCAGGAAACTTTTGCAAACTAGAAGGCCATCTAGTGGCTAAAGTTAAAAATCGCATTGTTAGCATTACAGCATTCAAGTCATCCCATGCATCAAAGCATGCTGTATTCCCTTTTACACCAGAAGACTTGTTCATGAATGATAGAACAGAAGAAGTGTTTAAAATATGAAAATATACCATATTTTCAGAATTAATTTAACACTTTGGGAGTAAAGAATCTATTCAGAATGGTGTCAAAAGAAGTTCCTCGGGCCTTCTGTGCTCAGAAGTTTCTCTTCCATGTGCTCTCAACTTGAGCCTTGAATGTAACACAGATCTGTTTCCTGCTGCTGGACATTTAGAGGAATGCCTGTAGTGGATGGTCTGAACATTAGTAGGAGCTACAGGTTGGTTGTTTGTAGACATGATTTGGCAAATATCCTCAGAGTAGCTTCACATTCAACTGTTATTGTGTGGAAACATACAAGCTGAATTAACTTTACTGCCAACATGTTCCTGTGATTAGTGTTTTTCATTGAAAGCCATAAAATAAATAGATGTATAAAATATGCCATGATTTCCATAGATATTTCTCTGCTTATCTTGGTTAAACTTCCTTGACTGATTTTGAGTATCTTGACTGAATGGTCCTTGAGTTTTATAAAGACCAACTCTAATCTCAGTAGGAATTTACTACTGCAGGCCATTTACTACTGCCACAGTTATTATGAAGGACTTTTTCAAATTCAGTCTTGCACCTGAAAACCCACTGTGCTTCTTGTGTTAACAGAACCTCATTCAAATTATCCAAAAGTATAAGGATTAGTGCTTCCACCAATTTTTAAAATTCTTCTGGACCCAGACTGGATCTTAAACACTTTTTCCCAAGTATCCAGAACTCAAGATGCAGCATCAAAATCTAATAAGAGAAACATACCGTGCAGTCCTTGTGTAGCGAGGCTTTGAAGTTTGCACATGGTTAAACACAATTAAGTCCACACTGGGACTGTCGATGTCTTCAAAATTTACTGCACCAACACAGCCACTGTTAGGATAGAAAGGAAATCAAATACATGTAAATTATTTATAAGACAGATGGTGGAGGCAGCTGAACCATACACTGCATACTCCAAAATTCTAGTTATTTATTAAAATGGTCCACAAGAAAAAAACATGGAGATGAACTCCCCTGCATGCTAGGCATATCCCAAGATGAAAACAATCATTTGCTGAACTTGCAGCATATAGCAAATGACAGCACATAGTACATATGTGCATAGAAAAGGTTTGTGAAGAGTGGCAATAACATAGAAATGTATAATCCCTTGTCCTTCTGGTTATGCTGGTGAACAGACTGGGATATTCTTCCAAAGAAGACATAATGAGTCCTGCTTTCTGCTTCCCAGGTAAAAGGCTTCCTCCACAAGCAGAGGCAACTCAGCACACCTTCGTTTCCAGCACCAGAAAACACTGTAAGAATAGATCCTATATTCTACAACTTGCTTCTTGCTTCATCTGAAGAAGCAGCTTCAACATTCAGAAAATGAAAGAGATGGCTTGCTTGGGATAAAACAACAACACACAACAACAACAAAACAACAAAACTAGAGAGGATTCAGGGACATCATACTTACGTATACAGAGGGATTTGACAGATTCGAGAGCTTCGGCTTACACTGTAAAAGACAAAATATCTCAGTCACTTTTTTTTTCACCCAGCAGAATATTCTGATAGAATATTTAATATTTAATATTTATATTTAATTTATATATATTTATTTATATTTATATTTCAAATATTTAATATTTATATTTATGAAGCCCCAAAAGAGAAGTACTGACAAGTCAACGTTTTGCTCTTGTAATGATGCAATGCTCATTTGAGTTGTGGTAAAAGACTGTGGTAAATGACTGGGTTGACATATATATTAAATGACCCAGTTCGGCTTGCAAAATCTTTCATTTTAACCCTCATCCTCAGATGCTGAGGCTTCAGGTATTTTTCTGCAATTGTATATGCAAGTTTTCTTTAAACATGAACTGTCTTTCTACTTGTAACACTTTAGTCAGTTCTCAAGAAAATGGGAAAATTTAACATCAGGTCTGAATTCATCTCTTGCAAGCTGCTCTCATTGGCCACATCTGCATTCCTTTGCAAGAGAAACATCCACAAAGACAGTGATAGCATGCTCTTATCTCCCTTCCACTGTGGAGATGCGTGTGTCTCTCCCATTTTATGCCTAACCGTCCAGCAGCATACCCATCTCTTGTGTTTGAACAAGCAAATCAAGCTCCACTCTGAAACTGTTCAAGATGTTATGGAAAGCAGATGAAATTTTGAGTTTGTAAATGTCTGTGACTACTGTGGGATTTTCATAAATGTCACACTTCAATGAAAACATCAGATGTATGCAATTGTGACGTCATTCTCTTATTCTTCCGTTCTGCTTTTTACATTTAAGTCTCAAAAGAGAAGCACATTGGAGTGTACATTTCAGATAGGCATTGACTGAATATCTTAACTTTTCTAGTTATAGAATAACCTGATAAGGAATTATTCAGAGGACCTTAAAATTAAACAAACAAACATAAAAAGAAACTTACAAATTAACAGGTCTCTGTGTAAAGTATCTTCTTTGAAATCTATCCCAAAGGTTTCCAATAGTCTAAAATTATAATTAGAGGCCTAATTAATTTGACTTAATAGATTTTTATGCTGCAATTCATCACTGAAATAAACTATTATGGAAAGGATGACCTGTGCAGAGTCAATCTCAAGACTGAATTTTTATTTAGTAAAAATAGCCATGAGTACATATAAATAAAACAAACAAACCTAACAGAAAGTTTCCTGTGCTACAGTTTTTTATCAATCTTTGTCCTCTCTTTTGTTAATGTGCATGCATGTCTTCTGTACCAATGTACAAGGGGAAAAAGAGAAAAGATATGAAACATATGCAAGGCAGTTTATCAAGTGTGATGATGACCTTAAATGCTCACTTGGGAATATTTTTGTTTGAAATTATTACTGTGTGATTGATATCTGTGTGCTCTACACAAAACTTAGGTAACATTCCCTTAGCAAAGTCTAAGAACAGCTGGAAAGAAGTTGCTCACTGACTTGGCTTATTTCAGGCTCAGGATTGTATCTCCTTTTTGTGAAACACTGGGAAACAAGATCAGCCATCACTTCCACTGTTGATTCAGGAGGCTGAATTTTGGATGGCAACATATTATCCCATGGAACTTCTTCATATGCCCTAGGTAACGAAAACAAAGACAGCAACAACAAAAAAGAAGATTAAAGAAGCTGTAATATAATCTGTACTGAATTGCATCTGTAGCTAGATAGATAGGAATTCTGTGATAAGGATGTGGAAAAAATCAAGTATATTTCTCATTCAAAAGGCAATGAAAAAGACTGGAATTACAAGTTTTCTGTGTTTGAAAAAGTAGTTATGACAGATTTTCACAGGCTTCTCTTATTTAAACTTTCTCACTTATTAATTGAAAGTAGTAATTTATCCCCAAAAGCAGTTTATCTTCTAATTAACTTATGGTGATGATAGGATTTATTTTATCTATGTTTGAAAAATCAGTTAAGTGATATAAATAGAGATCAGATGCCCCACATATCATGCCTATGGCAGTTGTTAAAAACAGATGTACAGAATGTCCTTTAGGAAACTCCAGATTCTTTTCACTGCGTATAGAGGAAATAGAGATGAATGGCACAGACAGGATGTAAATTTTTAGATAACAGCAGGTAATGAGATGAATCCTATGCTAAATAATTGCTGCTGCAATACAAGAAATTCTGAAGTGACAGAAAAACTACTCATGGTCTTATGTGGCCTTATGTGTTCTGCTACCTAGAGGTTCATCAGAGCAAAATAAGAAGAAAAAATGAAGCAAAGCACAAGCAAATCCTATTCTTAAAAGAAATGATGTCTCACTTTTGAGTACTTGACTTGCAGAAATAGTCCCTCGCTTTTTCTTCTCTCCAACTTGCAGAAGGATCATTTGATTCCTAAGAGAATGGCAAAGAGATGGCAAAAAGCAATGTTATCAACATATATGATACTGTGATTGTTTATGAGTGAACTGAAATACATAATTCTACTTTAATATTTTCTTTTGCATCAGAAAGTGAAATATGCAATTTCACATTCTTCACCAGACAGCACTGAAGATTTATTTGGAATTTAAGAATTTTACTGAGAAAGAAAAAATTAATAAGTGAATAGAAGTTTAAAAACAAGTAGAATGCCTTTGTCTCTCCAATCCTCAGCAATGTAGCTTTCCATTTGTTATGTTATTTATAAAATGGCATAACAAAGATACTCTCATACATGCCTGATATATTTGTATGATGTTCATGGGTGTTATAGGAATCCATTTAAGCATGTATAACATATTAAGGACTGTGATTTACCACATCAGTATAAAAGAATGAAAGATACCATTTCATTTTCAGTATGGGAAAGACTTAATTAGTGTTGTGCTGTGGACTCATTGGTGTCTTTTATTTACTTATTTCTTTAAGACTTATACCATATATGATAGAATCACAGGATCATATAATGGTTCGGGTTTTAAAAGTTGTTAAAGACCATGATGCAAGGAATGGAATGCCTTTCCTATGGAGACATGCTGAGAGCTGATACTGTTCAGCCTGGAAAAGGTTCTGGGGAGTTCTGATAGCAGCCTTTCAGTATCTAAAGGGGAGACTCAAAAAAGAAAGGGACAGGCTCCTCAGCAGGGTCTGTGGTAATGGAACAAGGGAAAATTGTTTCAAAATTAAAGAAAGATTTAGATTGGATGTAAGGAAAAAGTCTTTTACAGAGACACTGGTGAGGCACTGGAACTGGTAGCCCAGAGATTCAGTGGAAGACCCGTCCATTCAATATGGGAGACATTCAAGGCAAGGCTGAATCATGCTCTGCGCAGCCTGACTTTATGACTTTTAAAGGTCCCTTCCAACTCTAAGGATTCTATGATTCTATGATTCTAAGTACTATATATATCAAATACAGGCTGGCCTAATTTTAAATATAGTAATATAATTTCAACTGTAGTTTTTATATCACAGACTCATAGAACACACTGAGTTAGAAGAAAGGACCCATAAAGGTCACTAAGCCCAACTCCTGATTCTTTCTATATTTTGTTATTTTGGCTCTAAATCTGTCTTATTTAGATACATATGACATAAGTGATATCAGTCATGCCTTACAGTCTAGATGCTTTAACCAGGGAAACAGTACTAAAATATTATTTGAGCAAAGAGCACTGTTAAATCATGCTACATGCACTTATTTACTATAATCAGATGAAGAAATGAAAAAGCCCTATTTCACCACATTTTCATAGTCACTGCAATAAGCATTTTAAATGGAAAGCAGAGTTAGAAATTAAATAATTTAAATATATTTTCCATTATTATAACAAAATAATAGGACACTTGCCTTGAGATTGGGATCCATGAAAAATGCAAAATTATGGTGTTGGTCAGGTAGAGCACGAAAGCCTTTCACTGGAGTTGTGTGATCTGAAAGAAGGGGGCTCCTGTTATGTTCATCAATTTGCAGCAATCCTTACTGCTTTAAAGTGGATGGAAAAAAACTCATGGTTTTTCACTAGAATCAATGAATGACCTACCTTATACTGCTCTGAAAGGAATTACAAATGTCCACAAAAATACATTTTTGTATACACATACTGTACATTCTTAATACTTATAACACATAAAACTATTAGAAAACTATTAAAGATAATCCAAAGGAGGGCTATGAAAATGGTGAAGGGTTGAGAAGGCAAGATATATGAGGAATGCCTGAGGTCCCTTGGTTTGTTCAGCCTGCAGAAGAGGATCTTGAGGGAAGGCCTCACGGCAACCTACAGCTTCCTCACATGGGGAATAGAGGAGCATCTATTCTCTCTGGTGATAACAAGAGAACCTAAGGAAACCACATGGAGCTATGTAAGTGGAAGATCAGATTGGAAGGTGGTTGGCCATTGGAACAGGCTCCCTAGGGCAGTGGTCACCAAGTCAGGCAGAATTCAAGAAGTGTTTGGACAGTGCTGTCAGACACAGGGTTTGAATTTGGGTGGTGCTTTAAGAGCCAGGAGTTGGACTCAGTGGTCTGTGTGAGTCCTTTCCAACTCAGGATAGTCTATGATTCGACATGAGATTAATTATATGAATGCTTAAAATGAGTGATAAATAGTATTGCAACATACTTTGCTATAATTTGGCCAACTTCACATATTGTCACGTACCAAATTAAATGTTTTAAAGAAAATATCCAACCCTGCAATTATAATAATAAGAATTTGCTAACACAACCAAACTATTAATTATGTCTTGCATTTCTACACTTACATTATTTTCACCAACCTTGTTAGCAACAAGCTATCCCGTGAACAGCAGAAATCATTTCTTAAAGATATTCCTTTCCGCTTATTATCCTCCCAACTTCATATTCCAATGAGAACTTGCCCTGACCAGGTCCTGGAACTTTGGTTTACCCATTCAGAGGCCAAAGTCTGCAGTTACTGCTGAGGCATATTTCTACTGACTGGTAAGCCTGATACACATACACATACTGGTAAGGAAGACAGCTGCTGCCAAACAAAAAGATGGTATAATGCCCAAGATTCAGCTTCCTCAGGAACACTAAATTATGCCTTCCTTTTCATCCTGCTTTTTACTTCCAGATCCCCTAAAAATTTCCAATATATATGAAGGTGTATGGAAATTAATTTGTAATGGAGTTAGTTTTCCTAGCTATTTGTAGGAAAAAAAGAAAGTCTACAAAGCTGTACTTTGGAGAAAAGTGACCAAAACCTGAAAGTTGGAAATCACTGAGAAGAATGAAAAGTTAATTCCCATAGAATATGTCAAAGTTTTAAAGAAAAACACAGGTTAGTGCCATAATGCTATATGTTGCTAGTGAAACAATATGACCTGCTTCTTAAAAAAGCATTTTTTTTTTCTTCACAGTGTACCATAACTTTAAGTTGCTGGTTTTGTAAGGCCTGAAAGAATTTATCGATATTTGCACTCTGAAGAAAGCTTTCAAACTGAATCCCTCTCTGATTAAAACAAGTCAATTGGAAAATTTCTCCTAAATTGGCAATGTGCTTGTAGTAAAGATGGTGTCTGCATCTTCACTGCCTCATCCTGGTGGAGATTTTAAATTTTACCTGCAAATATATGGTTGTACTCAGGCAGGAATTTTCTATTAAGTTTTATATTTTGTCATTACTTCATACTGCTGTATTAGTGCTCTCTACAGTAAATTGGCAGATTGCTCATCTATGCATATGTATTAGTTGTTCCATAAAAATAGTTTCTTTTCTTGTTCATCGATTAAATAACTAAAGGTCGCAAATATTTTTCCTTGTGCTATATGTGTAAAACTCATTTCAGCTACAGTGTCCTTTAGAAGGATCTGTATATAATTTTCCTTTTCTTTGGTAACTGTACCTATGAATTTCTATTAGAGCTCTGCTCTTGGCATCTTACGCTGTATTTTGCTATCTTCACCCTGATGCTGGGATGATTAGTTTTCTAACATTTACTTCTCTTTTTGCTTTCAGTGGAAAGATCTAGCATAAAAACTGCAACAGTACTTTTTCCTCAAGTCAACTTTCTGGAGGTTTCAGTGCCCCTAATGATTTGCTTAGACCTCAGAACTGAAAATGTCATGACCTGTTCTTCTTCAAGTTTGGCACTCAATGTCTTGACTTTGTCACTTTAACTATCAAGATCTTAATGATGCTGTCAGTTTCAATTAATTACTTAAACTAGTTCCTAATCTGAGAAAGGATTCAATGACGGATAATGAATTTTGAAGTTTTTCTGGTTTGCATTCTGAGTCAGAAAGTGAAGATGTACTCATTCACTTTTCTAATTCATTTCCCAGAAATCACAAAAGCTAGAATGTCTTTTTGTTTTGTCTATAAAGGAAAAAGTGAAATTCTTATGTCATTACATAAGGTCATATGCAAAGAGATTTACAAAACAGTGACCTTACAAGCTTCACTGCACTTCAGTGTTGCTTGAAAACTGTGTTGTTTTTTACTTTTTGTGTCTTAAAATTAGTAGGAGTATTGACTTCAGTGGGTCAAACAAGAGATAATAATGCCAACTGAAGAGCATACACATAACTCTTCCAAATTCTTTTGCTTAGTTCTTTGATGAATTATTTTCTTTCTGTTTATATATGAAAAATAAATATAAACAATTAACATTACTTCTGTTTGGTTTTGCACCCATAAAAAAGGCTTAACACACTTACTAAAAACTAGCTTAACATAAGCGTAATACCAACAGTTTAGATTGAAAATGTACGACAAAAGAAGCAACAGCTAAAGAATAAAGTTGTTAAACAAACAAACCTCTCTGCTATGGGTCATGAAAAAAACAAGTGCACAGTGAAATATATAACTGCAGAGATAAGTATCAAACCCTTAGCAAAACCACAGTATTTATTCATGCAACAGAACTCAGCCCTGAAGAGGTTATTTTATTTTTTTATGCATTATTTTCTGGATGACCTATTAGCCTCTTAGACCATATGCTGCTATATATTCCATTGTGCTACAGGTAACTACTCAATAGCACTTTTTACTACAGGGAGATATTCTTGAGTCTACTGTAGGCTGATCTACATTCTTCATTGACTGTTTATATACTGAAAAAATTCTGAGCCATTCATGCTATTGGTGAGTACGCCTGAATTGCTACTTTTTGTAGGTTTTAAGGTGTTTTTTTTTTGCTTTTCACCATTCATGTTGCTGCCTTTGATTAGTTTTGTTTCTTTCTGTTGACCGGCAACAGGTTCTGTCTTACAAGTACCAATATTACAAAAGAAAGCAGCACAAGTATTGGCTAAAGTCGTTTTCTAATTTCATCTTTTGAAAAGTAGAAGAGGCTGACATGTCTCATATTCAATGTGCAGCTTAATCCTGGATAAAAATGCTTCTTGTTTTATGGGTGGAAGCATTGTGAAGAGAAGTCTTCCATGTAAAAGGGAAGAAGAACAATGTGACCACAATTATTTCAACAACTCCTGCATAAAATTCTTCAACAAAACCTCTTAAAGCAACAATGGAATAAAGATAATTCATTTGATTAGGGAAAGAAGGGTGAATGCTCGATGCCCAAGATGGATAGAGATGTCCGACGAGACTTGTAGATCTGAGGTTAGAGCCTTGTTGCTTAACATATTCATAAATCATCTGGAAATAGTTATGTGTTCAGAAAGCAGCACGTATTTATAAAGACAAATTAGGAATTCATGATTGCTAACTACAAGCATACCACCTAGTATTCAGGAATTCTTGGTCCACAAATCACATGATATGAAAACAGTCTGCGGAAGTACAATGACATGCTTTCTTGGTTCTGGTGTTTGCTAATTATCCACTGTCTTGGATGGAATACTGAAGTAGTTGGGCTTTTGGACAGATCCAGATATGGCCACCCCAGTAGCAGTGGGAGCAAATTACTTATTTTCTTTATAAAGAGTAGTATCAAAATTACAGATAAACCCTACAGTGTTTCCCATTTCCATGTTTTAGAAGAAAACTTCATCCACATAAATGTTGCATCAACATTCAGTAGGGACAAAAAAAATGAAGTAATCTCTGCTTCATATTAGCCTATTCAGATGTCCTGACTCCTCCTGTGACCCCCAAACCTGTCTCTATGTTAACCCATACCAAATAGAATAATTACAGTCAGAAAATCATTGTCAGGTTTGCATTTACAAATACACCTGTAGGATCAAATCCTGAACCGTGCAAAGGAATTTGAAACTGCAGAAAAAGGGAAAATTCATTTGCCATGTGAGTTATAGAAGGGGAATCTACAGGGAAGCAGTCAACTTAAAGATTTTGTCCTGAAGCACCGAACATCTTCCCTACACAAAGCAAAAAAAACATGAAGAACAGTTCTTAAGCAATCTTCCTTCTCTGCTAGATTCTGAAGTCATAAAACAACCTCCTTTGCCAGCTTCTCACCACGCTTCAGTATCACAGAGCTTCACTGTTCCATTAATGTGCCAGTAGTTCAAAAGGCTGCATGGGGACATTTAAAGTTACCAGTGTTGATTACCAAAGTCATAGCTGTACATTTTCTCACAAAAGAAGACCTCCTGTACATTGGAGATGTTTATAAATCTCTCAACTCACACATCTCAAAGGCTGCTTCTGTATCTGGTTTGTTTTTTTCTTTTCCACTCATCACCAGTACAGTGGATAAACTTAGTGCAGAATTTGTTTGCAAAATGCCTGACTGATTTCTCTTTTAGCACAACTTCCCCAAACAACTATGCTGGGGAATGATGTCTCAGGACTGATGTCTAGAAACATTAGCACTTTCAAAGCATCATGTGCCTGTGGGTTGCTAGTTGGCCTCTGACTTGAATAGCTGAAATCTGGAATTCGTTTATGAAGTCTCATTGAAAACAGTATCTTAAAGCTCAACTACTTTTTTTTTTTTTTTTTTTTTAATTAATCTATATTTACACATCTGTAGTCAACATTCAGCATCATAGGAAAGCCTGTAAATGACTACTAGGTTTGGAAGAAAATTTGCAGAGCTCTCTCTAATATATTTATGCTGGACTTTCCCTGTTTCAAGATTTTGTGCACAAGTTAAGTTTAACTTTTGCAGATAGTTTCACTGAAGTTGGTATTTCACACTAATAGTGAACTTCACCCAACGGTAAATCAACAGGAAGCAATTTCTATCTGACTTCTGGAACTACTCTCCATTCTGGACCACTTCATTAACTGTAAAACAGATAACTGATTTGATGACATGTGGTTTCAGTTTTTGTCTGAGTTCATTTCAAGGGTGTCTAATCTGTCACAGTCTTTCTATCTCTGTCTCTGCTTGCTTTCTTTTGTGTTGGAAAAATTAATGATCAGATAGATTATCATACTTCCTCCTTCCTTTTGCTTCTCCATAGGCTTTTAGAAAAAGCTAATCACTTCTGATTGACTTCTTAGATCTAATTTAAGTAGACCACTGAGAGCAAATAGCAAAAATAATATGGAATGAGAAAGAAAAAAACAGAAAATTATGAAGTCTTATTATTTTATTCTCTGGTTTCTTGGGTTCTTCTCGCTTCCATTACATGACTTCAGTAGGCTTAAAAGGATTTGCGGTGAAAATTTCTAAGAAGGAAACAAGGAGCCAAAAACAGTGCTGGAATATATTGTATGTAGAGACTTCCTGGTGACAACAATATGGACAAAGCACAGTAAACTGTAAAGATGGCGTGGTATCTCTGTATGGTAAAATGGAGCAAATAGCTTATTTACATTTCTTTATCTTGTTCTGACTAATGCTGTCTTTATCTATGAGACTTTCGTGTGTTGTCTGAGATTTATTTATTTATTTATTTATTTATTTATTTATTTGGTGGTAATGAGCATTTCTCTGTGAAAACTGTGCGAATTGGCTCAACGGTTCAACTACACTGCTTACCACTAATAATATCTGACCTTAGAAGCCCTGGATAGATATTCATTCTCTCTAGAATTATCAACAGACTATGGTTTCGAAACTTTGCCATTAGGAAGAGTAAATCTAATGTGAGATGAACAGACCTAACTTCAGGTGTAACACACTGAAGTACATTAGAAAGGTAATACTTAAGTAATAAATAGATGTGGTGGCAGTCTTGAAGGACTTCGGTTCTCCCATCAATTAGATCAGTTAGACATTGGACAAACGTCTTAAATGCTCTGCACAGCTATTTTTCAGGAAATGCTAAAAGACACAGAAATATTCAGGGGATTTCCTGGCAGTTTGCATTTATTTGTTATTTCAGGTTATGCTAAAACAGATGCTTATTTCAACTATCATATATAACTTCACAATTTAAGTACATTGTTTAAAATGTTATTTATTCCAAATATTTTTCTTTTCTTTCTTTTTTTTTTTTAAATGCTTATTAGAATTTGCTGATTTGTATCTCTTTGCTGCAGCAAGGACTGTGACTCACACATTCTACTGCAGTGATTATGTTCAGTTCAAATATCTCAAATATTCAGCCCAAGTATATTTTATACGGTTGTTCTTTCAGAACCTTGGGGGATGGTGTTCACAAAAAACCTGTATTTATTTATTAAACATCAATGATTTTTCTTTAGTGATTAAGAAATAAAAACAGTTGCTTGCTTTACCTCTGAGTTTTGCCCTGATCAGCCGGCACAGCCCTGGAATTCCACCGTTGGTCCTGGCTGGTTTCCTCTAGGAGGATCATATGCCTCCTGTGAGCAGTCCGTACCCCTTTTCCTGCTGTGGGGACCCGTTGGTGAGGTTTCACATCACTGTAGTCCACCAGGGATTCAATAACTTTTCCAACACCGGGCTGCCGCTCAGCATCCCCTCCTGCACTTACAAAGCCTGAGCAAGGATCCACTAAAGGCACATTATCTCGGTGTGGGAATAAGGGGTAATTCGGCCTAAATGGAGGGGTGTCTGGATGGAATTTAAGGAAAGAATTGCTGTCTTTCTCTTCAAATCTGGCACAGTCATGTCTGTTCTCAGGACCTTTCATAAATGGCATGCACATCTTCTGTAACAGATTTTGATACTGTTGGTGATACATCCTGTGAATTGGTTCGATTGACATGGCAGTCCGCCTTTCAGCTCCATGAGAAACCATGGTCATTCTCTTCTATTTCTCTTATGTGGCAGCAAATTCAAGAGAGTCCACTTACTCCCGTTTCTTCAAGTTCCTAAAGCCTCAGCCAACAAACCACAGTAAAACTAAGGGCCATCTTCCAGAACATCGGTACAAAGAATTCATAAAGAGCTTAAGTGGCTTAAGTGGTGAATCCCTTCCTAAAAAAGGGGTTTATCAAAAAGGTGCAAAAAGAATGGAGCTGCTGAATTTACACTGAGTCTTTTTGTTGCTTGGTGACTACAGAAGCTACTTCACAATGAAATGTCTCCTAGTGTGAAAGATGGTTCACATGTGCCACGGTAACCTCACCCTTCACAAAGATGCAGATAATAACTTGAAATGACACTGCCAATTACTTATTCACTTAGAAGAGGCAAAATTAAGACCTTTTCAATTTTACTAAGGGTTATCTGGTATTTTCATTTTAGTATTTTAAAATAAACTATTCTTTTGATATCTAAAGAACAACTCTGAAAATAAACGGAAACACACACTTAAAATTTATCAAACACAATCACAGAAAAATAAGAATTCAGAAAACTGAAAAATTATCACTTGGAAAAAATAAATCCTACAGACACTGCAGCATCCTATGCAGCTTAATTCTGTAGCTTTGCCATTTGCTTCATTGTTTGACAAAGCTAGTAATGGCACAGATCAGAATATGTTGCACTCATTTCCTAATTCCAAATCCTATTGTCTTCATTTAGCAATCTAGGAAAAAAAAAGCAGTCTGAATTATACTGGTACTCTGCATGAATTCATTGCCATCTGCAAAGGTCCAACACTAAAGAAAAAAAAAAAAAGAAAACAAACAAACAAACACAACAAACTACATTTATTATATAACTGATGTTGTAGGACCTATACTTCATGGCTCTGTCAGCATAAATTCACTTATGCCACTGTCACAAAGATGTAACTTCCCTAAATTCCTAAGTTGCTCTTGACTAACATGAGATCAGACATGGGGCTAGCATATATAACAGATCAGGTTTAGAGTAATAAAAAAGTTATGTTTCATAATGCAGAACTATGGTGGTTCTCCTTTGGAGTTGTTTGCTGTGAGACTCGGGTAAGGCACAAGATGCCACTCCCAGGATGAGTCCTGTGTTACTGCTTTCATTTCACAGACTGAAATGCAAGTAAAGCTCTATCCTAGATTTTGTTGTCAGAGATTCTCTTTAAATTGTCCTGGGAAGCAAATTTGCCAACTAAGTCAACTAAGGCTGAATGGTTTCTGCTGTCAGTTTTCAGAAGTGGTCTGTGATAGAAGGAAGCACATGGAGGAGCTGGTCATCTTCTGTGCTGGTACTCTTAAGTTAAGACTCACAGAGTCATTAAGGTTGGAAAAGGCCTCTAAGACCAACCAGTCCAACCACTGAGCCACCACCACCACGTCTCTCAGTGCCACTGTTCCTGTGGAGCAGTGTTTCTTTGATGCGAGCAGCTATTTTTCGTCTCTGGCACAGCAGCCAGAGTTTTCCAGTAGTGAAATTTTCCTGTCAGACTTCGCTTGCTTCCCAGGGGGCTCATTTTTTCCCTCCCCTATTCTTTCAAACACTGCCTTATCTAACCGACCACAAGTTAAAAGCACCGGTATACCACAGAAGCATGCCGGCACACCGGGATTCCGGTGTGACACTTTATGAAGCAGCACAGTGAGGCGGTACCTCTCACGACACTGATGCACAGAGTTCGCTTTCGCAGCGGAAACTTCCTCGCTTTTATTTATTTGTTTGTTTGTTTGTCTGTTGACGTGTTTCTTAAGGGACAAAACGCTGGTGAGCTGATGGAGCGGGGTTAACCGCATAGCGCCCGGCAGCGGGACGTTCTCAGCTGGAGCCGCCGCCGCGGCAGATGTTTCCCCGGGCTCTGAGGATGCGAAAGCACCGCGCTTTCTCTCTCTCAGAGCTCCTCCTCGCTGCGGCCGGGAAAGCCTTTCCGCGGACTTCCCCGCGGCGGGTCGCCCAGCGCGCAGCCCGGCGGCCGGGTGACCGGCGGGGGTCGCTAACGGCTGCCGAGCAGCGGCGCGGCCGGCGGAGGAGCGCGTGGCCGCCGCCGGGGAACGGCCGCCGCCATGTGCCGGCCGGGCTTCCTCCTGCTCGGCATCCTCGTCGTCCTGCTGCAGGCGGTGCCGGCAGGTAACGCGCGCCTTCGCCGTACGGTGACAGAATCTCACAGCCCGTCTGCACCCGGCGGTAGACGCGGGAAGGGTTATTTTCCTCAAAAGCGTGTTCGCTTTTGAAGCCCCCCGGGAGAGGGGCTTCTCCTTTCCGCACGCCGGAGGAGCGCTGCGCTGCGCGGGTAGGTTGGCGAGGCGGCTGGCGGCTCGGAGACCTCGCTGAGAGCCGCATCTCTGTGTCGTCAGCTCTGTGGTAGGGCACCAAGACGGCACTCGTCGGGACTGGTTCCGCCGATCTCCTGTCCAGCGCGCGCGATCGCAGCTGTCAGCTGACACCTCTTGGGAAATGTGGTCGTACGGCCTTGATGCTCAAACTGGGATTGCTTTGAAGTCACAGACCGGCAGGAGTTGGAAGGGACCTCTGCGCATCGGCAGAGCCCATCCCCTGCTCAAGCAGGTTCCCGACAGCTGAGTGTCCGGGCAGGTTTTGAGTGTCTCCACAGAAGGAAACACCGCAGCCTGTCTGGGCAGCCTGGTCCTTTGTGAGGTTCTGAAGTCTGAACGTAACGAGTCGTTTTGGGCTTTCTGGTAATATTAAACCAGGTTATTCATTTTGAACATCAGTGTGTTTAGGTGCCAGATCTTTTTATTTGCCAATCTGCTTATGGCCACGTTTCACTAATTCCTTTCCGAGGACTTATCCATGAGCAGGATTAGTGGTGAAGTTCTACTCTGACCAAAACCAAACTAAAACATCATTAGCAGCATTTTAGTATTTATTCACTGAAGCATTGCTGTTATATTATTTCCTCTATCCTAGATATTAGTAGGCAGAATAGATATTATAAATTCCAAAAAAGACATTAATTTTAATTTTGTATCAGTGAGAAGTTATTGTTATACTCTATTCAGTTATTGTTATACTCTGGATTCAGCTCAATGCAAAGAACATGAACCTTTCAAACTATTTTTCGTTTTGTTTACTAAAGCTTGCATTTGGAGTTTGTGTGGTTTTCCTCAACCAGCACTTTCCATCAGCAGGCAGCTTGGAAATGCCAGCTGTCATTAAAATACTCAGATATAGGAAAACACTTGTCTATTAGCACCTCTGGGTAAAGATAAGTAGCACTGCTGTTTATATCTTCTTTTGGTATGGAAATTTCTTTACAAAAATTACCTCCAAACGTAGTTACTTTAAAAAAGAATCAACTGTCACCATAACTTAAATCTCTTTCTGCAATTTTAGAAGTTTCATTTATAAATGAATTGAAACTATGCCAATTGCATATTCTAGCAGTACAGCATTTTACTCATTAGTACATTGTTTAATTAGTTAAGTCTCATTTTAAACCCTACTTCCTGCCATTGCACTTTTCAGACAAATATGATTTTCTGATTAACTATTCTGAAGATGACTAATTTTGCTACCATAGTGTTCATTTTAAGACTGAAATGGTCAGGATAAAGTATTTTATGAAATGGTTGAATTACTTCATGTGAAACTTAGAGCTGCAGAGTGGCATTCCCTTTTAACTCACTGCTCCTGTAATCATTACTAATCTAACCAGATTCTTCTTTTGGGCAGGGAGTGAGAAGGGACCTCTTTACGTGGCGCTGTTGTAATGCCCCATGGAACAGAGAGGAGCAGGGGAGCTTTGTATATATGCAAGTACAACCCATTTGCTGCTTCTGATCCAGTGTTGAGACTTTTCCCCTGCAGACAGAACTCCTTAGAAATACATGGATGTCATCTTTCTCTTATTTTGAGTACATTTTCTCTTGGGTAGAATTTATAGTTCAGCCAAATAGACTTTCAGTGCAAGAAAATGGAGTGTTAGCATTTTATGCTTAAAACTGAACTCCCTACAGAAACTGTGGTGTAAGATAGAAGGAAGGCTCTTGAGTTGAACTCCAGAGGATTTTAGAGTCCACTGATGAATGTCATACAGATATGATACTCAGGTAACAGATACCATATGTATCACTATAGTCAGGGAAATGAATTCCTTTGAATTGCAGTAATAATCAGTTTTCTTTGCATGGCTCTTCAGGCAGCTGGGAAGCTTTCCCCAGCCTTGGAGATGAATGACTTGACTTCTCTGTTTCTGATAGTGATACAAAACTAGTTTTCTTTGTCTGTATTCATCTGCTTCTGTTATGCTAAGGAATGCAAAGCAAGGAAGAATGACACTCTGTGCACTGGGCTGCTTGAAAAACTTATGTGGACAATTAATAAAGAGATCACCTTTATTTTTCTCAAAAAATGAATGAATCTTAGCTTTTCCCATTGCTTTTTAAGTGCTGTTGCAATTTGTGGAGATGGAATAGTGTCTTTAATGACTTTAAAATGCAGTTTAAGCTCTTATTTTGTCCTATCTTTATTGTGTTTTTGCTACATTTTCTTTGGAATGACCTCATAATACTTTATCTGTGATAAGATCTGTTTAAACTGATCGTATGCACTCTTCAACTAGTGAGTGAAAATTAGAAGATCATTTGTGCTAGAGACTGCCTGAGGAAGAGCCATTTAAAGTGATCAGGGGGAGGGAAGAGGAATTCAAGTAGGAAACCTGAAAAAAAGCTCCAAAAAGAAATTTCAAGTCAGTATAGGAAGTGAGGGAAAGAGCACATTGAGGTCAGATTCATATGTGGACAGAAGCACTTACTGACTGAAATGACTGCCATGCAAATGAAGTGTATGCACATGAAAGAGCAGGCAAATGTGATGTCCTTAATGATGCCAAAACAGTAATTTCAGTAGTTTTTTACGCTGTTTTCCTTCAGTAACTACATTCTTTGAACTTTTTCTAATTTGTTTTATGTAAGCAGTGCAAGAGCTCCATCTTTGGGTTTGAATTATTATTGTAAAAAATCACTGTTTCCCATGAAGAGCTATGTATATCTGCTCCAGTGCAGTAGAGTTCTGGATGACAGTATAAATATTCCAGTTAGAATTTCTAATCTGTTTTGTTTTATAATTGAAATCCTCCAATCCTTCTAGGAAGCCTTTGGGAAAATTAAGTTATTTGAAAAGTTTTTACTCCTAAAAAAAAAAAAGAAAAAACGCTTGTGAATTGGTACTTGGTAAAGCAATGTTGTGAAGTAAATTAAACTGTTATCTGCAGAAATCCATCATATATGATACTACTTGTTGTTTTCTTTCAATTTTCTTTTTCATGAGTATTTTGAATAGAATAGTTTGTTTGTATCCTCAAATGGCAAAAATAGGCAGTTCTTTTAACTTACCTTGATTATCTCATCCTGGTTGCTGGAGAATCTGACTTCCTTCTGTTTTCCATTGCAGCAGTGTATGGTAAGGGAGTACAGTTGGTGAATTGGTGATTTTCCATTATTGTTCTAATCAAGGTAAATCAGAGCAAAGCTAGGAGTCAACCCAGTCTTTCTCTTGTACCAACAAATGTCGTAATGGAAAATGAATTTACTAGCATGTCTGCTGCTGGTTTTACTTGATATCTATTGAATCTAAGTTAGCAACAAGCACAATTCTGGTGCCATGTAACTACTTAGCCCATCTTTGTAAAATAATTGCTACTAATTATATGCTCAATATTTCATTGCCATATTTTGCGTTCAAGACTTTATATTCCTCTGATATTTACTTGCTTTCTCAGATTCCCCTAAGGAATTAAATCTCACAAGCATGCCTTAACTCTCAGTAACCCATGTTCTTTCTAAACAGGAGGTGGAGACAAAGAACACAAAATAATGTAGGTCTGTTAGCCAGTGTTCTCTTTCTGCTGGCTTTCTGCAGCATATCTGGAATATCTGTAGAAAAAACTCAGATCTGACTTGTGCTAGAATGCCCACCTGATACTGCATGCTGGAAGATAATTCAGCTTTCTTTCAGAAGCCTTGCATGTCTTACAAAGCTTTTCAGTTGTTATGAAAGGTCTTTTAAATCTGTATTTAATGTAGAAGATGCAAATTAAAACAAACATTCAGAGCTTGTACTTTAATTTCATGGAAGAAATTAAGAAAATCACATTAATAACAGAGACTATGTTTGTTACCTTGTTAGTGGTCAGTACGCACGCTGACTGACATCCAGACTGAGTGTATCGTAACAGCTAAGTATCGTCGCAGCTAAGTTTTATCCCCCTTTTGGACAGCACCTAATCCTATAACCCTCATTATAGAGAGCTTTCATACAGAACGTGACAGTTCTTTTGTAAAAATTAGAAATATATTTAAAGCTAAAAATGAAAAGCATGCCCTGAGTAAGACATTAGACAAATACAAAGTTAATGCCTGTTGAAGAACAAGTCCATAAAGGGTGTATGTTGACCTGAAGCATGCTGTTTGCTTTTTCAGAGAAATGTAGTAGTTGTGCTGATGCAATTATTTTATCTTTTAACAGGTCAGTACTCAAGAAGTGCAGAGTCAAGAAGCAATAGCTTAAAAATAGTGGGATCCATCTTATTTCCAGGTATTTTTCTTTAAACATAATGTAAACGCCTTCTACCACAAAAGTGCCCTTCTCCATCATATCCCTTGTTGATTAATTATTTAAAATGCCTTAATTAGTTCACAATTCTGTACTGACTTACCTATGTTACTATGACTTAGTAGGCCACAAAAGCACATATTCCTACCACTGATTTTTTTTTTATTCTTGCAATTTTTATAAAGCAAAGATGATTATTTTCCAGAATTGTTCTAAAAACAATAGCATTCTTTGTTCTCATCATTCTGGCTGTAAGACCTTTGCCCCAAAATACTGCTTTCTCCCATTGTAGATATTCCTGCTGCTTTTTTCTTTGTGTACACAGAACCCAAGTCTTGTGTTACATTCTACAGTAACAGTTAAGAAAAATTAAGAATTAATTGCTTAATAAATCACGTGCATCTAACTCCACTATATAAGACAGTCACTTTCTTAATAAATAAAACAATTGTTAAAAAGTCTGAAGATTAAAGAACAGGCTGTTCCTCATTGCCATATACTTACTTATATTGCCATCTCTTAAATGCACATTGTGTACTTGATTTCAGTAATACACCTCCCCCTAGTTTTCTCCATCTGTGTTTACACTTTCAGCTTTACTAATAGCATACCTGGAAGCGTTAAGCTAAAGTCACTGCAAAATGCAATTCCTTTCTTACTATTCTGAGAATAGTAACATATATGTTTCAGCAGGGCTGCTACTGAGTAAGAAAGGAACAAAACTGAGATAAAATAAAGTTCTGTTCTGGAAGATGCGCATTCAGCTTGGCTGGATATTTCTCCAGACTTGACTAACATGTGGAAGTTAGTAGAAGTCAGTTTTTAGACTGTTCCATACAAAAATATCCAAAAAGCAGTTTGTGCATACAGAATAGCTTTTGTCAGCCATGGGAAACAAACAAACATATAACTGGGCATTTAGCAGTGAGATTCCTTTAGATAAATATTCCTTTTTGCAAACCTCTCTGACATAGACCTCATATTCAGAACAGAACTTCAGGTCATAGAGTTGCTTTGTGACAATTGTGCTCTACTGTAAAATGAAAGATACACTTTCAGATTTGTGGTTAAAACTTTGAAAATACTTGTTTTCATTTGATGCAAATGGAGATGAGCTCAGAAACCTGTGTAGTTTTATTTCCCCTTTGTGAGTTCCACTTGAAGTATAATCCTTTAATTTCCCACTTGTTCCTTGTATCATGCTGCTCTTCTCACCCAGAACTAACGTCATAAACAAATGAAAGCATGCTTTTGCAAGGTGAAAAATAATAAAAGGTGCTATATGATGCAAAGTATTTCTGATTAGAAAGACTGGGACATGTCCCCCACTCTTTTCTGGGTTAAAAACTGAAGTAACACCTGCAAATGATGTTTCCATGATATTCTATTATACGGTTAAAAAGATACACATTTCTGTTTTCTGCATTACAAGCCACAGTAACGAGCTTATTATTAGCTGGGATGGACATTCCTCCTGTTTTTAAGACTGAATTCTAAATGTATTTTTCTGTATCAAATGTTAATAATGTTTGAATTCTGTTTAAGCAGTCTAATACTGTGCTGTGATGTTAAGAGGTTTTTCATGTTTTAATGACAGGAAATAAAGATGCTTGAAGGGGAGAGAAAACTGGTGCCATTACTACTACTTGACATAATGGAAAAGTGAAAACTGTTTTTCTAAATGTTAATTCCTTCCTGCATCAAATATCTAAACAGTTTTCCCCCTGCAGGGAATCTGAATGGCATGGTAAAATAAATGGTAATTTGTATATTTGATTCAATTCCACTTATTAAGTTAGATTCTCTAGACCACAAATGTAGCGGTTGTAGTGTTTATTCTAGTTGTGGCTTTTCAATGGCATTAGGATAGCACGGTATATTCATGTTTGGAGTACTCTAGAGTATAAAGATCTAGCATCTCATGCTTCTGAAGAATGCAGATGATTTGCAGAATGTCATTAGGAAGGGAAATAAACCGTACATGATGAAATTACATTTAATACTGTCCTAACGTTATATATCTCACTGGTAGGACAGCAGTGATAAGTATTTAATGCTGCTGATAAACTTTTTTCAGTGAAAGTTTATGTCAAGCTGAATCACAGCAGTCCACATATTTTATGTGTTACAAATCACCTGCGAAACTCAGAATTGATTGATCCAGTATTCCGGTGGAATGGACCAGGTGGTTATCTTTCTTCAGGTAAGAATTTATTTTCTTACATGGCCCTCTACACTTTCTCTCTTCTCCTCCTCCTCCCCCTAAAAAGAATCATGATAGCTAGAAAGCTAGAACTGTTAATGGAGGAGAACTGAGAAGATTCTATGTTTGTATGTACATTATATAAATGATAAACAATATACATATAAATGATAAACTTTCAAGTTTTGGGATAAAAATTCAGGATAACCAGAATAAAACACTGGAGATCTCTGTAGAAAATGGTGTCATCTCTAAAGAGTACTAGAGAAGGCAAGGTGTAATGAAAGCAGCGGAGGCTGAGGGTGACATACTTTGCTGCACTGAGAGACAGCTGGGACTGTTCTATAAGGATAGAGTAATAGAATCATAGGCAGTGTGATAGAGCCCAACCTGCTGCTCAATGACAGGCTACCTTCAGACATGAAGTTGCATATGGCCCTAACCTCTGGAGTTTGGATAATCTCTATCCATGGAGATTTTCTGTCCTTTCTCTGGAAATTCCTCCATACAATATTTACCTTATTGCAGTTTTTTGTTATTGCTGCTTATCTTTTTGTGATGTACCTCTTAAAGGGTGTGGCTTAATCTTTCCTGTAACTCCCCCTCGGTAGTGAAGCACTGCAATTCCCTCCCTAGATTTCTCTGGGATACACATCCTAGTTTCCACTGCCTCCTATCCTGTGCTCCAACTCCCTAATCATCTTACAGGCTTCCTGCTTTACTCACTCCAGTTTGTTAGCATCTGTCTTGTACTGAGGAGTTCTATAGTGCCAAAATGAGTACTGAAAATAATAACTTTAAACTGCTGGCTGTACTATTGTTGATACACCCCAGTACGCAGTTAGCCTTCGCTGTTGCAAAAGTGTGCTTCTGAGTCATGTTCAGGGCCCACTTGGACTCCCAGGTCCTTTTTTTGCAGGGCTGCTACCAAAAATCTTGTCTGCAACTGTACATTGCAACTGTATATACTGCGCTTAGTCTGTTCCAAGTGCAGGATTGCACTTGTGCAATTTGATGGGTTTTTTTGCATGCTTGACAAGAAGGCATCCTGTAAGGTAGGTCAGTGGTAAAGATTCTAACCAGTACTGGTGCTTGTAGCAGCACTGAGGAAACTCCCTCAGATATGGCTGCTAGTTAAAATTTGAACAATGAAGCAACGTTCTAAATGGAGGTCCATCCACTTTTTCATCTGTGTTGCCTGTTTTGGCATTCATGGGCCTTGGAATGGCTTCTGTTCTGTCTTTGAAGGGTTTGAGGTGAGAATGGCTGACTTGTGATTCCCCGTGTCCTCTGATCCGTTTTGAAAATGGATGTATTATTTGCCTCTTTCTGATCATTGGGGCCACATCGCCATCAGAACAGACTATCTCATTATGGTCTATTAACCTGTGTATGTCCAGCTCACTTCAGTAAGTCCCTAACATCATATTTCTCATTTCCTGTAGCATCCCCCTTAGGCTCTGGTAGAGCCTGGGACAAAGCTGGAAAGCAGCCCTTGTCAGGAAAGAGTGAAACAAAGAATGTTTACTACTTCATTGTTTCCATGTTCTTTGTCACTATGTCATTCAGCTCCCTTCATCCTTGGGCTAGCATTTCTGTTGCTCTTCTGCTGCATGTGTCTATGTTGGCTCTTCACATCCATTGTCAACGTCAGTTTCTGACTAATCTCGTTTAAGGCTAACATTTTTCATAAAGATGCTTCTGATGAAATCACTGTTGTAAGCTGCTGGTATGGCAGGGAAACTACTAATCACTGTTTCTTCATTGAATATGTTGGGCTACTTGTGCATTTTTTACAATTCTCACATAATGAGAAAGATTTCTTAGAAATCATGACCTGCTCAAGGTCTCAATCTTTCCAAGTCTGAGCAGGGAACCTAAGTTCTGTTTTTTATTTCCCTCTGTATGTGTCTCATTTATTCTTTAATGTAATTTTTTTGTTTGTTTGTTTGTTTAAGTACGCTGTAATTGATTTTAAACCTGTTTAATCTCTTAGTTTAGTTTATAGTTTAGGTTATTAAGTATTCACCCTTTTATAATGGCAGTGTTACTAAATTCTGTTTGCTTTCTTCTTAATCTATATGGGTGTCTGTCAGACCTGTGTCCCTGGTGTTTATGTATTTTCAAGCAGCTTTTCCTGTTGTGTGATCTGAAGTACCATTGATATCATAGTGATTCTTCATTCTTAATCCGCTACATGCCAGCCTTCATAGTAGAGCATTTCAAGTTTCTATAGCATCTGACACTGCACTGGTTTTGCTCTCAATCTGATAACAGGCTTAACCTCGAGGATGAATTTATAGCATTCTTTGCCTCACAGTTAAAGATGTTTTTGCTTATACTTAAGCTTGTGGGCTATGTCACTTTACATGAAAATGTTAATCTCTCTTGAAATGGATATGTAATGGTTAGCTGTGTGTCCTGCATTATAAATGATATATTTTGATGCCCAGTCTGTGATGCATGACAACACATTATCAGATATATTGTCATGTGCATATGTCCCGAGCTTAATGTGATCAGACAGAAAGCAGCCTCCTGATTCACAATTAACAAAAATTGTCCTTTTCAGTCCTCTGGCTTCTGCTTACTCAACTGACAGTTTCAACAGTGTTAACTATGCAGAAGAGAAAACCATGGAGACCTCAGACTTTCATTTGACGGCTTTAAATCTCTTCCTGAAGACTACTTCAGTCTCAAGTTGTTGTGCCAGACTTGCATGACTACCAAAAAGCTAGGGTGGCAGGGATTCTCGGCTCTAAAGTGGAAACTTTAGGTATGCTAGAATCAGCAGCAGGAGAGCAAAAACCATTTCTAAAAGAGAAGAAAACGTGTTTTCCTGACAGAGCTTTCTATAGAGATGTGAGGAATTTTTTTTAGGAAAAAATGTAGAAAAAACATAATAATGAAAGGACTTCAACTTCAGACACAGAGATGGTTCCTAGTCTCCTAGGGATGTTGTCACATTCATTTTCTTTCAAGTTAAGTATAAACAAACACTTAAGTTTCTAATTTATGAACTGTTTGTTGTGTGAGAGAATCTTTTTTGCCAGGCCTTCTTTTATAATGAGTCTAATTCACTTAAGTGGTAAAAATCACGTGGGCTTTTGTGTGCCCACTTAGTCTCTAATATCTATCACAGTGAATCACCATACCGGAAGGAAATTATCATTCATAAGCATTACATGATTCTTTATCTCAGTGTGTTCATATAAAATAAAATAATCCTATTAATGGGAATGTAGAATTATGAATCCAGTCATAGGAAGAGTAAGAAAATGCTGCTTCTTGAAACATTTCAAAATAAATGTACAAACTGTGGTAGAAAAATCAAATTATCTTTCAGGCAAACCACCCTTTGACACTCACAATAAAAAGATGTTTTGTGCCCACCAAATTTGTCAAAATATATACATAGAACATCATGACTACAAAAAAAAACTCACAAGGAGCAGTAAACACTCTGCTTTTTGTAGTCATTAACAAGCAGTTCTGTTTTTTGAGTCTTTGTTCACAAATAGTTCTAGTCCACATATGTGTTGTCTAAAGAATAATGAAAAATAAAATACTGCACAAAATTTCTTTTAAAATCATTACAGTGTTAAAATTTACCATTTTTCTTCAGTTAGCAGAGTGACTCTTTTGTATTAAGATCTGGAAATTATACTTTGAAGTTTTGAAACATCAGACGACTGAGAATAAGAGCATTTCAAAACTCTAAGCAGAAAAATTGCATTTTATGTTCCACATCCTTAAGCTTCACTGCATAAGTAAAAGAATTTGGGAGGGTGTTTAAATAGACATGGTTAAATAGAAGAGAAAATATAAAGAAGAATCTCATTCTTTTTGCTAATGCAAATATTGGAATAAGTTTGTTATACTTTGGTGAAACCTAAGAATAAGTAATTATAGGAAAGTTACTGTTTTTATGCACATTGTCAACTAACATACTCATGGAGCCTATTATTTAACTTCCTCCCATAGAATAAACTGAAAAATAACTTCTCTTTTATTTCATATCATGCTATTTTATACTGACCACAAGGAAACTCTGAACTTGATCACATCTCTTGCCATGATGTATATGAAATGCCTCTTGTGTAAGAGAGGCACATTAAATCACATCATGTCATTTATATCACAAAATGTGACATGAAATCCAAACTCATCTTAATTATCTTGTTGCAGCAGAGTAACACTGAAAAAAATACTAGATTTAAGAAGAGAAGGCATAAATCAATTGTTTTTCAAGTTTCATTTAAAGATAATTGTCTTTTTTTGTGTGAATCCAAACTCGTGTGTGTAGGCAATGTGCATCCAGATAATCCCACACAGCAAGGGATATTTGGTGTAGCTTTGTTTATAATACTAGGAAGAAAAGTAAAACAAGCTTTTGATTTTGTGATCCATACAGAGATTCTTTACAGACAGATGTACCATTAAAACAGTTAATGACTACTGTTGTAAAGGTCTGTTCCTTTCAAGTATTCATTGTTCAAGGTAGCATAAAATTCTAAAATAAAACCAGTGACTTAATCCATCAGAAGAGCTGCTTAACTTTTCTATTTCTAAGGATGCATTTCCAAAACAATCTTTGTGATCATATCTCTTCACTGGACATCCAGGCTTTGTCTTTTCTGGACTTTTTTGTCATCTTTGAAATTTAGTAATGGATTTTGTAGATAGAGCAAATCTGGTTGTGATATGTCTCAAAGGCACTCCAGCCAGGACAGCTGAATATGCCAAAGATCCAAACTACATTCTTAAATGTATGCCGGTTTTCTTACAATATTAATCTGCTGGCTATTTCAGATTTAGTAGCAAATGACATCCTAGCTTATAGACTCAGCATTCTGTTCATCATTGGATTAAAAAGCTCTTCGTCCTCCTAAATAAGACAGTGTCCCATTAATGTGAGAAACTAAGTTTTTATGGAACCCCAAACATTTCTTGTTAGAGAATTTGTACTTTCAATATTAATAAAATATTAAAAATACTTTTTAATAGCACTTTTTTTTTTTTTTTAATAACCAGCAGTTGAATCATCATCTTTATAAACACAGTTACATATGAGACAAAACTGAATTGATTAAATGTTTGAATTAATTCTTGAGGAACAAAGTCATCCCACACCCTCCTGCCAGGTGTGTGAAAAGAAGCACTTTGGTCAAGCTACTTTTTGTTAATATCCTTCTTAAAATTGTTTAGCAGGAAAATCAGCACGCATCCAGAGTAACAGTAGTTTGTTAGATTGAATAGGAGTGTGGCTTTGACGTGAATTGATACATTTTGTTCACATTTTATTTGGATCATGGACTGGTTGCTGGGTGCAGAAACTGGATTCCTTTTGAATAAAGCTAATTGGAAAGGTTAGCTTTGAGAGAGAACACACGTTCTGCCTGTAAAACCAGATTAGGACTGATCTAAAGTAAGGACCCTAAAATGCGTTTAATATAAATCTCATGTCCTTAGGATTCACTTTTTCGGTTAAAAAATATGTGTTTTTCACATCACACTAATTGTCTTAGATTTCATACCCTAGATAAAAGGTCTACAATACTTAGAACATTAAAACGATATTTTTCTTGTGCTCCAAAAAGCAAAACAATCTGTTCTCAAAATATTTTATCCAAGTGAATGCTTTACCTTCAGGTCTATTATAATCTGTGCTAATCTAGTGATTCCTAAGGTTTTCTTTGACAGCTACCAAGATAAGCTACTATTTATGAAATCCTGAGGCATGTTGCCACTGTCTGAAGACTCTTCAAGTTAGGAATGTGTTCGTCAAATGTCATCCCGCAGGCAGGCTACATGGGAGAACTTCATTTTCTCATACTGACTGCTGAAGTTATTTCATTACATTTTACCAGAAAATAGCAGTGTGCAAATATCACCAACGGGAACTTTAATATTTGGACACTTCAGATCTGACCTGAGTGGAGTTTACACTTGTTCCCTTGTTTATAAGCTTATCGCTGCACAACCTGATAGAAGACTCACAATAAAATATCTTATTTATGGTAAGTTTTTAACGTTGGTAAGTGTGCTGTTACTTTGAAGAAGATTTTCTTTTTAAATGTGTGTTGCTCCTTATAAAGAAGTAATGCTTATTTAAAATCTAACTCATGGAGGTAAAGACATTTGGCTTCTCTGAATAGATTTTTTTAAATAGCAGTTGCTATTAGGCAGTTTATTTAATGGCATTTACAGAAACTTAAATGAAGGTCACTTTCTGACTAAGAAATGTATGAATACAGTTCTTTTTAAAAAAGAAACATAAAACATAGTGGAGTGCAGCAGATTGAATAGCTAACAGTCCTTAATAACATAAAAAATGTGTAATTTAAAATGAAATTCTTCATTAGGATATGAATTTCAGCACAGCCTTATGGATTTATTTCATACAGGTTAATGACAATTATTAATTGAATGTTTTTAAATTGTAAATTATGTATTAATTAATCACATAATCAAGTAATTAAATAATTCCTGCATAAGTAGATAGGACAAGAAGGAATGGCCTCAAGTTGCACCAGGGGAGATTCAGGTTGGATGTTGGGAAAAATTTCTTTTTTAAAAGAGTGGTCAGGTGCTGGAATGGGCTGCCCAGGGAGATGGTGGAGTCACTGTCCCTGGAGGTGTTCAAGAAACATTTGCATGTTGTACTGAGGCATGTGGTTTAGTGGGGAAATATTGGTGGTAGGTTGACAGTTGGATGGGATGATCTTGGAGGCTTTTTTCCAACCTTGGTGATTCTATTACTCTATGACAATACTGGTAGCTTATTCTTTCCTGTTATGATTACGTACCCATCTGTTAAGAACAGTTGATGAAGTGAAATATTATAAAGACAATATCATTTATTCATTACTAGATCTCTTTTCCTTCCTTTAAGTTTGTATTGCCTTAAGCAGGAATGATGTCTGACCTCAAGTTTGAAATGTGTACGAGTGTTCATTTAAAGGTTTGCTAGAGCATAATAACTTAAACTAGCCTCTGATGTAAATTGATTTGACTCTGGCCTTAATTGCCTTGATATAGAATAACTATAACCTTTAACAGTTACCTTGTCTGAGAGAACTGGAAGAAATTTCTTTCAAGAAATTGTGATGGGAAAGTTTACAGTTTTCAGTAGTGCAGTCTTACATTTTTCAGTAAGGATCCAATCTAAATACTTGCATACCACATTCAAAATTCAGAATATGCAGCAGCAAGTGAAAGGAAACGGGTGAAGCAAAATCAAAGTGGAGAATCTAATTAGCTGTCTTAATTGGATGCCATATTCTTGATATTTTGATGCTGTACTTTCAGCATTTAACAGGGACTACAGGAAAGCTGTAGAGGAACTCTTTATCAGGGAGTGTAGTGGTAGGAAAAAGAATAATGGTTTTAAACTAGAAAAGGAAGGAATTCTTTACACAGGGTGAAGGTGGTGAGGCACTGAAACAGGTTGCCCAGAGAATCTGTGGATATCCCATCCCTGGAAGTGTCTCAGAACCAGGTTGGATGGGGCCTTTGGCAACCTGGTTCAGTGGAATGTGTCCCTGCCTATGGCAGGAGGCTCAGAACTACATATTTAAAGTTCCTTCCAATCCAGACTGTTCTGTGTTTCTATTAGTTTGTTGTTGTTGTTTTTTTTTTTGTCGTTTGTTTGTTTGCTTGCATTATTTATTTATTTATTTATTTGCTTGTTTGGTTTCTCTTCCTTCATTTTTCTTCTCTGCAAATCTCCATCCTTATTTTTGTGTTTCTACCCACACCATGACCCTTGTTTTTAATTCTTCTACTTCTGTTTTCTATTTAGCATTCTATTAATATCTAGCTGATAGTAAGCTTCGGGTAAGTAGAGCGGTTACCATGAAATAACTAAACCCATGCATTTCATGGTACATTATATTTGTGAAAGATGCCCAAGTGCATGTAGCTTTGCAGTAAAGTTTAAATAGCTGATTCTTCCTTAAGTGTAAATTTCATGTCTGTATGATAGCTTGTTTAGGTACTTTGACAGAGAAGGAATTTCTATTCAGTTTTTACATCCTTTAAAATACTTCTTTGTGATAGTTGACTGAGTAAAATACACTACTATAACTGAAGATAATGTGTGAGTTGAAATACTTCACTACATACCACAGGATATTTTCTAACCTGCTTCTTAGCTTTCATATTCTTGATGCTTCTACTATAGTTAACTGTTATTAAAAAAAACCAAAACAACACAACCAGTAATAAATATAAATTAACCTATGGATATAATTAAGAATGTGGACTTGTAAAGTCTCTTAAGTGTTTCTGAGTAGCCCAGAGTACATTATTTTATTGTTAAAAATTAGTTCAAATTAGTTCAAATTAATTTTGTTTATAAGTTATGAATTTAAATCGACTATTTTATTGGCAAATATGTGAATAACTCATTTTTTCATACATTTTCCTCATCATCATTTGCATTTTTTCCTGCAGCTTATTCTGATCCTCAGTATTACTATGAATTGACAGTCCAGTACCATGCAGCCCCCTGCAATAGTTTTCGTAATACTTCTTTTGGGAAGGCATTGCTTCAGATACTAAGCAAGCTTGTTGCTGACCTTTCATGTGAGGTTTCATTAATTAAGTCAGAATGCCACCATGTAAAAATGCAGAGAGGAGGCCTACAGAACGAAATGTTCTTTACATTTTCAGGTAAAAATTTGTCTTGGATTTAGAGAATGGTTAGATGTTTTATGACTAATGGAACTTACTTTATATGATGAAAGTATTATATGGATTTAATTTCTCTGATTGTAGAAATGCTTCAAGGTATTGTGTATGAAGCTGCTGTCTGTTACAAAAAGCAAGATGATCTACTCAAAAGTGTGCTTTTTACATTATTTCATTAGAGTACAGAACTTTTAATAGCTGTACAGAGATCAATATGTTTTTTTTTATTTTGCATCATAAAACTTTATCATGTTCCTTGTTGCACTCTATCATGGGAAGAAAAGTGATGCATTGTATGCCGTAACTCCCTGGATGACTTTCCTCTTGTCAACTATTATAGATGCATAGATCTCTCTATGGATGTGGTTTGGAGTTAAATGAGATGAATCTCAGTACAGTTCTTTCTTTAAGTGACAACAGTAAAAGAGGGATATTTATTATTTTTCAACAAAAGGAGTACAAAGGAAAAGTGGGTAAAACTGATTTACAAAAATGCTGGGTTGACTTTGGTATTTGTAGTTTCCTTTAATCACGATTAAAAGTCAATAATGAGGAGGTTTTGTCAGATGTCAGTAAGCTATGGGATATTTAAGTGTTCTTACTGAGTGCCATTGTATATTATAATATTTTAAAAACATGATATGTGATATATCTGACATTCAAATCTTTTTATACATAAGTGATCTAACTGTCTCAGTTACCATTCTCTCATAAAATTAATGTACTTCAAATACGTTTTCACCTTAACATACACTAATTTTTATAAAATGCTTCTATTAACAGCTTTTTACTAAATGCATCAGTTAGGAAGTCAGAAATCTTAACTCTGTGTCAGTCCAAAGAAGATACTATTTTACTTTTTTTGAGAGTATTCCTTCTAAACATTGAGACCATTTGAAAAAAGATCCTAGGTCCATTATGCTATGAAAGAAGACTGAAATAGCATGTAAAGCAGTCTCACTATGTATGTAGTTCACTTGAAAATTCTGTTATTAAACAAGATATCTAGTTTGCAGTTGCTGAGCTGAATGTGGATAAGAACATATCTAAAGTTTTTTTGAGCTTAATGTTTTCAATTATTTCATATTTTCATATTATTACATTAGTCACTATATATCAAGACATGCAGTTTTAAAATATCCATTTCTGAACAATGGATATCAATTGCACTGTTTTGTCAATTTCATTGACTTTGTTCTTCTGTAAACATTGTATTTCGTTACAGTTACTTGCTTAGACACAGAAAACAACAAACTATGTCCGCAAAGTGCTTGTGGTGCACCTCATAGATTATACAAGGTAAAGTAGATAGAAGAATAAAATTGCAGCTAACATAATAGGCTACTCTTATATGGTATAATATCAACATGAAACATAGTTTAGTTAGTAAATAAACCGATATAAAAGTTTTAGTGGTTCTAAAATAATAAAAAATATAAAATTTAATTAAAATTGCCAATATTCTGTTGCCCATATGGGTAAGGCAGATCACACATATCAGTTTGCATTAAGGAAAGTATTTTAAGAATATGAAGAGGAGCAAGACAACCAGGAAGGTTTGGACAAGTCTTGCAAATACTAAACATCATATTTTTGCAATGCCTCTCCATCACCTGTGATGGAAAGCGATTCTGTGATCTGCTAAAATATTAGCTGCTTGAAGATTTTGGCTCTCACAGTAGAGAAAGAGAAGTCAAACTTTTGCTTATCAGGTTGACTTTGCTTCAGAGATTCTTAAAAGGTGAAGGAAAAAGAGAAAGGAAGGACAGGAGGAAGATATGCTTTCTTCCCTAGGAGGGGAACACCTAGGACAGTGTGTATCATGAATATACTTCTCTGCAACCTGGACTAAAGTACTGTAGGAACTTAAAAAGGAAAGTTCAAGACAGTTGTGATCTACTGTGGTTTTTTTTTGTGGCCTACCTTCCTCAAAGTATGTTGATTATAGATGTGCTCTCTGTTCAATATAGTGTTGTTTTTTTAATGCTGTTCTGAAGCATCTGCTATTTTATATCCATCCACTGTCAAAAAATATCAGGTACATAAATCATGCTTTGGGATTCAGCTGGAGTGGGAAGGGAGTCACAAATATACAGTACTCATTAAACAGTTTCTATACTGTCCATTGAAAAAAAAACACTTATAGGAAAGCTCATAGTCAAGTTTATCTTTTTCATGCAGACAAGTTCAAAATCAGATTGCATAAACACATTTGTTTTTGCCATTTTTGTAATTTGTGTGTGTATTTTTTGTGTGTGTGGTATTTTCTTTTTATTGAACAGAGACAGTCAATATGGATGGAAAGTATGAAATATAATTGGACCTAAATAATAGTACTGGTATCAAAGGGAAATCTGCAAAACTATTGATGAGCTACAGATATCCAATGCAAGATAGCGTTAATGCTATAATCCAGGTTTATTTAAAGCTGAATTAGTTTAAATGGTTGTATTCTATAATCCTGAACATTCAGAGGTATTGCATTAATTGAGCAATGTTTATCTAAATTTAAGACAACGTATCAAAGAATATCTGATTCCTTCCTGTTTCCATTCCACCAACCTGCTACAATCAAAAGATTTAGAAATACATCCTTTAATTCTTACTCTCAACTCACACCCACATTCCTTGGTCTTATCTACTATTTTGACCTCTTTGTGTCCCTGATTCTAAAAAAAAATATTTACTTGTTTCAATTTAGGCAAAGGACCTCATAGAGAGATTCTTTAAGAAAGAGGTGGAAATTAGGAAGAAAAGTTTTGAACCATTGCCTGAAATATACTACATTGAAGGTACACTGCAAATGGTGTGGGTTGATCGTTGCTATCCAGGATATGGAGTGAATGCTGCAAGGCATCCAGACTGCCCAGAGTGTTGTGGTAAGTGACAAAAGTCTTATATCTTACAAGCATTAAATACTGTAACAATAGTTTTATTTCAACAAATCTTGTTCATTTATGCTTTAAATGGCTTTGTCAGATTTTATTTCCCCCTAGAAAAAAATCTTTGATATGATTCCTATATACTGGGACTGAAGTCTCAAAGGAACATCAGGAGTCAGGTGCATAGAATATACATATATGGTCAAGCTTTTTACATAGATAATTCTTTACAGAGCTAGAATTGGTGAAAGAAACACTGGATTACTTATCAATTGACTACACTTTAAAAAATAAGTATTTAAAATATTGGAGAAAATAGACAACAGAAGGAGACAATTCTAAAATGGTAGGATGTAGGAAATGTTTCCATATGCAGTTCCTTTTTCCGATATCTTATCTTTGTGAGAAAGACATAATTTCACAAAGGACAAGATATATATCAAATTTAGTGCATTTACTGCAATACAAAGTGTCAGTGCACATTATTTCAAGAAAAAAATACTTGAAAATCAAGTTTAGAAAAGCTTTTAGGATGATCTGTTTTGTAAAGACTGCTGTTCTGTTTTGGTCTTCTGCCCTGCAGTATTTTAGTCCATTCTAAACTAATTTATATTCCTTTTTTTAATTCAGAACAGAACTTTTCTCTTAGCTCTGATTGTCATTTAATATCAGTAGTGAAAATGCTGTTGTTTTAGCTGAAATATTAGGCAGAAATATTACACACAGTGTCAAACCAAAAAGTTGATCACTGTTCAGCTGTTGATAACAGATGCATCTATGGCAGATATGGAGGCAAGATTTCATATCTGAAGTACCTGAAACAGTCTTGAAACATGTCTGCTTGTTCCATAGCTGCAGATGTCATTCTGCTGGTATTCTCAGACATATACTCTTCACTTTCATTTACCTCTTGGTATAATTAATCTTTGCCAGAATCTTAAACATCATATCATGTGCAATATAGCTGAAAGAGTCCTCTGCTATATACCAGTACATCATTCTACCTCAAAGCAAGAGTTTTTACTGACAGATGTGTCCTGCATGATCTTAAAAACCTCTAAGGATAGACTTCACAGACTCCTAAGGACATGTAACTCAGTACTCAAAATCCTTATCATGGGAAAGCTTCATTTTAAGAAATTCCAAATAGATAAAGATGTATTCTGGACATTTCAAACGTAAATAGTTCTGTATTATACCACTGAAATTCATAGATTTTTGTCTGTCCATATAGTTATCTGCAGCCCAAGAACTTACAATCCCAGTAATGGAATTCACTGTCTTCAGTGCGACACCAGTTTGATATACGGAGCAACAACGTGCTAACAATAGAGGGACTGGCAAAGCTGCAATAGCTCTCATGCATTTTAGCCTGGTAATATTAATAAATATTTTTATTTAAATATTTAAATATTTACCTGAGTACAGTTTGTTCTCGTTACGTCAATAAGATACACTTGTTTTTAAGAAATAATGATTAATCTGTATATTCTCGTTTGCATCACTTAGGTATACTGCGTTTTTAAGGTCTTTGTAATTACCCACCAGATTAAGAGTAGTGAAGATAATTATCTTTTTAAATCAAAAGAAGAAGAAGAAGAAAGGCGGAGCTATTTTGCATAGTTTGTTCTTTGTTCCAGTCATCTCCAGTTGACATAGACTAGCATAAGGACTCTGTATAGCAGCTTTCATTTACCTGACTGTTCAGTCTTTGGTTAGGAGAACTGTACTGAACAGCTCAATATAGCACCAAGTACAAAGGTGAACTATAATAGTAATAATGAAACTTCTTTTCAAATATTGTAAAATTTCACTTAGATTGTGCATCTGTTCTACCTTTAAAGATAGCAGTTTCAGCTAACACACTTTTACCTGAAAAAAAAAACATTAACATAAAATACCATGACAATTTTTATGACACTCATTCTTTACTTTTGTAAAAGTGTCAAGAATTAGTGAGTCAATGGCTTCATGCAATCCTTGTTATTGTTACTTATTAGTAGCCTCCTTTCAATTGGTATTCTGTAACAGAATTCTGTTTTAAATTCTGTTTATACATTTTCTCTCTTAGCTGCATGAGCATGAGCTAGATGTGTGTAGGTCATTTTTAGTCCTTTGCCATCCGAAAAATGGGGTTTGCATGTAATTCTGTTTTAAAGCACAAGTATGAACCTCAGGTTTAAAAACATCCATCTTCGCATATTTTCTGTTCAAAAAAGGACTTAAAAATACTGTACTGCTTCTAAGAAGTAACTTTTAAACTTGACACTGCTTATTTTTTGAACATTAGCATAAATAGCATAACAAGCAGAATATATAAAATAGCTATTTTTATCAAATACCACTTGAAAATAAATAGCTGAGAAAGAGCACGAAAAAAAAACCAAAAACATTTAGTACTTAGGAAATCCAACTCTGTTAAGCTGTAGTCCATAGAATGACTGAAGGCTACCCAGTCCTTATTTTCAGTTGGTAATAAGAAATAAATGGACCGCAAATGAGAGGAGTCATTACATTTAGTTGGAGTACTGCACATCCTTATGTTATCTTCATAATTTCCCAATCATGACAGCACTAAATTAGTTATCATTAGTTTGAAGAATCATTGGCTAAAGAGAAAGCACATTATGCATTATTTTCCAAAAATATGAAATTTGTTTTGGTAAAAAAAGCCAACCTAACAAGTAATAAAGGCACACAGAGCTTCCTACAGTATGGGTAGCAAATTAGTTTGAGAATTACCCTCTGAAATAAATGCAGGCTTTTTAAGGCAGTAAAAATATAAATTAAGCAGTATTTTTTTCATTTATATGTCTACCTTTCTATTGTACATCAAAACCAGAACACTCTGGTTGGCAATTTCCAACCATTCCAACAATTAAAGGCATTAATACCGTCATATCTGTACTATGAAGGAGAATAATAAAAAATGATGTACTTTTAATTGGGGTATTATACACATTAAAATACTGACTTTCTTGTCTAGGCATTTATATGCATATTAGCAGAGTGCTGAAATGATATATTTTGGTCCTCTTGCTAAGTAAAATTAATTTTAATCCACAAAGTTTGCACACCCTTTAAGACACTCAGGAAAAGGTAAAATAAGTGTTATAAAGTTTTGCCTTTGATTTTGTCTATTATGAACAAAAGCACTTCACATGAACCTTTGCAAATTCATTCACTGATTGCAGTCAAGTACAGGTGCTTTATTATGTATATATTATGTGAAAGAAATCCTGATCTCTGTTAACAGTATTAAACTGGACTTCTCATTTCCACTTGCTGTCTTTTATGCTCTTCTATTGCTGGAGCCAGAAGAAAGAAATTTCTTTGTATATATTGGAAGAAGGGCTTCCTTATTTTTCTACTGTCAAAATTAATTGCTTGTTAAATTTATTTTTATTTCATGATTTTAGATCTTCTTTAAGTTTGCTGTTTTCTCCATGTTTTATGAACTGATATATGCATTCCTAATTTCAAAGCTTTTCATAAATTCACCTCTTTGCAATAAGTGACAATCTCTGCTTAAAAAGTTTGCAGCAGTGCTCTATTTTGCTGGAACTGGAATATTTAGTGTTATAGGTGGTATTTTTCCCTTTTTGCCAAATAAACATGAAGCAGGTAAACTTCCTAAGTTCTACATTAACAAGATTACTGGTAAATCAGGTGGCAAACTTAACATTTGCCATAGATAATAATTACTTAAACAGGACTAACTTACTATTCATTATTATTTTCAACAAAAGCTTTTTTTTTTGCTGTGTATTTTGTTATTTGTTACAGAAATAGGATTACTATTAGCTAATAGCCAAAAATGAACTTAATTAACAAATATTTCTGGTAAATTTGAAGTTGATTGTTTTTAAACATTAGCTTTTGTGCTGCTAATTATGTAAATGCTTTTTTATTACTGATTAATTAATACATAATTTTGACTTGTCTGTAACTGATGAATAGCATACATTTGGACTTTTCCTGTGTCTGTCAAAGCCTCCTAAGTATTATGGAGCTATCCAAGTTAAATACTGAAGTTACCATCAAAAATAATATCAAATATTACAAAACTTGACAGTACAGTTCATGTTACACGATAAGAAAACAGAAGAGATTGTTTTCCAAAGTGAAGGAACCTTTCTTCATATCTTTTAATTTGTACTGAGGAGCTTAAGAGCTTAATTAAATTTCATTTCATCATGGCTTTCAATTTTCAGTGTTGTCCAGAAGGGCTAGCTAGAGCAAACTACTCAGCATTTTGAACATCTTCATGGACAGAGACTCTGCTACCTGTCAGGGCAATCTCTTCCAATAATCAGTATCCTTTTACACTAAGATTATTTTTTTATCATTTACAAATGGAATTTCATAGATTTCAGTTTATGTCCAAATACATTTCCTGTTTACTTTCCTTAAGATATGCTTTGAAAATATCCTTGTAGAACACCTTTATGACATTGTAGATCTGTTTTTCCTTTTATTAACATTCCTGCTGTAACACTCAATTTCTCTGTCTCATATCTCACATCTTTTCTTCTTATCCCATTTTCCCTCTAAAATCTTACATAAGTAGTTAGGTGATTAACCACCCTTTCCTCTTGAGTTTTAAATGAGTAGCAATATTACTGTTGCACACTAACTGCAATTTTATAATTACCCAAACCCATCTAGAATATTATCTCTTCAGGCACCTACTTGCACAGGTTTGAAGCCAAATTAATGTACAGTACAATGGACAAAGCCAAACCAAGAATTAATTTGGCATTACTTCAACTGGGAAATAAGCAGAAGCAATAGAAGTAGAAGCAGAAATCTCATACTCGTGTCAATGCAGCTACATGTGAACATTTGAGAAGAATATAGATTTTTCAAGGAACAGACTTCAAATACAAAATTATTAATGAGCTATCACTGTATCCCAAAATATGGCTTTTGTAGACTGCCTGCAAAGTTGAAAAATTCTTTGTGTAGGATATGTACAAAGGTCACTCTGAAAGTAATGCACCCTATTTATTTCCATTGAGATAACAACAGATACAAAGAGCACAATAAAACTATTTGATAGAGCTAATGCTCAGCTGCAAAACACTGTTTTTCAACATAGTCACCACCATTAGCTAAGCATTTTCGCCAGTGATGAGGCCTGAATGCCTCACCAGTGGAGGTGACCCACTGTTTCACAGCTGATATCATGGCATCATTGGTTGCAGAATGTTGCCCATGCAGTTCATCTTTCATCAGCCCAAACAGATGGAAGTCAGAACGTGCCAAATTCAGACTATACAGTGGGTGTGGTAGGACAGTTCAGCCAAGATAGGCAGTTTGCTCTATGTGCTTCAAACTTGTATGGGACCTGGCATTATCATCTTTCAAGAGAGAAATTGTCATCTTCTCTGGCCTGACTGGAAGTTTAAGCCTTCAGTTTAGTCAGTCACAATGCAGCACTCTGTGTTGATGCTTCCATTGGGTTCCAGAAAGTCCAAAAGGATTCAATCTCTTTTCACAAAATAGAATGCACATCACTGTACCTGCTGAGGGCAGCATCTTGAACTTATTTTTCTATGGGGAAGTCGCATGTTGTCACACCATGGTCTGGCATTTTGATTCAGACTCATGAGATCACATCTCATCACCTGCAGTGTGATGTAGGACAGTCACCTTCAGCCTTGTATCAGTTCAGTTGGTCCTCATAAACTTGTATTTGTGAGATTCCAATGTTGCCACCATCATTTCCAGCGTATTGAAGATGATACTCAGCTCCATGCACAGTTCCTTGGTCATAATCTACTGGTTGGTGAGGATGAGCTGACAAGATGCTCTTCATTTTGTAGTGTGACAGCTATGCATGACTGTCCAGAATGTGGCTTGTCTTTTATGTTACTGTCACCACAGCTGAAAAGCACCATCTACCACCTCACAGTGCTCACAGTGTTTGATCTCTGAAAACATTCAGCAAGCATTAACAAATGTCAGTGGGCGCCATTAGTTCTGTATGGAGAAATTCAATGACACCCCTCTGCTTCATCCACACTTCCATGTCAGATGCCATATTGTCAGACTGCCCTTCTGCTGCCGTCTGTCACATGTCAACAGAATGGAACAGAATACTGGTGGGAAGGTTCAACTTCTATTGAAGTACCACCAACATCAATCTCTGATGTCATGGGCCAACATCATAAAATAGGAGGCATTACTTTCGGAGCAGCTCTCATAATAGCATTTGCATTGGAGCTAAAAAAAGGTAAGTAGGCTTCAACAATGCTACCTTTAAGACAGTATACCCAACAGACAAAACCCACTATTAGTGAGCATTATTTTGCCACAATTACTTATTTATAACTGACCTTTTTACTTTGCTAATGTGCACTTTACTTGCTTAATAAATAAATATAGAATTCCCAATAGCATCTAAATTGACTGTTGAGAGACACAAAGTCTTTATTTTCCTTTTCAGTATTTTTTGATGTCGGTTTCTTTTTTCTGCTGTCAGAAGAATATGTCTCAGTAGATCGGCCAGTGTTCTCTTGAATTTGGTTCACTGGAAGTGATGCAGATGGCTTTACTCTTGTTTTTAAAGTTAGATATAGATGTATCACTTGACCAAACCATGACATTTAGAAAAATGCACACGGCCATCACAGCAGCTGGTTCTTTGCTTAGAGACTGAATATGCTTAAAGTTGATTGATCTCTAACTGCATTCTATATTAGTAATTTAAAAAACAAAAACCAAACAAAAACCCAAACTTTTAATTTCCATATTTTTTCATTTTCCAATTCTATAAATAGGAAAGTTTCTGTTTTAAGCACATCTGTGCAAAATAACATTAGGTATCAGGATGGAAATAGCTCCCCAACTGCGTTGAAAAGGCCCACACGCTGCTTGGTGCGATCATCTTCTGGGAGTTTGACCCTGGGGGTCATTTGCCTCTGTGCTGGGTTTGCTGATGGTATCACTGGATACTAGGTCTGGCTGGATGGAGTTATTCTTCACAGTTGTCTGTCTGGTGTTGTGTTTTAGGTTTGTAACCAAAAGGATGCTGATAACACACCAATATGTTAGCTGTTTCTGAGCAGACCTTGCACAGTGTCAGAGCCTTCTCTGTTTCATTATGTGCTTCCCTGGTAAACTGGGAGAGTGCAAGAGTTTGGGTAGAGTCATAACCATGCAGATGACCCAAGCTAACCAAAGAGATATTCCACACCATACAACACCACACTTAGCAATAAAACAGAGTGGAACAATATTTAAGTACATTAATTGTTTTTTGTTCAAGAACTGGCTAGGAATCAATCTACCTATGGGAGTTGGTGAGTGAGTGCCTTTCCATCACTTGTTTTTTCACTTTTTTTTTCTTTTTCTTCCAGTTCTCATTCCCCCACTTTTGCTCTTCCTTTTCTCTTCTGTGTCTCACTGGCAACAGAGTGGGGTGAGGTGGGTGGGTAAATGAGCTGCTGTGTGGTGCTGCCTTGCCTCCTAGGATAAAAACAAAATGTCTGTACTCCCTGATTCCACAGCTGGGTGAGGCTGCTGACATCTGCCCATCCTCAGGAATGGCCAAAAAGCTCTCATCATAATAATACTAGAGGACAAAGCTGGATGCAGCCAGTGCCTTGGCATGAAGAAGGTCCAAAGCTTATCTACTTTTATCTCACTATGTAAAAAAAAATAAAGAAAGTGCATCTTAGCAGACTTGAAGATCATATCTCAAACAGAAAGAAAGATAGATTATATCTCAAAATATAGTCTTCAAGAAATAATCCACAGCGCTGTCTGTCAAGATGAATTTGTTCAGGACAATCTGTATCAAATGGAAACAGACCAACCTATTGCTAAACTAAAGATTACACAAATATGTTGGTGACAGAACTGAAAGATGAAAAATATCATTTGAAAAAAAAAAAAAAAGCAATAAAAAATAGTTATAAAAGTCACACTAGGAAGACACAATAAAATAGCCCTTAACCTTGTCATCAGTACTTCAAGAAAGAACTTCCCAAACGAACATAAATTTGAGCCCAAAGAAAGTTGATAAAGCTTAACAAAAGTTTCAGTGAAGCAGAAGCTACAAATGAGAGACAAAACACATTCTCTCCTCTTCCAAGAAACAAAATAAATCTGCAGTCTGTATCATCCTTCACAGCCAGCAGCTGAATTAGTGACAAGCCAGTTGTAATACTTTTGGCATCCCTGCTAAGAATTTAGGCAACTGGAGAACAGCAGTCTGCATACAGTGTTTACATACATGCATATCCACTTCAGGGAAAGCAATTTACTGGATTTCTGAGTGATTTAAACTATTCAAATCAATAATGTCTTTCCCTCTCCTGCTGTTCTGTGAGTAGGCCATGTCTGACTGTCACAGGACTGTCTGTGCAAGAGATGGTTTATTCATTTCTATCACTCCTCTTTTTCCATTCCATCACTGGGGAAAATAAGTCCCAGGAATAGACAGACACACTTAAAATACAGACTGGAAGAGAGAACTGCAATTGACTAAAGTCACAGGCAAAACTTCTATGGTCTTCACCAGTACCAGAAAATCACACTTTGTATGGATCCAAACCTGGAAACCAGTTTACTGCATAGCAAAAAGTCACAAGCAGTAAAAAGGAATTAAGCAATGTTATTCATTTTCTAATATTTATTCATCACTTCTTTTTTTTTTAGGAAAAGCTTAAAGTAAGCCCTTGTTTGTGTTCTCTTGAGCCACTGTCTTAGCAGGTATTCAAAGCAGATGCAATCCAGGAGTTGGAGATACGCTAAATTAAAACCAACATGGATCTAAACAAAGGCTGTAAGCGTCGGAAGCAGGGAGATGTGATTCGCTCCGTGTGTGTCCAGAGTCAGCTTCTGTGCTATAAATCCTTTGATGGATTCAAAGAGCTGGCTCAAAACATTTCTCATCAACACACAGTGTTACACAACCTGTGCAGACAGCCAGACAGATTGAGATGAATCAAAAAGCTGAACAAGCACCAGCAAAGCAGACACAGCAAGGTCTAGGGGATGGTTCTCTCTTGCCCAAGGATGTGTGTGTGCAGCCACAGCCCATCCACACGTCTCCACATCTACTGCACGTTACATTGATGATGCCGCTCACTGACTTTCCAATATTTTCACCAGCTCAGCAGTGCTGTATAGTTTATGTCACAGAGGCATTTGCCCTGCTGTAATATGTTATGTCTGAACTTTGTATTATGAACTGATTTTGTCTAATTAATGTTTTATAAAAACAGGTAAGAGAGACCAGTTTTGTATTACTGCTCCAAGTGATCTCAGCTGTGGACCAGCAGACCTACACAAGTGCAGCTAAGAAAAAGAGCTGACTCACTTTTATGTTACAGCACTACTCATAAGTGCATAAGTGAGCACATTCTCTGAAAGCATACTGGACTACATTTTTTCCCAACAGCGAGGATGTCAAAGTTTTATCACATAGTGACTCCTTCCTGGTCCACTAAACTGAAAATAAACAAATGGAAAAAAAATACTAAACACAAGAACTCAAAGAAAACTCTATCATGATAAAACTATAATAGAAATGTAATGTTTAGTTATGTGCATGTATACAACAGGACAGGCAATGATACAGTACTTTAATCTGTACTGTCTATATAAAACATTTATTTTTAAGGTCTATAATGTTATTATAGAAATACATAGAATATTTTATAGAGTGTATTTTAGTGTACTCACTGTGAAAATAACACATTTATTAAGACAAGTATTCTTATGTCCAAACTTTATTTAAATATATGCACTTCTTTGCCTTGCAGAATTATGTGACTGTGAAAAACAAAGTATCCATAGTCAATTTGTTCCTCACCAGAATCTTCTCATTCCGATTTCCCTGGGTCATCCACAGTGCTCACTGCTGTGAGATAGTTTATAAAAAGCATGAGAGTTCTTGGACTGGTAGATTTCCTATATTTGTTTGCATTCATGTCTGGTGCACATAGCTTGTCGTTCAATTCTCCACGTGCCTTCTTCGTAAGTGCAGTGACATATAGTGCATTCGTCAGTCTTCACCTCTCGGCCTGCAGGAATGACAGTGGTTTCTGCAAAGCAGTTTGGACCTAAAGAAAGGGAAGAGTTTATTACATGATAGCCACAGCACACCACAATCCAACACAATTCAGTTTAATCTCGAGCACTGAAAATCTAACACAAAGTCAGTAGCACCGGGCACAGTTAACAAACAGGATTGTTGTGCACATCACATAAAAGAGGCAAAAAGGAAAGGGGCCTTGCCTTCTAAACTGGATTCTGATTTTCTTCTGGTTTCAGCGAGGGCTGCCATGCCCTCTGCAAGTGAGGATGAGATACATCCCTTGTGTGAACACAGCTCTGACAGGCACAGACTGGTCAGACTGCCGAAAGCAGATTTAAGCAAGAGGAAAACCTGGTCATCAATGATGAACAAGTGCTATTACGGAGCTGATTGTAAAAGTGATCAATTCTCCACTGGAAGCATACACTGCATTTTGTGTAGTAGTCAAAGTATCAGATTAGTTTATTTTTCATTTCATGAGAAATTCTAGGACGTAGAAGTACCAGCCTCTTCTGAATAAAGTCTCTTTTCATGTACTGAATGAAGTATTCCATTTTATATAAGTCAGCAAGTCTACAAATGTCCTTTTTGTAGTACACTGAAAAAACTTCACTTCCAAGGAGGAGGCAGGAGAACAAGCCACTGGCACTAAGTTCACAGCACTAATCTGATTCTTTCAGAAGGTGACATCCTCACATCTCTCCACTGCAGAAGGCTGTGCATGCGGCATTATCTACAGCTCTGTTAAAAAGAACTATCTATTTCTGCCTTGAATATCCACACACTTTTGTAAAGCAGCACTAAACTCTACCAATCACCTCCTGTTACTTATGTTCTCAGCATGACTGGGGCCACTATTCACTGAGAGCACAGAACTGCTGGGGCACAATCTGGCTATCCTGCAGCATTGCGTGCCACCACCCACCAGGTGGGACAGCGTGTTCCCATCCGTTCTCATATTGTGATGCAGCTGAAATTCTGATAGAAAGTTCTGGCAATCAACTGCCAGCCTGTCTGCCATGCCAGTAAATAGATCACAGGTGAAGTTTAATCTTCCATCCCCATGTTGTAAGAACTAAGCCACACACTCTTATTAAAGCATTTTCTCTGAAAACGGGAGGTTGGTGCTAGCTCCTCATTTTAAAGCACAACTCAAATAGTTTACAGATCAAATTTAATAGTTGTATCTCTGATTCAGACTGTGCATTCATGCACTGATATGGCAGCCAACAAGCAATTGGCTGGCTCGTGTCCAGCTTCTTGTTCATCGGGACCCCTCAAGTCTTTCTCCACACATCTCATGTAAAGTTACCTGCATTACTACCCTAGCATGCTTTTGTGTTTGTCCATCCCTCAGCCTACAGCACACTAAGCAGGAGAGAGGACCTGAGCAGTGCAGGAGAAGGATGAGCTGCTGGATACCTCTGCACATGGGGCAATGTCACACTCACAACTGAGATAAAGCAATTACCGACTACACCATTATCCATGGAATTTTGAGAGATTTCCACTGTAAGCTGCATAGCTCTATATCAGTTAAATAAACTATTCTTTTGGGCACAGTAAGCTTTCACCCCAAAATGGGTCCATCCTCACTTTAGGAATATACCTGAGTGTTTTACAGACTAGCTCATAACAGCTTTTTTTTATAGAAAGCTGCATGATATAAAGAGTTAAAATATTAAAAGTAGAATCCACTTTCCATGAAGAAATTCTCCATGAAACCTGGAAGAGCACTTGAAATTCAACCACTACTTAAAAAGCATGAGAAAAATATGTGATGACAATCCCATGTACAGGATTTAATTCATTCTGGAAAAATTGATGTTGCGGGCTATACTTGATTATAAAGACCAGACAAAGTAAAAACTGTGCAACATATGTAATGTAATTCACTAGAATTCAGAGTGCAAATGCTTCCATTCACTGTAGCAGCACTTCAGTGCTATGTGTGACTAATCTTACCTAAATCAGAAAATTATTCAATGTGAAGAGAACAAGTTCATCCTAAACTGTTAAAACTATTTAACATGGGGGAAAGGCTTCTGTTGAGAAACCTACAGCATGACAACAGCCATCTGCTTGAGAAGGCTGCCAGATAAAACCAAATGACAGCAACAATGCATGTTGTTGAGCAAGTCTCATGCAACTGTTCTATGGAAAATTGGCCATTTCCTGATTCTGCATTTACACCCCTCATTACTGTCACTGCAAATGCTACCTAGTACTAAAACTGGCAGTAGTGAACTCGTATACCTGCCTTATCTTATGCATGCACAATGTCCTGGTTAACGCGACAGGTAAGGTCACCAATGAAGAGGCTGAACTGACTGTATTACAGCAACACCCCACAGTAAATGCCAGTACGGTATTCAACACTGAAAACAGTTCCCCAACTCTCATTGTTTCCCCAGATCCTAAGACCTCTTCTCCCACCCCAGCCTCTCCTGTTACTGTGTCATGGGGAAGGCAGTGGAGTGTGGGGAGCTGCCCATAATGGGTATTGTGCTACTGCAGTAGTAACTGATGCCATTCTCCTTCTTCCTTGGAGGGGAAACTGAGAAATCGGGGATTTTAAGGAGCAGTGGGACAAGGAAGTCAAGTGAGCAGAGGAAGGGTGTTTTAGACCAGAAAGTGCCATTTCCTCACTCTCCTTTAGGAGGAAAACAGAAAGTGGTGTCTCCTCCAAACTCAGAGTGGATAAGATGCCAGAAAGGCATGGCATTTGCTGGAACTTCTGCTTTACTTAAAATTCTGCAGTTCGTATAGATTTAGTGGGATTTCCAGCTTCCTGTCACAAAGGGCAAGATATTTTGTGAATTCTTAAAAAGTTCTCCAAATTATCTCACTTCTCACATGAAAATTGTTTCAAAGTAAGTGGGGGGGCTGCTCTAAAGCCAAAGCATTGGTGGATTTTCTGGCTGGCTGCTACTGGTGCAAGGAATGGCAGCTGAATGTTACTGCTGTACAGAGGAGTTGCAGAGTGCAGCTCCTCTCTGTCACCTACAAAGCAGGCTGCCTGCTCTCTGCTGACCAGCAATGACACCACTGCAGTGACATCTTGTATCCGTGCATCCTAGAGCAGCAGTGGCTTGCTGGAGCCTATTTCATCTACTGCAAAAATGTCCTGGGCCACATCCCTAACTGAGTATGTTCATATAGCTCTAAGGAAGCTAGTGGTGCTGCACATCTTTGCAGTGGATTAAGATCTCACCGTATCACTCTTAAACCTGGCAGAAAATTCAATATGACATACTGTACCAATTCCAAGCACAGTTTGAAATCTACCACGACATCATTTGTTTTCCTAAAGTATGTCCTGATGCTGTCAGACTCTGTTTGAGCAATACCATACTGGTAGCCGTGGAGACTCCTTTCCCAGGGCTAAAGCGTTGCTGCTGCTGCTGTCTCAGCAGTGCCTCAAAGCAGCGAACTGACTGCAAGCCTTGTGCTGTCACACTGAGCACCAGATTGGAGTGCTTGAAATTATCGAAACAGTGAATCACAGCTTCCAAAACAGCATTTGTGCTAGGATGTAATCAATCAGGAGAGCCTATCTGGTGGTTAATTTGTAACTGAAGTCTCATTTCTTACAAATTTTAAAAAGTTTATAAATGTTATCCAGGTAAATGAAACAATTCTACTCTTTTTTTTCCCTTCCTCCCAAACTCCTTATGCTGATACTTTGCAAAGCTTTGTGGCTTATGTTTTATGCTTTAGTGTTGATAAATGCAACAATTCAATTAAAATGCAAATTCTGTTATCTCAGAAGAGAACAGCCGATACCAATTATCAACAGAGAATGCCCAAGCCACTCACCTACAGAAGCAACAGTATCTGTAACCTTGACAACCTTGCTGGAGACTCTCTGAAGCTTCTCCTCATCCTCCCCTCCCACAAAACCACAGCTGCATTCTATAGAGTTGTATCTATTTTCTCTGCAGCCCGCCCCTGATTTTGCATAGGCACGTGTTCCTATTAGTTCAAAGATACAAGTCAGACACAGTAACCCGGTAAATCGTGTTTTAATCAACTGTTTTCATCAGGTATTAAACCAAATTATGGACAACGAAATCTGTTGAACTGAAAGTTAATTTGTTTGCTTGGAGAATAAGTCATGGCAAATTTTAGCCAATTAGAACTGCAGTGACAACCTCTGCAATATAATACTCTGATGTAAGACTGCACTGGGCTTTGGTTTCATACTAAACTCCCTAATAGCTGCCCTTTCACAGTCAAACAGGTCACTTCTAAGGTATCTGATAGCAGACCTGTCTTCATTGACAGTTACATGACGGTCATCACTGTGGTACTGAATCGGAGGAACTGCAAATGGCTCCTGTGTGCCCAGTAGTCATTAATACAATTCTCTACAATTAGCCTCTCCAACACCCCAATGAACCCATAAAAACTTCTACTGCACTTGGTGGCAAGCAGATCCACAGCTATTGTGTCAGCATAAAGGAGGTTTTTTTCATTGCCTTCTGCCTTCCACCTGCTACCTAAATTTGGTTCCCCAAATAGCTCTAGTGGCAGAGGCAACAACAGCCATTCCCCATTTGCTGTGTCATTCCAGTAGAACACCACTGCATTTTCCACCTCCCCCATTACCACACCTGAAGACCAGCTCTGTAATCGCAGCCCCCGCTGATTACTTCAGGTTCTATTCTGTCCTTTCTGGGCTCTGTGGAGCAATGATGCACATGATGAGCAAGCTGCAGAAACACCACAGACTTGTGCCACAGTGATTCTGCAGTGCTTCCTATCTCCCTCTTATGTCCTGACATTTGACTGTGTGTTACGACTACAGGACCCGACCATCTCCATGTCACGGAAGATGAGCTGACGGGCAAGGAGGCCGGGCTGGCTGAGCAGAGACTTGTTACTCCCAAGGAACACAGCCCTCTGTGCTGGTAGATAGGGATGAGGAACAGAATAAGCCCTTCATGATCCGAGATGAGATAGTTTTGGACCTGCTGCGCAAGCTGGATGCTTACAAGTCCATGGGGCCGGATGGACTGCACCCTACGGTGCTCAGAGAGTTGGTGGATGTGGTGGCCAAGCCACCCTCCATCATCTTTTGGCAGTCCTGGCTAACTGGGGATGTCCCGGTGGATTGGAAACTGGCAAACGTGACGCCCATCTTCAAAAAGGGCTGAAAAGATGATGCTGGTAGCTACAGGCCTATCAGTCTCACCTCGGTGCCAGGGAAGGTCATGGAACAGATAATCTTGGGAACCATCATGGACTAACTAAAGGTCAATCAGGGGATTAGGCCCAGTCAGCATGGGTTTATTAACGATAGATCCTGTCTGACAAACCTGATCTCATTCTACTACAAGGTGACCTGCGTAGTGGATGAGGGTCAGGCTGTCGATGTGGCCTACCTGGACTTCAGTAAGGCCTTTGACACTGTCCCCCACAACATCCTCGTGGAGAAACTGGCTGCCCATAGTCTGGATGGGTGTACGCTCCGCTGGGTGAAGCACTGGCTGGATGGCCAGGCCCAAAGAGTTGTGGTCAATGGAGTTGAATCCAGTTGGCGGCTGGTCATGAGTGGTGTCCCCCAAGGCTCAGTGCTGGGGCCGCTTCTGTTTAATATCTTCACTGACGATCTTGATGAGGGGATTGAGTGCACCCTCAATAAGTTTGCAGACAACACCAAGCTGGGAGGGAGTGTTGATCTGCCTGAGGGGAGAAGGGCACTACAGAGGGACCTGGATAGACTGGATCGATGGGCCAAGGTTATCAGTATGAGTTTCAACAGGGCCAAGTGTCGGGTCCTGCCTTTTGGTCACAACAATCCCAGGCAACCATACAGGCTTGGGGAGGTGTGGATGGAAAGCTGCCTGATGGAAAGGGATCTTGGTGTACTGATGGACAGTCAGCTGAATATGAGCCAGTAATGTGCCCAGGTGGCCAAGAAGGCCAATGGCATCCTGGCTTGTATCAGGAACAGTGTGGTAAGCAGGACTAGGGAAGTCATCCTGCTCCTGTACTCCACATTAGTGAGGCTTCACCTCAAGTATTGTGTTCAGTTTGGGGCACCTCGGTACAGGAAGGACATGGAGGTGCTGGAGCAGGTCCAGAGAAGGGCTACGAGGCTAGTGAAGGGCTTGGAAAATCAGCCCTATGAGGAGAGGTTGAGGGAGCTGGGGCTGTTTAGTCTGGGGAAGAGGAGGCTGAGGAGAGACCTTACTCTCTTCCAGTACCTGAAAGGTGTTTACAGTGAGAGCAGAGTAGGTCTCTTCTCAGTAGTGACAGGTGACAAGACGAGGGGAAATGGCCTCAAGTTGAACCAAGGCAAGTTTAGGTTGGACGTTAGGAAACACTTCTTTACAGAAAGGGTTGTTAAACACTGGAATAGGCTCCCCAGGGAGGTGGCTGAGTCACCATCCCTGGATGTGTTTATGAGCCATTTGGATGTGGTGCTCAGAGATATGATTTAGCAGAGTGTTGTTAGAGTTAGGTTACTATGGTTAGGTTGCGATTGGACTTGATTATCTTTGAGATCCCTTCCAACCTGAGTAATTCTATGATTCTATGATGGACAACTGATGGCATTTTCACAAAACTCTTGATTTTATATCAGATGGAATGCCTACAGAAATAAATGTTTATCACAGAATTATGGAAAGGCTTTGTTTGAAGGGGCCTTAAAGCCCACCCAGCCCCAATCCCGTGCCATGGGCAGGGCTGCCACCCACCAGCTCAGCTGCCCATGGCCCCATCCTAGCCTTGAGTGCCTCCAGGGATAGGGAACTCACAGCTTCTCTGGGTAGCCTGTCCAGCACCTCAATACCCTCTGAATGAAGGCATATAATCTAAATTTCCCCTCATCTAGTTTAAAACCACTGCTCCTGTTGCCTTTTGTTGTTACAGAAAACTTTCCTTTTCCAGCAAACTACTTGGCAGTCTTCCACATACCGCTACAACATTTGTTAACTCCAGGAACAAGAAAGAGAAGCCTCCCCCTCATGCTTCAGATCCTTCCTCCTGGCTTGGCCATCCCTCAGGCTTCTGTGTGATCTGCTGCAGGCATAGAGGGACTGGCAGCACACAGGCCTGGAAACAGGAGCAGACAAGCTTCCTTTCTCCACTCCTCACTGTGCTGCTGGGACCCAGTATGTCGCAGCACAAAGTTGACTTTTATTCATCTGCATCCCATCTGGAAGCCACATTTGGGGTCTAAGATCTAAAGAGCAAACCAGAGGTACAGGCTGACCATGCCTGCCTCCCAGCACAGCGCCGACACAGCCAGGTTTGAATGCAGGTCGTGCCTCCCTCATTCCTCTGTCATCTAATCACATTCCCTGAAGATGGTATCTGCACGTACCTTGTGCCCTTCCAATCTCTAATCTCTTCTAAGGGCCCGTATCTCTCTGACTTGATTTTGTTTCCCTCTCATGTGGATATATATAATACATTTATCTCCTGCTGAACGCCAGCCTGGAAGATAAAGCACAAAAAGCAGCTGGCAAAAGCAGTCTGTGACGAGTGCAGCAGAGTCTCATTCCCTCACAACAATAAGTTCATCACCCTGCTGCTGCCGACGCGCCGACAGCTCCCAGCCCAGTGCAACCTTTTGCTTCCCTCGGTACCTTTCGATGCTGCTGAACCAAATCCAAAACAGAGTTTTCAATTACAGAAGAAGGATTTGGGTAGACCCAATTTTAAGAGCAATTTAGGACCCTGAGGAGCCATGAACTGTTTCTGTGCCTTATCAATGCCTTAAGATACTGGCAGCCAGAGAACCATGGCAAATATCTTAATAGACTCAGTAAATGTGTACGTATGACATGGAGAATAAAAATAAAGGTATTCATCCATTTGTGGTTTCACGTAGCTCCGGCAGCAAATAATGTGCTGTCTTTCATAAAAGCAGTGTTCTGTTCACGCTAGACAGAGCCTTTGTGCTTTTAAGAATAATAAACTCCCTCCCCTTTTTAGGGTCATGTTTTGTTATATACACGGCAGACTGACAGATTGCAAGAAAATACGCCAAAGGCAAAACAATTAAAAACAGTGTTTTGCCATGTTCTTCAGAAGAGTGGGTGTAAACAGCATCTGCTGCCATGGGACAACAGAAGATGCTCAATGAAGTTCTTGTAACAAAATGGGCTGATCACATCCTCAATGGCATGGCTGTCACAGCGGTGTTATCACAGCCAGGCACCTGCTATAATGTGTGCATTTATATGTGTGCATGTGTTGCACATCTTAACACAAAAGATAAAAAAGCCACAATCTAATTTAGAGTTGGGTTGTTATACCCTGCTTATGAGACTCTCAAACACTGATTATGTTCTGTTTTCCTTTTAATTTGTCATACATAACAGTACTACTGATTAACGTTTTGGTCTGGTTCCTATCCTAAAAATATGACAAGTGTCCAAAAATTTGATGGACCAACAAGTGATCTCAGCTCCTGTGAGGACCCTTGACAGCACTGACCCTTCCCAAGTCAAATTCTCACCACCATGCTTTTTGTGGTGACATGAGCACCTGTGAAACAACCATGCAAAATGCTGTGTATCACAACCAGGGCTGCACAATTACTCCTCCACAGACAGAAATGGCTTGTGAGAAGGGAACAGTGTGTAATCCTGACAACGCTGCTGTCCCCGTGGATCTTTATGTGTATTTGGAGAAGAGAAATTCAGATATCGGCTTTTTGTGTGCAGAACAAAAAGAAGCTCAGGCACATTGAACACTCCACAATCAAATACTGCACAAGGCAAACAGAAAGCCTGGAGCATAAAAGGGCTCAATTAAATATGAGGCTTGAGTGACACAAAAATAAACTGCATCAAACAACTTCCTTTATCCCTGAAAATATGGGAAGGACTCGAATACTCTACTTACAATGGTTTTCAGAAGTCCTACGGCTCATAAAGGAATATTGTGTTCCACCCAGAAATGGCACCAATTAGACATGAGCTGAGCATTGTGTCCATCTTGCAGCGAATTATATCAACACTCAGAGCCAGCAAGTGGCACATCAGTTTTGCACACAGCTTTCTTGCAGCTCCACTACCACCCAGGTGACTGGAAAATGACAGACAGGCTGTAATGCTTTGGGAAGACTCACGTTGGAGACCTTTGACAAGGAAAGACTCACAGAAATGCTGCCAGGAGCATGAAGTTAACAAGGTGAATCCTTCCCCCTTCAGCTGTTTTTCACCCATTGACTGCACCCACTGAGGTTCAGTGCCTGGTGAATGACCACACACCTCTTGGCCCCAACCTCTCTTAGCCTCGGGACACATCAGCCTGTCCTTCAGACTCAGAAAGCTGCATAAATGCCTCTGCTGAGAGATTCTGAGCAAGTTATCCTAAAAAACAAGCTTTGCACTTTCAAACGCATGCGCTACAGGCCAGTAATTTAACGCATCAGAGCACTGCTAACATAGGAACTAAAAGCATTCTAATTTGAAAAACCACTGCTGCACCAGCTGCCATACAGTCCATCAGCCAGGCTGGTTAGGTCAACAAGAGGTGTGCAGTAACACACAGGGTTGGATGGATCCGGAAAAGTGCAGCATGTTAATGCGTGTTTAAGAATTCTTATGGAAAAATGCCTTGAGACTTCAGCTAGATTGAAAGCTAAAGTGGTACTCAAGTACAGTATAACACAGCTTTGGCAGTTAAGTGGAATATAAATCTGTGTTTTTCCAGTTACTATAGACCATTGGAAAGTGAGAATAGGTACAGAAGGTTACCGATGGCTACCGATTGCTACAAGGAGTCATTCAATCAAAACAACAAAACAGTACTGGTCAAGTGTCAGCCATTTTTTAACCTAATTTTAGAATGAATACATTGCACCATATTAAATCAGGGATTGTTCTTCTTAATGAAAACTACTTATAAATAAATACTAGAGCCACTCAGTTCCAGAAAGACTGTTTCATCAGACAGTAACTACTTTCCCAACTAAACAATCCTCTTGCAAAATTAGGTGATTTATAAGGGTTTGGTTTGGCAGTTTTGTTATTCTTGCTTTTCCAGGGGCTTGCCTACACATACGGGCCCTCATCCAGTTTCCTTGGAAATGGCTTTCTCTGGCTGCACTTGTAGAGATAGAGCTAACGTGGCTCTCTAGTTAATCTACTGAAGTGACACAGACTAAACTAGAAGAGGCAGCTGTACCGGAGGACCAGCAGTTTGGTGTCACAGATGCCACTTGCAGTGTAATCTTACACAGTAGTGCTGTGAGAAACGTGTTAAGAACAGATATAGGGATTAGGAGTTCGGACTCTTAAAGGGAGTAAAGTTTGTGCACTGACAGAAATAAATAGTTTGGAGTATCAGAAGTGTCAACTTCATACCGAGACACTAATCCTCTAGCAATTTCTAGAACTTATCTACAAAGTTGTGCTCATTTTACTGATTTCCTCTGAGTTCAATGACAGAAGGTGAGCATTCAACAAAGGCTGGCTGCAGTGCACAAATATCATCCTTCAGTTGCGGTTCCTTGTATGATGAAGCACCATTTTAGTCTGTGGTGATCTCTGAAAAAGGCTTCCATGACCAGAGCAGGAGTTGCAAAACAAATTCCCTCCTCAAACAACAGTCGCCTTCTACCATCCAAATTTCCTCACTCAATATATGATCATAATTTGCTCACCATCCCCTCAAGCATCTGCAATCTCAGTCATTTTCGGTATTTCACTCTGGCAGTCATCTCCCATCCATGCTCCACAAACACTCCTGAATGCACATCCTGGCCCTGCCCACCATGCATTTCCCATCATGTCTTTCTCTGGACATCCCCTATCCTGTTCTGCCTCTGGTTCTGTCATTCAAAATGAGAGCTGTACCAGTTGTGCTAAAACTACACAATTTACCCTCTGGTATGGGAGTTTAAGTGAAGAGAACACGCACCATAAAACTGTCCTAAAGCAAAGTAGAATAGTATAAGATCTATTTAAAGCATTAAAAAACTGTTTCAGTGTAGGCTTCACTTAACTGAAGAATGACCAATTCCTCTCCTCCTTCCACCTTTCACACTTATAGTGTTTTCAAAAATCTGCCTTCTAAATAGATAGACAAATAATAGATAAATAATAGATTAAAAATATCTAATAGATAAATGATATCTTTTATTACATGGTTAGAAGCAACATAGTCTTATGCCAAATATTATCTACAATTATAAATATGTCGTACATCACTTTAAAATATAATGAATTCTAACAACATCCTTTGCATGCACTTTTGCCTTTATTCACTAAAATAACAAGCTGCATTTTCAAGCCTGGAAAAATTAGTTTACTTCATTGGAGTCAGAACAGAAAATGAAAAGCCTCTTTGCTCATCAGTCCTAATGAATTACCACTGTCCTGAGGTACAAAAATTTCCAAGGTGTACAGTTGTAATTGCTGGTCATTTTAAGTTGCTGCAATATTACATGAATATATGTGAAACTAACAGAGATGTTAAGTTTTCTCAAGATGAAATTCTTCATGAAATTTAAGATGCGCCTCCCCAAGTTACTCCACAACTGAGAAAATCACAGTATTATGGATAAAAAACAGGTTATGCTATGCTTTCAATGTTGCCAAATCAATAACACTACCCTTTCTTCCACTTTAATGATTCTTCCCAGGTGGTTATCAAACACAGAATTCAGACAGCTTACTTTGGAAAGACTGCATTTTGTACCTGTTCTGGAAGATGAAGAGAAAAAATGAGGGGCAGAACAAAAGCAGTGCTGTGAAAGAACAACCTTCTTCTCAATGGTGCCCCTGAGGAGCTCTGTACCCATGAGGCCTTGATGATGCCTGGGGAAAGTCTTGCCTGAGTCCCTACTTCAGGGAGCAGCACGCTCCTCCTGGACTGTAAAGTCACTTGGCATCTAGCTTTACCTTCCTAGAAGTGAGGAATCTGGTCCAAGCCAGTCATCCACAGTCCCACGGTGTGCTGAAGGGAAGAAAGAGGCATGTGTAGAGGACTGCTCAACTCACATCCTCCAGGAGGTGCTGAGAAGCGGTGACCACTCCAGCTCACCTGGCCCCAGACACCTCGCTGCCTTTCCAGGCCAACTCACATGCCACCTCTTCCTCCAGCTTTGTAGGGATGACTGACATGAAGATAGTGGTGATGGCCAGCTGAGCACAACATAGCCATATGTAGCCTGAAGACACCATTGACTGCTGCCACAATGGTTCATCAGTCTAGTTGACAGGTTCTCCTCTTCCCCAGCACACAGATACACTCTTCATGTATCAGCTTCTGATTTCTGACATGGGCTCACATCACTTTCTTACCTTTGGGATGTTGTGCACAGAAAGACTGAGATTCTAAAATAAGATAGCAGTTTTTACTACATGAATACTCAGGACAGAATCATACAATCATCTACTTTGGACAAGACCTTCAAGATCATGAAGTCCAACAATCAACCCGACCAAGTGCCATCACTAAACCGTGTCCCTTGTTAAACAAATTTATCAACGACCTGGATGAAGGGACAGAATGTGCCCTCAGCACATCAGTTTGATGATGACACGCATCTGGGAGGAGTGGTTGACACAGCAGAAGGCTGTGATGCGTTTCAGCAAGATCTGAACATACTGGAGAGTGGGGCAGAGAGGAACCTGATGAGGTTCAACAAGGGCAAATGTAGAGTCCTTCACCTGGGGAGGAATAATCACATGCTTCAGTACAGGTGAGGGGCTGACCTGCTGGAGAGGAGCTCTGCAGAGAAGGGCCTTGGTGTCCTGGTAGGCAACAGGTTGGCCATGATTCAGCAGTGTGCTCTTGTGGCCAAGAAGGAAAATAAGATCTTGGGGTACCTTAAAAGTATACCCAGTGAGTGTGTCCAGCAGGTCAAGGGAAGTGATCCTCCCCTTTTTCTCTGCCCTGCGGAGGCTGCATATAGAGTACTGTGTCCCACTCCAGGCTCCTTGGCTCAAGAAAGACAGGGAACATCTAGAGAGGGTACAGCTGAGGGCCTTAAGGATGAGGAGGGGTGTGGAGCATCTCCCTTATGAGGAAAGGCTGACAGTGGTGGGACTGTTTAGCCCGGAGAAAAGAAGGCTGAGAGGGGATCTTATCAATGCTTTTAAGTATTTGATGGGAAGGTATCAAGTGGATGGGACCAGGTTTTTTTCAGTGGTGTCTTCTGACACAATAAAGGGCAACAGACAGAAACTGGAACACTGGGAGTTCCATCTGAACATGAGAAAGAATGCTTTTGCTTTGAGGTTGACAGAGCAGTGGAACAGGCTGCCCAGAGATGCTGTGGAGTCTCTGGCACTGGAGATATTTTAAACCCACCCAGACTCTTTCCTGTGCAACCCGCTGCAGGGAACCTGTTTTGTCAGGGGTTTTGGACTAGATGATCTCCAGAGTTCCTTTCCAACCCCTTCCATTCTGTGATTCTGTGCCACATCCACACATCTCCTGAATACCTCCAGGAGTGGGGACTGCACCATTTCCCTTGGCAGCCCATTCCAGTGCCTGACCACCATCTCTGAGCAGAAATTCTTCCTGATAAATAATCTAAACAACCCCTAAAAGATAGGAAGTTGCACACCAAGTAATAGCGACTATTCTGCTAATCAGAATCAGAACAGCAAATTTAAGGCTTAGTTCCTGACAAGATTTTAGGACCTTGTCTACAGACAGCTACTTAGAAATGCAACCAACAGATAAATAAATCTAAATATATTAAGTTGCAACTTAATTCACCATTGTACTGTAGAAGACAATTCCCTCATGTTTCCATTTCTATCACCTTTACACAATTCATGAATCAATAACTATTCAAAAGAGATGCTCTAGAGTAGGAAGAAAGGGAAATCAGAAGTCAGTTGATTCACTGTGAGGCAAAACAGTCAGAAGCCACTGGTGCTGGAAGAAACAAAATTAGTGGGAACACAAGCTGTAAGGAAAAAGGCAGATTTTAAAGGATCTTCTATGCTTACATGCAAAGGTGATTTAAAGTGAGAGACATGAATTATGAAAAATTGAGGAACTGGTTATGTTAAATACTGTAATTGTCTCTGGGAGTTATACAAATCCTTTCATCTTAGATGAGTACTGCAGCACAGATATTGCATATCATTTAAAGGTGCAGACACAGGAGGTTATGCACTAGCTAAAATAAATTTTCTACATAATATTGCTCTACTTCTTCATTTTTGGTGTCAGAGTTCAGCGCTGGTTTTTACATGTGTAAAGTTAAGACTGTCATTTGACACTGTAGCACTCTTCAGCTTAGTGCACACTTTTCTTCTCCATTACACGGACCTGAAACTGGGAGGAAAGCAGCAAAGGAGTGAATCCCCTTAGAGTAGCCGCGTGTGTGTACATGAATATATTTATGTAGTTATGAGTTAGGGTCTTGTGAAAGGACCTTAATATGAGGATAAGCAAAATGTTTCCACGAACATTCCCACTGCAATTTTTTAAGAGATAACAGTGGATCTATTTTATATATTTAGCCACCAACCCTAACATCACTGGGAGGGCTGTTTTCGCTAGAACGAGGCAACAGTTGAGACAAGTCAGATAGTAGGATACAGATATACCTTCAAAAGAAAGGTTCAAGGCTCGTGCAGCAATTGTAAGACTACAGTCTAAGCAGCAGAAATTCATATATGAAAGTGATATATGAAAGAGGGAAGAGACATGACATTTCCTGTCACTGGCTGAACATTTTACATATCCTATCACTAAGCCATGAGCAGACACTACCAACATTGCATAATCTACTGTTCATAAGAGCAGTCACTTCAAGCCCCAGCAAAGATGCTCTGGAAAAAGTAGCAAATCAGGCCTTACAGACCAGAAAACTGCATTGGTCAAAAACAAACTGCCCACCAGACAACAGGCCCCAAAGCTGTCAAGCTGGCAGAGTTAAGCTGGTCTGCTTCCAAGACTTCTCTTACTTTTTTCCCCAGCACATCAGACTTCTGGAGCAGTTACTGAGGCACAAAAGCCAGTCTTTGTATTTACAGTAATAGAATTATTGTAAACTTATTCTTAAACATTTCCACACATTATATGTTTCTTCTTGTAAAATTATCTCCAAAGGCAAGTATTAGGGAAGAAAAAATTCTGGAGGAAAAACAGCTGGTGCTTTTATGTTTATCTGAAAGTCATGCTTGTTTTCTTCTAGGCAAAACCGGAGCCTTAGGAACTCATAAATGATTCCCAAGACATTGTGAACTGAATTTCACAAAACTCGGATTAGCGTACCAGAAAATGAATAGTAAATAAAATGAAAGTGGCAAAACTAGAAATGACACTTTATTTTTCTACTGAAGTTACTACTCCTAAATATCCTATAAACAGCAATTAAAAGCTCAATTTATGATTACAACGTTAGTCACTCCATTTGTCTTTAGGGCATTCTTCTACTCTGTGGTAATAAAAATGATCCCTCCTCACCTGTAGCACACACAGCATTTGCAGGAGGATGGCCAGGAAAACTGATTGGATAGTAAGTTATTAGTTTACAGAACCCCCCTAGAAGACAAAACTAAATTAAAAGCTGTAACTCTTCATTACAGAGTGGATCAAATTTAAAGTATGTGAGATTATGAGATGTGGAAAGGGAATGTTTCCCAGAAAAGAAGCAACGTCCGATTGAAGGGGAAATAAATATCAGTCCAAGGGAAATAAACCGGCAGCTTCTCTGAGTCATTTCCTTTTGCACTGTGTGATTTATTCCTGTCTTGCGCATGGACTGACCTTGCACATATTCCTTTTGCACTTGATACCAGAAGCTTTAGTAGCACAGCATGTACTTAAAAGTCTACACACACTAATGGATTAGTAATTTCTTCTCTAATCCTTTATTCCAACTACATGTGTAGCTTATGCATATACCACTGAAATCGGTGTATTTAAGTGTATAAAAAGTCAGTTTGGTGAGGAATCTTCACAGAATATAATCTTGGGGTATGTTCTTGAGAGAGAATGGAGAAGTGGTCAGAAGAGGAGGAGTTTTAAGAGGAATCTCATTTCCACCAGGAAATGAATAAGGATCAGAGGAAAGACAATTCAGCCGGCAAGAAGTAAGCAGTTTAAGAGTCATATAGTATCTTCTGATTTCCTTCCCTTTTTACCTTCTCTTGCTTATTGCACTGCTTACAAAGGACTGAGGTCGTTTCTTGCTTTTTTATTTATTTATTTTTCTTTTTGCACAGGACCTTGCATAGCAGCATCTCAATCCTAATTTGGAAATCAATGATTTTCTTTCTATAGAAGCATTAGCGATTTTGCTTCAGAGTCCAAATACTGAATGCTAGTTATTTGACATCGCTGTTAAATTACAAAGTAACATCTTACTAAACAGTGAGGAAAAGTTACAATATGTATGGATTCTCTCACATTGGAGATAAAGGGAACAAGGAATGACAAAAATCAGAAGGCTCTGGGAAGCCTCAGAGCTCTCACATGGATAATAGAGACACACACACATGGTCGTACTGGGAAATAGCAAGGTGGTTCTGTGGTGACTGAGTTGCAGTGATACCTCTACCCATCAAACACCAAAAAGCTATTGATTGCAATGCCATGGGATATGGCAAATAGCAGTTGTGACTTCAGCTACCCCAGTGACTTTAATGACTCTGAAATTTGACCCATTTCTGTCCTCTAGTCAAGCAAAGTTCCTCAGCGGTCAGCCCTGGGACCAGTGCTCTTAATCAGTGACAAAGACGATGGCATCAAGCGAACCCTCAGCAAGTTTGCAGATGACACCAAGCTGAGTGGTGCAGTTGATACATTGGAAGGAAGGGAAGCCACCCAGAGCGACCTGGATAGGCTGGATAAGTGAGCCCATGAGAACCTGATGAGGTTCAACAAGGCCAAGTGCAGAGTACTGCATTTGCATCAGGGCACTTCCAGGTATTTATACAAACTGAGGGAAGAACTTGAGAGCAGCCCTTGGAGAAGGACTTGGGGGGTCCTGGTGGATGAGAAGCTGGACATGAGCCAACAGTGTGCATTTGTAGCCCAGAAGGCCAACTGTGTACTGTGCTGCATTAAAAAAGGGGTGGCTAGCAGAGAGAGGGAGGTGATCGTCCCCCTCTACTTGGCTCTTGTGAGGCCCCATCTGCAGTACTGTGTCCAGGCCTGGGGCTCCCACTAAGGAAGGACATGGAGCTCTTGAAGCAGGTCCAGAGGAGGGCCACTAAGATGATCAGAAGGCTGGAGCAACTCTCCTGTGAGGAAAGGTTGAGGGAACTGAGCTTGTTTAGCTTGGAGAAGAGAAGGCGATGGGGAAACCTCACTGTGTCCTACCAGTACTTGAAGGGAGCGTATAAGCAGGAGGGGAAATGGCTGTTTACGAGGGTGGATAGTGATAGGGTAAGGGCAGATGGTTTTAAACTGAGACAAGGGATGTTTAGGTTAGATATTAGGAGGAAGTTTTTCACTCAGAGGATGGTGACGCACTGGAACAGTTTGCCCAAGGAGGTTTTGGATGCCCCATTCCTGGAGGCATTCAAGGTCAGACTGGATGTGGCTCTGGGCAGCCTGGTCTGGTGGCTGGCAACCCTGCACTTAGCAGGGGGTTGAAACTAGATGATCATTGTGGTCCTTTTCAACCCAGACCATTCTATAATTCTATGATCTGTTCACTTTCTTAAGCACAAGAATAACAATTATTTTTAATACGTTTCTCCCCTTGTATTTTGAAAAAGGAAAAATAATCTATATTCTTTAGAAGAAAGTAAGTTTCCCTTAAAATTGCAGTACAGAGACACTAGCCAATTTCTAACAAGCATTCAATATTTGTTCGTTGTTTAAAATACATGTGGAAATAATGTTTCTTTATTATTATTTTACAGACTAACAACTTTACTGACAACTAACAACTTTATTTCTAAGTAGCAATCACAAAAAGAAGAGAATAATTTTTAAGGGAAGCCTTGACCATAGTGCTGTGAACAAGATCACTTAAAATAGGTTAAGGCACTTTGGGATGGAAACTTAGATGTAATTTGTAAGATTTCAGGCAAACTGCATGGAGCAAAACATCAAGGAGTCTTCCCTCGAGCTTGAGTGTCAGTTGATTTCCACTTTATTAGGAACACTGCTCTGGGTGCCCACACTAACAGCAGGGCAAAATAATCCAGTGGCAAAGATAAGATTCTCCGAGGGAATCATACGCAAACAGAAGCAACTCATCTTCAGAATGCCTGTCATAAAGCGTATACTATAATGCATCTTCAGCTAATGCTGCAAACACCGTAACTGTCAAACAATACTGGACAAAGTCAAAATATGCGACCATAGTTGAATAATCAGATTGATAAATTTGGATTCCAAGCTTTAAGCCTTCCTGGCATGTTGTGTCATTTTCCCTGGGCATAAAGTCTTAGCAAATAAAGCAATTCTACACTTGTAATTATGAGACTCGTATTTTAGCTAATTATGCTGTATTTATTCGTACTAAATAAAACTATGTTGACAAGTAGTGATTGAACATAGATGCTGATAAGTCACAAAGGCTAACTCTTAAAATGTCAAATATAGTGGAAGGTAGCAAGAGAAACTTTGCTTTTCATGTCTTTAGTACTTCCTCTTCTCAGCCTTTCTATTTTTCAAAGCACAGCTTTTAAAAGCTGCACTCACTTCTTTTTCCCAATAACTAATCTATCACAAGTTCTTCCTGCAGAAGACGTTGCTTCTAAAAGAATATTTCCAACAAAGGAATCTGGTTAAAAGCCAGGTTCCGCTTCAAGGCAGCTAAAAAGTAAGAAAAAATGTCTACAGGAAAGGGCTAGCCTGCCTACCCATCTTTGACAGCATTCAATTCCCATTACAGACAGACATCCTAAGCGTTGTTTTTTTATTTGTTTTCTATTAATCAGAAGATTTTAAGAGAGGCTCCCAGCCTCACCCCAGGTGTTTATTTTCTCCCTTGAGATGTTCCTCTGCCCTGTGTTTGGTTTTCAAGTGTTAGCTACACAAAAGGATAGCCACATTGAAAGAAAACATTTAGCCACCTAGATCTAGTGGAATAGTGTGCACTTTGGCCATGTGGCAAGAGGAGGAATGAGGAATGGTGGAAAAGAAGAATTTGGAAAAGAAGAAATGTGAAAAAATAGAAAGAGTAAAGAAATCAAACAATCCTCCTCATCCTTCAAAAGAAATATGGAGTCCTTTCCTATCACTTTGAAACACAAATAAATTTTCCACGTGCTAGATGTATTTATATTTTCCAGAAAGCCACCACCTTTAATGATAAAAAAAAAAAAAAACACAAACAGAACCCCAAAAAACCTGGACACTGTATTTGGGCAATGGTGCAAAAGGGCACACATCCATTAAGAATGCATCCCGAATGCAGCTGGCACAGCAAAGCAAGTACTGCTTTTGCCTTTGGAGCCCCTGTTACTCACTCTAGTGAAGAGAGAAGGTTAACCTCCTCTCAGGGTCTCACCCAAGGTCCTTTTGGGATGCACTGGCCACCAATGCTTGCAGCTCAGTCTGAAGGACCAATCAGGGGCAAGGGCTGCAGCATTCCTAAGCTGAAACCTGCATGTCTGTATGCTCCCAAACTAGGCCCAAGGCACTAGAAACACTTCAAAAAGAGTTCATCTAATATAAATCAAACACACTGAGGAACACCCTTTCTTCCTCCAGGTATCAGAGAGGGCATGAGCACTTCACATCAAAGCAAGTTTTCTCAAGCCCACCTCAATGTCAGCGCTGACTGCATCACAGTCCTCAGTGCCACCATGCTTTCATTATTTTGCTGGCTACACAAATCCCATGATCACCACATGCACACAAGTAACACGATCTGGTATGCAATTTTTCTGTCTTCTAATATGCATATTTTGTGAAATAAAATGAACGTGATTGAACAGCTCCAAGTTGTCATTGCATTTGACCTCCTCTCCATCTCTCCTCACTCGGTCTGATCCTCTTCCTGTCAGATTGTCTCTCTCACCCTCAGCCCCTCCTGATTTCTGACACAGCTGCAGGAGCCCATCTGTTGTATAGCAACAGAGCCTTGAGATACCTGCGATGTAAAAGACTTGAGCAGCAGGCTGGGACATACTTCACCTGTTTTTCCCTTTCTTATATCTGAAACTGCCACAAACTGCAAAGGTATTACAGAACTGTCGCAAAACTGTCTGAAGGAGATAAGGACTGCTCCCTTGTGCAGAAAAATACTTCAGAATATACTAAGTTCTTATGGCTGGGGAGAACCCCACGTATTTTCTGGATTTCTGGCTTGGAAAAGTTTTACTCAGCTGGTGGAGGATTTAGAAAGTTTTTTATTAAAAAAAAAGAGCAAGTTTTCAAGGCTATTTCCATTTCAGATATTTAAAGATGGAAGGTTTATGTAGCCAAACTTTTGCTTTTAATGTACAAAGCAATGATACACAAGCAGAGGACCTAAGTATGTGAGCAAAATCAATTCCTTTCCTTTGCTGTGAGTTCGTATGAGAGACCAGGGACATCAGCTTTACGCCTTGAGTCTGTAAAATGGGAACAATCGCTGTGGACAGGATGGGGGTAGAATCTCTCAGAGGTGAAACAAAGGCACACAGCAGGGAGGAGCTTCCCGCAGCAGGTGGCCAGGAGAATGGACACCCTGTGCGGAGCAGCTCTATCTTTTAGCAGGAATTAAATAAACCTGATAAGCCCACTTTGGTTTCTGAAAGTGGGGCAGTTGTACCAGGACTGACTTTTTGGGGGGTAAGGCCTTGGGATAGTGAAGTGAGACACTTCAATATCAGTTTTTTCTTCAAGCAAGTACCAACTGCTGCTGCAAAGCCGCTGCCCAGAGGAGCTGCCATCTGACCACTTTTGTCACAAAACCTCAACCCTGCAGAGGGGTTATTAAATCTATTAGATAACCCATCACAAGTTCACATCTGTGAGGGGAGGCAGATTCACTAACCCATAAAAGAGGGGAAAAAAATGCAAATGGTGCTAATTACAGAGCCTAGAATTATTCCACCCAAGCATTAATTCTTTAAGAAAAGGATCATCTTTAATTTGCAGTAAAGCAAATTCATTGTCAGAGCAGTATTTCCATTTTCTTCTGGACAAAACTGCATAAGTGAATGAATGGAGCCACTGGTAGCCTTACATTTCAGACCACCAAAAGCCAATGTAAACACAAAACTGGGATTATTAAATATTCAAAGCCCTGTACCATCCAAAGCTCTGCAGGCAACTGTTGTTTGACACAAAGAAGAAAATGCAATTGTCCCATCTTTAATGGCAGAAATAATCAAAATGACTGTTACTATACATCATTCTATACTCAATATTCTTGTTGCAATATCACTAACAGGACTTCACAGCATTTAAATAACTTCTTAGTATGCTTGCGAGTATAATATACTAGAAAGGTATTTTAAAACGTCAGCTTCAAACAGTCTTATATGTTGAGGAAATTTTTGCTAGTTATGGTTTTTACATGTTGAAAATATACAAGAATATGCTGTATAACCAGTGCCTCTCGGCATTGCCTCAGCTCACTCTCTATGCCTCTCAAATACGTCTGTATTTTAATGTCTGCTGCCATACAAGACCTTTTGAAACTCTTACACAGCATGGCTTTATACTGTAAATCCCAAGGGTCTGAGAGGTTGGGAAACCATCATATTATGCTGAATCTGTATTCCCCAGTGGTCTAAACTTCCAGAGATCCCTCCAAGGGCATGTTATTTTCTGCGTAGGATTTTACTTTGCTGCTTTAACAGTAGGAAGACTGAAACCTTTTGCTCTGTGATCCATTAATGATAGCTGTAGCTTACATACTGCTGTGCAGTATGCTGCGTCCAAAGGATACAGTTCTATGATCATCCAGGCCAGAGCATGGATCCCAAGCAAACAGGAATGCATACTGCTGCTCAACACAGATTTCTGTATGTATTTGAAACTTGCATTTTCAAATTAGTTCTGCATATATTGGCCATAAACATGATCTATTGTAAAACAGCTAAGAAGTATAGGGTCATTCAATTTACACAACACTACCCTTTACATAGGCTTTGAATTGCTGAGCATACACTGGACTCACATTCAAATGTGCCACTCTGAAAAGAGAACATCACACCCAAAGCCCACGTCAATAAAAAGATCAGTCTTAAATAATGCATGTATCTTCTCTGGCTGTTTCTGTGCTAAGGTGATGCACACACATACACACAGACAGAGGACCATCACAAAAAGCAACTGAAAAACAAGAACTGCAATAATAAATAGCAATATTTATTGTTCCATCAAAGACCCTGATCATGATACAACACATGACTAAATAACAAAACTTGCTCTGTCATGATCTGCTGCCAAGCAGGAAAAAAAAGATGGGTAAGAGAGAGGGGGTACCATTAACATTGTTCTAAATACAGGGGATTCCTAAAATCTCATTTGCTCAAAGTGACAAAGAAATTGTATCAAAGTAGATGGTTGTATGAACATGCTTAGCAGTATTCAGTGCATGTGAAAAATGAGCTAGATCCAAGGCCGTTATACACCAGATTACCTCCGCTGACCTCCAGATACGAACTTGAACAACAGGTATTATTTCAGCCCTGCTGAAAATGTGGACCAACTCTATACCGCTGTACAGATAAATATATGAACGTAAATATAGTCTAGAATTTAAGTACTTCCTTTTTGATGGCAGACCTAAAGTTTTAGCACACAAACTGCAACTTTGTAAATGGAAAAGAAGTGAAGACTCCAGCCTGATGGGAACAAATCTGCCAGCTGGAAAGATGCCTACTTGTACAAGAAATAAGTATTTCTCATCAATCACAGGCACACAACAGGGCACAGTGGGAAATGTGTGATGCACAGACACTTGTTTTGTGTTAGGAGATAATTTGGAAGAACAATCGGATCAGGCTTTGAAATGGATCAGCATGAAACATGTGATGACCAGGTCGGTGGTTGAAAATATTTCTGAAAACACTTTGAAAACATTGCTGGAACGTCTTCTAAAGCAGACTGAAATGTAAGTCTCCAGCAAAAATAGCTGAAAGTTCCTCCGGGACTTACATGCACCAGAGGCATCCTGCAGTCCACCCCAGTGATTACTGCCTCTGAAAGAAAGACCAAGGCTTCAGATCACAGTAAGTGTCTTTCCAAGCACAGCTGGAGGGGTCTGAACTAAATGTGGAAATGTGCAGAGCCCCCATAAAGGTGCCCTGTGGTAAAGGGGGAGGCAATGACAGAGAGTACACACACAGCAGCTTTTGCATCTCCACCATCTTTAACACTGCCCAGAAGAAATGTAAGGGACAAGCACTGGGTACCAGGAGCCAAGCCCTCAGACACTATGGTCTGTCTTAAGAAACTAGGGAGTTCTATCCACAGCAGATGATGCAAAGAATTCTTCTAGAGTCTAGAGCTGACAAATTTCTATCATGTATGTATGTTGACTGGGATGTTTGTCTCACTAGCACCTATTTCAAGCTGGTCCTAGCTTAATTATCAGAACTACTTACAGTAAGAAACAAACTTTCTCTCTCCTTTCCAAAGCTCTCACAAAATCACTCCCTCCTTCCCATCAGAGTTTTATACTGTGTATAGAAATTACATTAAACAGTACTACATTCTACAAAGATGTATAGAAGCTTAAGGGAAAAAATGGTAGTCACTCAGGACATGCTGGACTAGATGGGCATTTGATTTTCAGTTCCTGCTAGCTCAGGAGATGGTGCAAGTAGGCACGATGCCAAGCAGTTCTAGCACTTGACTAATAAATAAGAATGGGCTGCTTGAAGGATGGAGAGAGAAATACTGGAGGACAAGGAGACAAGCACTAGAATGTCTGAAACAATGTCACATCCCTTAAGCTGCATCAGTCCAACTACAGGACAGGGACTTCTAAAACTTGAGGAAAGTTCTACTCATCTGGATGTGTAATTAAATATATTGGAGAAGGACATTTTAAAAGCACCTAAACAACTGTTCTAAGCTTTATGAATTTTGTCTATCCTGCTCAAGACACCTGGACACCAGGTACTTATGGATCTTCTCAATGTGAAACTTCAGCTTCTAAGGCTCTATTCTGGATCGTGCTCTCACAACAGAGGAGTATACAAAACCACACGCTGAAGTTCTTTGCAGTGGAAAAATGCTGTACTGAATGCTAGCATCCCTACATCTCATGTTTTCTGTTTGCCTCAAGAGTACCTTTCAAGACGGTCACTGAAATGAAAGCTGAATGTCAGTGTTAGTTTTGTTGGTGCTTGGGTTACTACAGGTGCACGGGTGTTGGAAAGTCCTTGCATCATTAAAAGACAAACCAACCAACCAAAACCAAAAAACAAATGAGACCTTTCTGAAGTGGATCACTTAAGCATTTTTCCAAACAAATATGATGGACCATGCAATGCAAACCACAGAAGAGGCAAGTTTCAGCTACTGTCACCACAGAACATATTATCATGGAATATTCTTCTACAAGTTGCCCAGGTCTGCATGCACACTGCTATTCTAGCTGCTGGCAAAACTTTGAATTATTGTGAAGTATCAGTGAATAAGGATGCTGGTATTACCTTCTGAATTTACAGTTTTTTAGATGACAAACCACTTGTACAAGACTGCTGAGAGGCATGGTGTAACTGAGCAATCCCAAAAGATGGGGCATAAGTTGGGCAGATATTTTAGGATCCAAAATGATCACTCAGCTATTGAGGACCTCTTTCTTAGAATTCTCAAGAAATTCGTAAAAAACAGACAACAAATACCACTCAAACAGGTCTTGGTAGTCTGCTGATCACCTGCCAGATGTTGCTGGTGATGCACTGACTACACAAACTACAACAGCAAACATCGAGTACATCTGTTAAAAATCACCTTGAAAGCAGTTTTCTTTCACTTAAGTCACAATCAGGAGTTCCAACAGAAAACAAATGTTCAGAGCTCCACAGAAAGTGCTCTGCAAAGATTTCAAGAAACTAATTTGGATCTATTTATAATGCTCCATAAACAACTGGACATAGGAGAGTCTCTGACATTCATCTTGGCTCTTTTCTTATCCTGCTGGTAACAAATGAGACTCAAAAAAAACAAAAAAAAACAAAAAAAAAAAAAGCGAGCTATTTTGTTTAATTTTATTTAGAAGAACAGTGCAGTACAAGCCCTACTAAAAACTTTCTAAGACCATATATTGCAGTTACTGAGAATATAAATCTGATTCAAATAATCAGTGGTGTTAACATTAAATTTACAGAACACATGCAGTTATCAGCTCTACATGAAAGTGCAAAACTTCTCTAAACTTGCAATATGTTAAAAGGAGTCACTTTCTTAAATGACTTAAGATTGGAACAAAAGCATTCATATGGAGCATATAGCTGCAGGTTATAGAGAAAAGAAACAGAGAAGAAAAACAACCTCATCAGCATTTACTGAAAGCTCATGAACACGTGGGTCAATGAAAGCAATCACAACCAACCTAGCAGTAGAGAGAGACTAAGGAATAATTTTTTCAAGCCTTTGGTTAATTTCTTTGCTTCTGGCAAAGTACTGACAATCCAACTTTTCAAATCACCTTTCCATCACAAACAGATGACTTTCCTTGTTCTTCAATCTTCACAAAGCAGATTGAAGCCAACAGTACTAGTGCTAAATGCCTACACACATGACATTCTGTGGGGGCTCAGCAATGACAGAACTTATCCAGTGCACAAAAAATTCAGAACATGCAACACAATTTAAGCACAGATTAACAATTTGTTAATGTATGGGCTGACAGCTTGCATGACACTGACAGGTCTTTTTGATGTGACACCTGATAAATGCACTTGCAGGCAAAGAAAACGGGGAACTCAAAATATTTGGACAGATGTTTGTTGGTGAATATACTCCTTCTCGTGTGTGTGAATGCACACAGTGCTTTTACTGCTCTCTTTCAGAAACGTCAGGAATTCATATGCCACCTCCACATCCCTAAAATCACATAGCTGTTACCAATTAATACCGCCTGCTGCTGAACTAACACTACTGTGCCAAAGCAAAAACTGACTCTTTACCACACAAAGATTGCCTCACCCAGCATACAGGAAAAGAAAAGTGTCAGCTGGAAATACCCACTGCAGTGCAAGCTTTTGCTGCCAGGATCAGCAAGTTATGGATGGATAGCTATATAATGAAAGGAAGACTAGAAATTCAGTGGATTCCAAAGAAGGCTGGAGCTTTTGAAATAAAGTTTGTGTCTACTCTTGTCAAATCCATTACAGATTTAGCTCCTCCATGGCATTTCAAATTTGTTATCCATAAAGATGATAGTCTATAAATCAGAGATAAAACATGTATGTAGCTAAAATATTACAGTATACTAGGAAACAGAACACTGTCAGTGAAAGTAATTTCTTCTTTTACATAATTGCGGAGATTGAGGTGTTGTATAGTGCTTCTTTAGAAGGAATGGAAAAAATTCCTAACACATGTATGCAACAGACATACAAGCATGCTAGCTGTCCATTAATGAGGTGGAGAAGGGGAACACCAAACTCCCTGGAAAGGCTGCTTCAGGCCACCAGCTCTTCACAGTTCACTGCAGTCAATACTGCAGGAGAGCTCAGCTCTGCCGCAGGCACCTTTCCTCAGTGGAAGCTTAGTACTTGGTCTGGTAGTGAATGGCACTGGCTCATCTTGGATGAAAAACCACAGCAAAGAAAAGCAGAAGAAAATCTTTACCCTGCAAGATGAAATTTAAGGTTGTAGGTCTTATTATGGCTTGGTTTTGGCTTGCTTGTTTGGTTTGTTCAGAAAAGCCCAAGCACACAGGAGTTTCAGGACCTTTATAGAGTAACTTAAATGAGTGCAGAAGCGCAGACTACATTTTCTCCCGCTTGGGAATGCTGGCTACCTCCACACAGACTATGTCATACTGGAATAAAATCAACTGCATCTGAGTGAATAACAGGAGGACAACTTAGACAAATCTGTTCTTACTTCTTTAGCCCCTTCTCTAAAGTATCTGCAATCAAGAGAAAAAAAATGGCCTTCTGACAGCTGTTTCAAGGAGGAGTAAATCCTTCAAAGTCATGGTAGCATCTCATATATCTGTCTCAGGATCTCCTTGTGCTGTCCTGGCAGACAGCTGGGATGAGGGGAGTCTGCTTCCAGCAACCAGTGGAGTTGTTTGCTCCTCAGAAAAGAAATAAACTGGTTCAGAGCACTGTTTCCATTGGGTGTGTGCTTAGGGACAGCTACCACAGAAGAGATGGTGTCTTAAGTGATATCACTGTCATTCTCCAAAAGATACTAGTGGAGTCTATCGTCATCTTACACTTATTATGAAGCGTACAGTTTAATTCCCTTATCTCCTTTTAAAGCAAACATCACAAAAAATGTACTCTAATAATCAAATTAAAGAAAATAAAGAGTAGTGCAACTGCAATCACAGTCTGTGTGAAACACTGGTTAGTGGTTACTCACATCTGAAAGACTGAAAATTATTTACTAATGTTTAAACCACTTCAACTACGATTTTTACACAGGGTTTGAACATAGCAATACCACTCAAAGACAGCTTCAAATAAAGAAATAATTCTTTACAGGCTTCCAATTTTAAGTAATGCTTCCTGTTGCAATAATAAAGTATGATTAAAGTGTGGCTGGCCAATGGAGTTTCACAGTTCTTATTTTATACAGTAGCTTTTACCAAATTTTAAAGTTGAAATCATTAATTCAAGCCCTTAAAATGTCGACATGGTATGTTTACTACCAAGTCTTAAAAATAATTGGGTCATTATCATTAAAGCTCCTTAACTGACTCCAACTTGAAAGTGCTGGGAATGGAGATACAATGTTTAAAATGAACATGTTTTTAATCCCATTTTTAACACTATGTGATCTAAACAACCAAAACATCAAAGACTGCAAACTTTTTAACAGATTATTCGCTTTAATCACATCCAAATTTCCATTTCATTTTCCCCTTTGTCACTCTCCATTCAGTGTTCCTATTTATTTTAAGTTATATTAAACACGCAACAAAGACAGATGTGAAATCCTAAACTTGCTGCTGAGGGCACAATCCCTGCAGTGGTAGCCTCCCCCTCGGTCACTCAGCCCACTCCATTACCTTTTCCAATAGTCATTAGCTTCACAGCACAGACAAATGACTCAACATATTCTCTAATTATCAGTAATCTAAAGATGAGTTCCATTCACAAAGAAAGTGACAAACAACTCTGGTGCGATGGTTCTCCTAGCTTCATATGCTGTGAGTGGGGAAAAAACATCACTCACATATTACAAAGGATGATGAATATGAATATAGAAGCCAACAGATAGGGAAGTGATGTCCTTTGCTCAAACAGTATGTTGCTGTTGAGCTTTTGGAGGACAAAAACTGCAAGGAATTCCCACTTAGTCCATGTCCTCTGGTAGTGCTGTGGTAATAGGATAGGAATAGAACCTCCAAAGAAGGCAGTGTAGAGGTATTTACTTCAGATTCATGTTCATGCTCACAGAGCTGGCAACTAAGATTTTAAGTGCTTTAGCAATTAATGGTTGATGGTTGGGCTTGATGATCTTAAAGTTCTTTTCCAACCTAAATGATTCTGATTCTACCATCAGTTTGGTTCTGCTGACTTCCACCCGATGCTAGCAAAATTTCAGTTGACTGAAGTACCAGTTGGCTTGATACCACACCCGACCATCATACTGTGATGTGCTAATATATATCCAATCGAATCACCAGGCGTTTTACAGATGACACACTTCCACAAGTGTTGAAGCTTCCCAGCACTGCATCCGCGTCCTGCTCAGCCCAGCCAGCCAGACTGGCTCAGCCCTAGCTTGGCAATCGATTCCTTATTTCTCGTACCTGGCAAGCGGGCACCGTGGGTGAGACTGGCTTTCTTCCCTGAAACACAGCCATGCTAATTTTCACTGTGGCCTGGTTTTTATCAGCTCAGCAGCACCAGCAATCAAGCCAGGAAAAATGCGAGGTGCTAGATGTGCTCACCTTGGGCGCTGTCCATTGTTCTGCTCCCCAAAATCCTTACAACCCCTCCTTCCCTTTCTCTTAATTCTCAGATATGTGATTTCTACCTCCTGGGTAAGCAGAAGATTGGTAAGCGTAGAAAACTGCAAGCCAAAGATAGGGAACTGAGAGGTTTGAATGTCTTGGAGAAGTGCACAGCACTAGAGGGAACCTGAAGCCTTAGTCAAAGGGTGCAGGAATTTCTCCATTAAACCCTTTGAAGCCATTCACACCACCTCAGCTTGGAAGGCCCAGAAAGACACTGTTATCTCCTATGGTCTGACAAATTCAAGATCAGTTGTTAGCAGGAAAGACAACAGCTCAGTACAGGCTTAAACCTATAGGTTTTGAAAGAGACCTCCTGAATATTGGAAATGTTCAGCACTAAGGAGTATTGAGTTATGGAACACTTTCACACTGCACAGACTTATTTCATCCTCTTCCTTCTCCCATTCTCCTTACATTTGCATAATTATTTACTTAAGATATGAACAGCTGCCTGATACTTTACTTCACATTTAATTTTCTATGCTACTGTATTGTTCAACAAACAGGCACAAAATAAAATAACACAGCTTTGTCTTTTCTGGAAAGAGAGTGTAATACACAATGCCACGAGTTACCTCAGTTTTTTCCCATAGTGAAATGCAACTGCTAATATTGATTTTGAGTATCAACAGGAGACTGTGTCCTAGATCAGGATTCAGCTGGAGTGCTGTCGTACTGCCTTGCTGGTTTTGTCTACATTTTTTCTTCTCTTTCCTTTTTCCCCAGAGATAACTTCAGAAAACAGCCTATCCTTATTTCAATGTGTTAGGACTGTGAAACAGAACCAAATTAGACTTGATAACTCAAGACTCTAGCACTGTATCTACATGTCTATACACAGGTCAAGGAACTCCTTCCTTTCTTGCAGTTGTGCAGCAAAATCTGTAAGACCATGACAGTAGCAATTTGATTTCTCCAGTAATTTCTTAAAGAAGAAGTCCACAATAAATATTTAGAATTGTACACACAACTCAATACCTGCTCTATGTTGAAAACACTAAAAATAGGCAACGACACAAATCTAACCCAGCTACAGTTCAAATCAGTGAGTCAGATGATTGGCAATTAAGGTTATTGAAAAAGAGAAAACAATCCAAGAGACACTTCAGCTTCATTTGAATGTAAATCCTCATCAAACAATATCTGTTACACCTTTTTTTTTTTCGTCTCTTCAAAAAAAATCAACAGACAGCAAGGTAATACTGATGACACTAATATATCCCTGTGTATACGTATTATTAATAAATACATGAGACAAAGTGCCTGATTTACTTAAACATTTACACCTTCTCTATTGTTCTAATGTAAACAATTAAAGAAATTCAAGCTAAGGTCACATAAGCAAACTTATTAAACTGAAGTAAGCATTTTAATGAATAACAATTACATTCAAAGGTGTCCTGAAGATTCCTTGCTTCATTAACTGGTCAAACCTCTAGATTAATGTTTGATGATATCCTATATTTTCTTCAGTACTTTCAAACTTCACATTGGTGCAAGATCACTAATGCACTGTCCTGAACTGCACCATTCATTAATAATAACCATGATTGGGAATTTTCCTTCCACACTTGACATGTTTGTCAATGATAGCCAAATCCCCAAGTTTTGTGGCTGTAAGAGGTGACACATCAAGGTGAGAAAACCAGTGTGTACAAAACATGCAATTGATTGTTGAGAGATTGAAGATTTGGGGACTGATATCAAGAACTTCATTCACAAAAGTAGCAACACACACATTATGACAAATAGATATTTTAACTGTAAACTTGTAAGATTGGTGCTTTACTTCTATTCTTCTTTTACTAAATCATCACTACCTAACCTACTCCCAGGCTTTCAGCGTCTTTACTGCTATTGACAACAGAAGCAAACTTTTGTGACCATGTGGTTTGAAAAAGGAAGCACTGAGGAGTCACGTTGCATCGCTTGACCTAGGCAACTCATTCCGAAGAACTCACACTTAACCCAAAAGCAGCTGGAAGAGAATCCTTTTACCCAAACAGTGAGTCCATTACCACTGCCAAAACTTCACATTTTCGCTTTGCAATCTGCAATGTTTCCTTAAAATGAAAGAGGAAGAAAAAGTAAACAATTCCCCAAGCCTCATACTTTTTTTCCAGCTGACATCCACGTTCTTGCAAACAGAACTGGGCATCATAGCCTTCCCTCAAACAACAGAGCACAGAGAGAAGACTGACATGTATGGGTGGCACTCTCTGAATTTGTCATGCAGAGGATGCTTGACTTAGACACAGAAAGCTTAAAAGTGCATAAAATGCATCGCAGAATTTGAGTATGATACAGGAAGTATCACAGGTGGGACTGCATCTTGAAGCCTTCTCTTCTCCTTTCTCCACTCTTCTAAAATGGAAAAATATCCATGTGGCTTCTGTACTTACAAAAGACTGAGTGGTATCTTTACAGACTTCAGGACTGACACATTATGCCAACGTGAAAAAACATCATCATGTCTGAGCACCCTGCAAAAACAACTTAAATTTGAGTGATTTAACTTCTAAGTTCCTTAAATCCCTCTGCTGCTCACAATTAGTTTCAAATTCATGAAAAATCTATTATGACTAAAGGCAATAACTAATTAAAAATATATTTATAGCAATGAATTTTCATCTAATAGCTCTATTTCTGGAATACTCCAGTGGCCCTGGCTTACAGATTACTGATTACAGATCTGTACCATCAAATTCTTTTTTTCTTTTTTAAATAAACACTTAGCTGTGCCAAGGCCCCACTCTGTTTCATACATTTTAGATAAAATTTTCCAGCCAAAGCAATAGAACCATGCTGTGATGGAGGTCACCATCAGATGCACATAAAATCTCAATAAGTACATCAATAAAACAGCCATTTAGCTCCTATCTGAGGAAAAAAGTTTTAAGACACTGATAGATGACTTTGTTGATGATGATTAAAACAGTGAGCTGGATGTGTGCTCATACAGTGGAGAATGCAGCAGGCAATTTGTTCTGCTCTCCCCTGCAGGGTTATAGCCAGTCAAGAAGGCACAGGTGCTCTGCACGATACATCGCCACCGCTGCTCAGCTTTCCACACCTCACAGTCTCTAATTCCTGACGTGTGCCTGGGTACATTCTCTTCCTTTACACACAGAAAATATATCAGACTACAAGTGAGAATGTCTCTTTCCTACCTCAGTATTGCCATGCAACATTTTTCTTCAGTGTGTCATGGCCTATTTCTTCCTCTGTTGATTCCTTCTCCACTCTTTTTTCCTTTTCATTCTTTTTTTTTTTTCTCCACATTCCCGTAACTTCCATTTGTGGGTTTTTTTTGTTTGTTTGTTGTTGTTTTGTTTTGTTTTTTCTCTCTCTAAATCACTAATCCCCAAGCCAAGGCTTTTTACTGAAAAATTTCGTATTTCAATGATTATATTAGAAGTGTACTCTCACGGTCATTCCAGATCAGAAGAAATGTTTTTACAGTATCTACAAGTTAGTAGACACTGTACATAGACATTACAAGGGCTAGACAAGGACTAGCACTCTCTGGAAAACTCTCTGTAACTGCTGTTTTGTTCTTTTATCAAATTAGTCTAGACAGTGGGGAGGGGGGAACAAGCTTTTCCTTTGAGATCCCTCTTCTTCATTACAGTATTAAAAATATAAACCTGAATGTAGTCAGGCACAAGCCTGGGATACAATAATATTTTATTTTATAGTTCTAGCACATGTAATCTTTATCACTGTTTACCACAGCCTCTGCTAACAGATATAATTCATACCAGTGAGAAAACAGCCAGTGACAGAAATCAAGCTACAAACCTGATACCTGCAGACCTATCTCAGTCCTGCCAGTGGTCTCAAAGATCACAGAGAAAATACAAAGACTGCACACCTGTTTCTGGTTAAACAAAGAAAACTGGATTTCTATCAGTTTTTACCTTTTACATAGCACTGTTTTGTTAAGAGCCACTAAAGAAAGAGCTTAGCAGCAGGTAAAGTACATGTGGCTTTGACAAACTCAGAGATCTATCTACAATATTTTATAGTAAGAATTATATTCTTTTCAAGAGCTGACATAGGATTACAAAGCATGGGAACTGAAATCTTAAAATATATATAGTTGCACATGACTGAGCAGCTTCATTAATAATGATGTCCAAGAAGATTTCAGTTTTGCATATAAAGTTGGTAGAAGTTTAAATGTATTGCCTGTCTGTAATCCATATTAGTTTTGGCAGGCATTTTGAATGGATGCTCTAAGAAAAATGGAAGATGTCAGTGATTTGCATGCTATTATCTAACTTGAAAGTTACCATGATTGCTTTCTTTTTCATCCACATGCTGTACGTGCATGACCATGGACATCGTACCTCCTCTACCTGTTTTCCTCTCCTCTTCTATGTGTTACAGAGGTGCTGTGAGCCTGCGCTACCTGTGAGCTGACCACATCCTGTAATCATGAAGCTCCATATGAAGACTTCAAGTAGACAAGGCCAGCTGCACAGTGCTACATGATACAAGCCTTTCTGAAAACACCTAATGTTTTTGTGCTATCAGAAGAATGTAAACAACTTGAAAATTTCAACACACTGCTTGTCCTCTGAGACAATACAGTAAGTACAAAAGCAACGATGAAAATGAGAGTCATGACATCAGAGCAGCAGCAGAAGCTTTCTCCATAAAGCTGGAGGTGTAAACTCAAGTCCTTTTCAAGACCCATACCCTGGGCTACCTTAGCAATGTAGCTGTCAGCAGACACCTTTCAGTTCAGCTGGAAAGTCAGAGCTAAATAAATAACATGCTAACTATGTTTGTGCACATGAGCTGCAGGAAACTTGTGTGCCTTAAGCGCAGTAGCCAGATGGGATAATTAGACTCAGACAGATCATTGACCTTCCTAATAAAAACACCCCAGAAATGGAAGTTAACTGAATAAATCTGTGTCATGTTAAGAAGCTGCCAAATAATCCACGGAAATCCATCTATACTGACTCACTGTGTCTCAGCGGGTACATCTTGCAAGATCTTCAACACTCGGGTTTTCTTCAGTATTTCTTGAATTTTCTCTATGGAAAACAGCAGTGGGAGTTCACTGCTGCAAACTACTCAGCTGTCTTTCTATGAAAATGTTGAAAGCACATATACATGCATTTATGCTAAGCTATTCTCTCTTTAATTATCACAGAGGCTGGGTTGTCACAGTAAAACAATTTTGGGAAAGTAAAGGCTTTGAGACAGCATAAAATGCAAATGTAATCATTTCACCTTTTATAAATGGAAGGCATGACACCCATTTAAATCATGCTATTTTATCTTTAATCATAAAGGCAAATATAATCTATTAATCTTCTGTTTGAAAATAAGTTCATTATTTCACAATTACAAAGGCCGCATGAGACACCACAGACTCGCTGAAATCAAATGGAGCTTTCCTTCCTTTCTGCACCGTTTATTTTTCCGTCCTCAGTGTGTATCTCAGTGTTCAGACACACAATGATTAAGAATCACGTTCACAGGAGACTACTCTGTTATTTTCCAGGCATTTTCATGTCATATAATTCATTTCCTAGCCAATATATCCTAAAACAGAAAGGATTAGACAGAGTTCCAATTATTGCTAAGCAAAATCTGTTGTGAACAAGGCACGTATCACAACCCCAAAGACAAGCAACTCTGGAAGAAGTTCACAGGCAGAAGATAACAGCAACTCCTCAAGAGTCCCATTCCTCTCAAGAAGATTAGAGCTGGCTCACTGAGCTGCAGAGACTGGTTGTGTTTTTCCTGTATCCCTGAGGCCTGGCATTCTCAGGGAGCCAGTAATTTAGATTATTTTCACCCAGAGGGTGGTGAAACACTGGAACAGGTTGCCCAAGGAGGCTGTGGATGCCCCATCCCTGGAGGCATTCAAGGCCAGGCTAGATGTGGCTCTGGGCAGCCTGGTCTGGTGTTTGGCGACCCTGCACATAGCAGGGGAGTTAAAACTAGGTGATCATTGTGGTCCTTTTCAACCCATGCCATTCTATGATTATCCAGAAGCTTTCTAAGTGCATGTTACATATCCCAACACACACAGCTCCACTTGGCCATTCACCGGGCATTCCTGCATAAATCCATCTTCTTCCTGCATCCACTTCCTGCATCCATCTTGTTATTTGAGATTTGTATCTATATAAGTGACTTCCACAAGGAAAACTTCGCATCAAAAACTAGTCCTTATTTGAACAGAACACACATTTTCAAAAAATCAAAATAAAACCCCATAAACATTCTGATAATTTCAATTTATAGCAAGCTCTGACTTCGAAATATCATTATTTTTTGGTTGGGATATTCCAAAGTGATAGAAGTGACTGATGCCAAAGCTACAGTTGGGGCTTTGGTAAAGCAGTTTTATGTCTTCTACTCCACACAACGTGCACTCATACATACAGATATCACCCAGCTACTGACATGTAAGGAGCAACAAATCTCAACAGCACTGTAACAGTATCTCTTGTTCTCTTTTCAATCCCCTGGCTGAATGTGATTTTAACTGTTATTCAGTCGGATTCCTGCTAATGAATTAACATACAGATTTAGAACACACAGAGCTATATAATTATTAAGCAGGCAAACAAGGAGAGAGAGAAAAAGAAGATAACAGATCAAATCATCTTGTGATTTATGTAGAGGTAAATGATCAATCACTGTATTAAAACTAGAAGGAGTACAAGGATGTATGAAATGTCTCAATCAAACTACTTAAACTCTCTGTTTTATCTACTTAACACAATTCCCACGCTTTCATTAGTGTACTAGTTCTTTTCTCAACAGTAGTATTCATCAATACCAGCTTGCTGGAAGACACTAAAAACACTGCAATAGATTTCACAGTAGACAGTCCAGTAACGTCACAATCCACAAAGAATTCATGGAATTAAAGCATCTACAATGTTCCTAACTGATGCTAAGCTTCCTGAAAAGCACATTCACAGAGAAATTTCCCCACTGCCCTTATGCCACCTATGCAGAGCTGTGTCACAACCTGGGCCACAGCCACCCAAAGTCTGCCTGAGTTTATAGACCATCTGCTACACTGTAAACAGAGATTTGACCTTAAAATTACTTTAACACTGACCTCTAGTGTCAAGAGATAGGAATTCAATTTTTTATGGAGTAGTTGGGCAGAGTTGAATCTCACATCTGCAGAGACTCACTAGGTCAGGTTGATGGCTGGATGATCTTGAAGGCCTTTTCCAATCTAGATGACTAGATTCTACACTTCCACTCCCACTTCCAACAACATGCAGTTAAAGATATATCTCCAATTCAGGTACATGAGCCACAGATGAGTGAACTACGGGTAATGTACCACGTCCTGTAGCAATTTTACAATTAAATCCAGATCTCTGGTTTCACTTATAAAACAGACAAAAAGCAAACTACAAATTGAAGATTTCAAGCCTTGTAACAAATGTATTGCAACATAAGCTAAGGATACTTGATGATGTGACAACTGCCCACATTTTCAGACAGCCAAACAAAATTCTCTTTCTCATTTCAGGGATTGTAATACTGAGGCAACATCTCCTCTACTGCAAAATGAGGGTGCAATGGCCCATGAACTCATAGGGGCGGGTATTTTGCCCATGCATTCATTTCATTTCTGTACTACACTTTCTAAGCTTATCTATGAGGAAGAGAGACAGCATCAGAAACCTTGCAGAAATCAAGGTAGACAACATCCACTGCTCTCCATATCTATCCAGCCAGCCATGACTCACAGAAGGATACCAGGTTGGTCGAGCATGATTTCTCCTTGGTGAATCCATGCTGACTACTTCTGATAACCTCCTTCTCTTCCAGTTGTTTGGAGATGACACCTAGAATACTGTGTTCTACTACGTTCCTATGGACAAAGGAACTGACTGGCCTGTATTTTCTGAGCTCCTCCTTGCTCTTTCTGAAGACTGCAGTGACATGGGTCTTTCTCCCGTTCTCAGTCACCTCTCCATGACCTTTCAAAGATGACAGAAAGAGCCTTGGCAATTCCTTCTGCCAGATCCCTCAGTACTCCTGCATACATCCCATTGGCACCCATGGATTTGTGGGAATCAATTTTGCCTCTCATCAGATCCTCCAAGGGGAAATCTTCCTTTCCCCAGGCTCTCTCTCTTACCTCCAGGGTCTGGGATTCCCAAAGGGCAGTCTTAGCAGTAAAGACAGAAGCAAAGAACATGTTCAGTAACTGCCTTCTCAGTGTCCTCCATTTACCAGAGTAAAAGAAAGCCTTAAGGAAGCCACAGCACCAGTACTCAACGTAACTCGTTGTCTTTGTACTCTGAGAGGCCAAGTATGGGGGTGATGGCTTTTTGCATGGAAGTGTTCCAAGAGGTAGCTTGAAGTGGGAAGTGCTCTCAGTAAGCATGGTAGGCCCCTGCAGCATATGTACTAATAATACATATATGTATGCATACACATGCACATATAAAGGACGTACTTAAGTCAGGAGGCTGGACCACAAAGGGTGAGAAGAACTTTGGTATATAATCCCAGCCTGGGGTAAACATAAGCAAGTTTTATGCCATCTGAATCTACAAGTTCATTTTCTATAACTTCATAATTCTGTAAATTCAATCTATAAATTCTGGATTACACATACTTCATTTACATTAATATCACTTGTGTCAAGGGAGATTTTCACTTTCTGCCACCTACCCATCCAGAATATTTATCTCTAGTAGCAGGACTCAAAATGGGAGTCCAGATTCACTTTACTGCTCAGTATCCCCAAAACTTGCTTCAAGGATGGCAGAGGTTTCCAGAGGACTCCTCCAAACACTTGATATCATGGAAATCTTTATGGAAGTTACTTCTGGAGCGTGGGTTTAGACTGCACAAACAGCAGGAGAGTACAACAGCCCCGTGAAGGATTAGGCAACACAGCAGACCAGAGTCCAAACTGAGTTAGTTACACGTGTATGCACACATACATCAATACAAGCATATATATTTCAAAATAATTGATATGACTCTCCAGCTATTTTCAATGCAAATAATCTGCTGTCAGAATGAACTTAACTAAAAAGACTATAGATTAAACCCTTCACTGATGTGAAATAAAGAAGTCTTCTCACACCGACAAATGTTATCTCATAATGAAAACTGTACAACAGGTAAAAGCTTTCTGCTTATGAACTGCCAGCAAGAAAACAGGTTATTTTCCAGTATCGCAGGCACATATGAGGTACACTCCAAGAAGGTGTGCTTGTCTGCAAGTCAGGCAGCACACAAAGACCCCACTTCCTCCACCGCTCATATGTTAGCAATCTCCTGTGTGCTAGCAGCTCACCTGATCCCAACAGAACACAGCAGTGATGCCAGGAGGGAAACATCTCTTATTTAAACACAGTAAAATAAACACTGAGCCTGCAGATTTAATGTTTAGACTACAGACCAGGTAATGAGATTTTCTGATGCATTCCAGCTGTATGTAGGAGTGCTTAGGGATGCACATGGATAATTAGATATAAATACCTATGGGACAAGGGAGAGAGAGTGATACACTAAATAACAGATGCAGAATGGTCTCTGAAAGTTGTCATAATCATTACCTCGCTTGGACCTCAGCATCAGGGAACTGGTCTTAAAAACAATCATTTGCTCACGTTAGTGGCTGCCAAGCCTCCATCTAATTCGTTCATTAGCAATATATCAGGTTAGCAAGCTGCCATGGCAGGAAAATAATCAGCTTTCCATTGCAGGGTGGCACATTTCTCTATTGCACTGACATAACGAATGACTCCATAAACTGCTATCATTGTTTTTTTTTGACGCCTATTTTTGTTTAATTAACCCTTCCAAAGACTGCTTTAAACACACACAAACTGCAACGACAGAGAGCTCTTCGACCAACCACTGCCATCTTAGCATGAATGGCTATTATACAAGCAATTTATGGGTGACCTACGTTTAGGTCATTTAAACACAGCTTCATAGAATAGCTGAAAGCAGAACATGCCAAAAGGGATCCTCATTAGTTCTTGTCTCCATCATTTGCATGTACTGAGTAACTTGAAAGCATAATTTCAGATGGTGCTATTGTGTCCCAGCACACATCAAAACAATTGTGCAACAGTTGTGTGGGAGATGGATTGCTACTGTTCTGAAGATTTCTTAATTGTGTCTGTTGTTTGCCTTAGCCAGAAGATAAGTGTACTTCAGGATGCATTTGGCTGGACTAAAGTCAAAGTAGCCTAACCTTTTTTCTGCAAAGTGCTTTGAAATGAGGTTGTTCAAAAATTAAATTCTAAGATGTGGACAGCAGGAAGAAACAGTAACACTGAATATTGCTCACACAATAAAGAATTCCTATAACCAGACTTCTTCCAGACTACAGTATATAACTCCAAGGAGTTTCACTGTAACTGGATTAAGGCTGTATATGGGAACTGCTGAATCACAGCCTGAATTTGTGATTGACCAGCTGAGGCAAGCAATGAGTCAGCCATGGGAGCACAGGTGAAGGCAATTCACCTGTGCTACTGGAAGGGGTGGAGCCTGGCTCCACCTCTCCTAGATCCCTTTTAAGTGCTGACTGCCATTGAAGAAGGATCTCTTTCTGGAGATTATTACTTGTGGAGAATATTACAAGTCTATAACGTCGGCAAGCATTTTCCATTTATTATCTTCCTGTTGCAATAACCTTACTTAGCCTAACTTTTCTGGATATTTCTTAATTATAACATCTGTATATTCATTGACTATGTAGGCTGGTATTTTATTCCTCTCATCAAATATTTTATCTTTACTTTAATGCTGGGAAATGACGTATCTGCACTGTTTTGTGCAGTGTGTTACATGAGTTAATTACATGGTGCACTCAAATACGTTAATATATGTGATGACTTCTGATTTTCTTCCTTCTCTCTTGATTTTGCCTTATGGATATGGGGAAGATGTTTGTTGGTATTACCCCTTTCCCTCAGTACAACACTTAACCCTGTAATGCCTGATTCAAGTGCTAAGAACACCAGAGTCCTAATCTAATATCTTAAGGGAAATTTCAGAGGGCTTCAAAGCTTTCTGCTCTTCTCTGTAATTCTGCAACCTCTTCTTGCTAAGTGCTCAGTAAACACATAGCATTATACAAATCAGGTGGGAGGAACTAGTCTTTGTATAACAGTGTACTTCTAATAAATGCAAGCCTTTCTTAATGAGGCCTGACAGATGTTTACAGAAAGCATTTCACGCTGATATTTAACTAAAACCCTTTGGCAGCAATTTTAATAAGAGGTCATCAAAATACCCAAGCAATTTCTCACTACCTGACATATGGGTATGGTCAATTACATTTACCATTGTGCTGTCTCGTTACTCAGCTTCATAAAGCATCATTAACAGTCACGACTCCCTCTTTCTGTTCTATCTTTAATTGGACTCATTAACTGCACGTCTCCCCCTAAATTGTCCAGATTAACCTGTGATTTCCGTTCTGATCTGAAAATGTTCCAGAGGACTTTAGACCATAGAGTTTGTGTTAGTATTATCAAAAAAGAATGAAAATGCTTTTGGAGCAAAGGAAGTAACAACTTCATTTTTTCTGAGAAAAGCAATTAACACCACAGTCCTGCAGAACTACCTCTGAGAAAAGACATGACACGTCGTAAGTAAATATTTCATACAAAAGAGGTCCCAAAGCAATTGTTTGGATATAGAAGTTTTTTATTTGAGGCTAATGACCAAATAGAATTTTGAATCCTGCTACAATGTATTGCTTGTTCTCTTTCCTGCCTCTACTGTATCTGATCAATTCCACTGGAAAATAAAAGAAATAATTGACACATTATGTGAGCCTCAAGTAAAAAGATGTTTCCCTAGTACTCTATTAGCTGAACAGTGTGACTTGTGGAGGGCCTTCTTGCAAGTACTTCAAAGTAGCATCATGAATAGCCACTGTGCAACAGCAGTGTGTTCCAACACCACAAGAAACAAGCAGGGCTCAAGAAAACAACACTCTTCATTCCAAAAACTGGTTTTCACGCATGGAATTTTACACAGGCCAGAATTACTCCCATCCAAGGGCTCCAGCACAGAAGAAAAGGCTCAAGACTTTGTGTAGAAGGGCATTTAAAAGAAAATGAAGTTTTTTGGTAGAAAATCATTCTTCTATTTAAAACATTTTCCTAAATGAAAAAAAGCAATCAAAAAGTTTGGTTGCCTGTTATCTCTGGAACGCTAATCATTGGTAACTGTGCTGGTAAAGGAATTACTTATAAACAGTAAATAACAGTTTTATTTTTAATAGCAGCTACACAGCTGAACGTGTTCAAGGAAGCAAAACTGCATGGATAATTGGAACTGCAAGGAAACAATCTAAGGGTTCGCAAAGTGAAAGCTGCTTCTAACTTAATACCCAAAGTTTTAAATTAGGTCAGCATTTGAATATCCAGTTGATAAAGATGGGTGACCTGCTGGGCAAAGGTAATTGTCAGGGACTTAATTCAGGACTCTCACAGCACACAACGCAGGGGAGTTCCCCACTGCAGCGGTCTGAAACAGTAAGACACCATTTACAGCCATGAGACTAAAATCAGCAAGTGCTCCAATTTTAGAAATATTAACAAAAATATCAGAGGCTTTCAGTCTCTTAGGTGAGAACCTCTTACTCCTCTTCATTCGAAGTCCTGTTCTAAACATGTAAAAAACCATATGAGTCATCTCCATGTCAACATAATGTCAAGAAAGGAGAAAAAAAAGTTCCTGTTCTCCATCAGATCTGTGCTTCATTCATTCACAACTGAAGTTTAAACAGGTCTGGAAACAAACTTCTGAGATAGCTGTCATGCTCTTTTAAAACTGAAGGAGTTTTATCCTCCTAAAGGAGGAGGAGCTGCAAGGAGTTTAGGCAGCCCTCACATTAGCAATGCTGCCCTGTGTGGAAAGGCCACCTTGGGGGCACAGCGCACATGAGAGAATAGCAAAGCATTAACAAACGAAGTCTGAAAACCTCAGTCAAACAAAATCATCTTCCATTAGGCAAGAAGTCATCCAAATCAATTCACATCTTCCTTAACCCTTACGCCCTAACTACCTGTGGAAAAATAAGCACAGAAAATTACACCGTGTTGAGAGGTAAAAGGAGATTTTGAGCGTATCACTTACCAGAGGGATGCACTGCCAATATACTAACAAACTGCAAACAAACTTACAGGACTCCAGCACCCCTCAAAGCCAAGCACTCTTTGATGCCTAATTTAACTTAATGAAATAGCAATGAAAAAAAAAATATATATAAAGACAATACACAAAATAAGTATCTTTCTTCAGTGCTCCTTTTAACTGCATTGCAAAATACCCAGCAGCCATGTAACACTGTATTGTTGTAGTGCCTAGCTTCTATTTGCAAGGGGAACTATCTGCAGAGAATGCAGCTGAAAGCTCACATGGACAGGTGCTGTGGCTCGGCTAATGTCAGAAAATACACACATTTACTGCAGCTCAATCTTGAGTAAGGTAGAGTTTCAGAATCTAAGAGATCAACGTCTAATCAAACACTATGGCATTCCATTAATACAGAATTTTATTCCAAGGATATACAGAAAATGCCTGTGAATATTTCAGACATTGGTTCACACATGCCCTCCAAAACTTTGCCACAATTCCAGTTCTCAATGTATACAAAATTAAAATAGACATCCAAGAGCAAAACCTGGGAGCAATATTAAAACTGGAAATATATTCCGTAATGAATCAGCATGAAGACCAAGACCAAATGCAGAAAGAACTTCCCTTCAGTTAGCACTAATTTTCAGAACTTTCTCTGACCAGCAAAGAAAGAGCAATGGACGCAGTGTGTGGGGCAGAATGTAAGCTCCAGGATATCTTAATTTTAACATCTTTTCTAACTGTATACGTATGTGCAAATTAAACTGTAACAGAAACTCAAACATTTCTTACATGAAAAGCTGTTTTAAAAAAAGAAAAGTAGCTGATGAGTTCATTTTGAGGGAAGACTGGATACTCATTTCACTGGAAAACAAGAAATCCCCCAGTGTGCCTCCATGTGAAAGAGAAGCTGTCAGACACAACAGATCAAATTATAGCATGCTGTTTACTGCAGTATCTCGATGGATATTACCATGAAGGCACTGTTCTGTTTGAAACACATCCAGGATGGTAGGTATATAACAGAATCATGAAGAGCAATGTGAAGTACGCATTTCTTTTTTTAATACATGTAAGTTGTCATAAAAGCTTTTCTCCTCTCCTACATCCCTGAGAATTTCAGGTGCTTTTTTTTGGTTTTTTTTTTTTTTTTTGTTTGTTTGTTTCATGTATTGACAAAGGGAGCATTCTCATCTTTCTGCTCCTGGAGCTGAAGCTAAATACCTCTGAAGGAGCTGTGACACACTGAAGCAGGGTCCTGACTGCACTAGGAGTGCGCAGCTTGTTCCCATAGGACTCTCCCTATGGCACACTTCCTCACCAACTTGTTTAACCCACAGCAAAGAGGCAGTCCCTGCCAGCAGCTGTCATGGATGACTGACAGGACAGAATACATCAGTAATACAGCAGCTAAGCCTGCAGTATCAACTGAAGAGAGAAGAACTGGCTGCTGAAGAAAAGCTGCTCAAGCTCACCGCAGCAGTCTGTAATGAGAAAATATTGCAGAGTGAGTTCTGGAAAGCCTATAGGATACACTGCCTTAATATTTCAATAGGCGATTCTGCATCCTCCTGCCTTAGTATATAAGCACTACTTTAAGCATTAGTATAACTTCTGATTGCCCTCATGTGTCTGAGCAAAATGACAGTATGCGATATACTCAAGCACAGTTATTGTTGCCTATCAACAGCAGAACTCCCATCTGAAAGCTTTTTGGCTTCTTAGTGATAAAAACAACAACAAAGAAGAATATATACATGGTACCTCTATTCAGTAAATATAGAGATTTGTCCTGTTAACAGATTAAGGCTCGGTATAACTGGATAATTTTGCCATGTCTTCAGACAGATCTTTCTCATCCTCTGATAACTGTCTATTGTTAAATAAACCAAATGCTTTGCAGGCCAGTGCAACATACACACTGAAGACATACACTTTGGGGCAGTAGCAGCATCTGAAACTACTTAGCTAGCTCAACGTGGAAATACCAAAGTCAACAATGGATCTCACTGCGTGTACACGCATAGAGTCAGAGAACCATCAAGGTTAGAAAAGACCACTAAGATCATCCAGTCCAGCCATCAACCCATGACCACCATGCCCACTATCCCATATCCTCAGTGCTACATCTACTACACCTTTCTTGGAAGCCTCCAGGGACAGTGATACCTCTACCTCCCTAGGCGGCCTCACCTCATCAGTTCCACCACCTCATCACTTTGCAGTGGTAATCCATGCACATTACAACAGATCTGATCCAAAAGAAAAAAAAAAAAAAAAAAAAAAAAAAAAAAAGACCCAACAACAAAATCCTGGAATTTCTGCACTGGAACCACATGCGGCTTGTGTAGCCATCAACCTTCCAAAGTAAAGAGGAAAAAAATTAGAAGCAGAGGGAGAGATTAAATAGTGTTAAAGGAACCTCTTGAAACAAGATGACTCAGACTGATCTTCCTCGCAATTTCATTAACAGAAGATACTGAAGCAATAAAAATTACTATTACTAGATTACTCACTTCACCTACTAAATTTGAAGCCACTCTAAACGCTCAAAGCAACCACAAAGGAACAAGTCTGATATTTATTTTCCATAAACAGTTGCCAAATTTTCTGCTACGGTTTTTCACCTACCTGCATATTCACTAGGCAACTTTAATCACATACAGCTGTTCATGAAACTTTAATGGTGTTTTTCCCACTGAAACATTAATATTTTCTGGTTAACAGTCCCATATTATAAATCATTTTGTGAAACACAGCCAATTAAAGCACAAAGTTTCTGCAGAAGTTTTGCTAAGTGACTGAAGATCACAGAAACACAAAATAAAAACTATCCATCCACAGAAAGGCATTTGAGTGCCTGAACTGAACTCAGCAGAAGGGAGCATACAGCACGGACAGAACAGGAATTAGGGTGTAACAATTTCTCCTTTACTAGGTTATTTTTTAATAAAACAATGTATTGTTTCAATCTAAGCGACTGGACTTTACAGTTACTTTGTAATCCTATAATTTCATCCAGAAGGTCACCATGACCACCTGATCTGATCCCTTTCGTAAAGGGGACTAAGAATCACTCTCAGACTTTTAAACTTCTGCGTCTTCTCTGCTTTATATAAATTATTTGCCAAGACATCACTGAAAAGAGTCTTTAAAACAAAAACAGATAAAAGAGAGAAGAATCAAACGTACTGTTTATTTAAGTTTCAGCAGTTCAACTCTTGATGTCTGCAATAGTCCTGCCTTAACATCTACCAGGACAGCATTACAACACCTTCTCTGCTACCGACACCAAGCCATATATGGTTGAGGGGATATAATATTTTATTTAAGCATACTGTAGAAGGATATTAAATTTTACAGGTCAGATTCTCCATGGTGCTTGTATAAGGCTGGGACTGCAGGAAGAACAAACACCCCACTGCCATGATACAGTGTCCCTGTGTCTGCCTGAAGAAAGTTCCCTTGGCCTTGTTATGGTGGGATGGGTCTCCAGGCCACAGCTCACACATTTTCCACCATTTTTAAATAGATCTGGGTCCCAAACTGAGACAAAGTCATGTTGTACATCTGAGAGTGCTTCACACAAAATGAGCTTCCCACCTGTCATTCAGAAGCCTACCTAAGCCTCTGAAACACAACCAAGCACAAGCAGGTAAGTGCTAAGGAGGCACCTGAACTAGCTTCTTTCTGTCTGGGGTAATCTTTCAACCATGTAAAGAAACAAAAAACCGCTGGGGACCTTGGAACAAAATGGCTTGAGGTTTTTTGTTGTTTTTTTTTTCTAGCAACTCCTTTTCAGGCTCTACCTGGACTATTGGTTTTGCCTAGTCCTTCTGTAACTCCCACGCAGCAGGCTCAGTTCAGCTATGCATACCTACTGGGGCTCAAACAGAGAGCAGAAGTGGAGCAGACAAGCAAGGTAATTCAATTCAGGAAGATAATTCACTTTTGGTATTAGCCATTCCCCCGCCACCCAAATGAATCACTGGCAACAAATACCCAGCCTTTTTCTAATGGAGAGAGAGAGCTATGCTTATTATCTTCATTCTTCACTCCTGATGAGCTGTAGAAATGTTTGTGCATGATTCTGAGCATGCTGGTATTGATGTAAAAAAGGGTCTGCCTTTACGGAAGCAACCGCACTGCCAGCACAACAAAAGGAGGAAGGTGAACAGGACAGGGCACTTGTTGCCCAGTACAGCTCTCTGAAGTGCAATTGAAGTTTGTATTGTTGGTTTTTTTTCCTGTTTCTGCTGTGGGTTACCTGAAGCTCAACCTTCACATGAAGAAAGCCTCTCTTCCATTCCCCTCTGTCCCTACTTTGCATCCTTGCAGGGCATATAGATGCGATAAACACAAAGCGACTCCCTTCTCATAGTGCCTCAAGATATAAAAAGGAGGCAAATTCCCCCTAACCAAAGACTTTATCAGTGAAGTGAACCTTTCATCCCTCCCGTAAGCTACTTTTCTGAACAGACACTTCTTTGAAGTACTGCTTGTCCCTGTTCACAAAGAAGAAAGTGACATCTTCAACTATGAAGGTATCTGGGCTCTTTCTGGACAGACAGAATATGATACAGAAGATTATGAGATTCTATATGTGAGGTAGTTTTTGGCTCTGCAAGTTTTCCATTCATTTCTTTGGTTGAAAATAAACATGAAACTATGCACATGCAGTGTTGCACAACAGCCTATCCCTCCCTCATTGAAGAGTTGCGGGCACTTCTGTGGAATCAGGTTAAAGAAGTCAAAGAAGTCACTCCCCCCTTCCTACAAGAGAGAATGTTCACTGTCCCACATCTGCCAGGTGACTGAATTCACTCATTTCTAATCATGACTAGCTTCCCCTGAATTTCCTCCACAACTCTTATTCAGGCATTTGTGTGAGTTCCTTTTGGTGATGGATGCAACTGCCTAGCTCCAAACCTGTTGGTTCACCACCAGTGATCTACAGGTCAGGGAGGCTGGGAAAGCACTGTATGGTATAAAGTGCCAGGAATGGGAAACATACCTGAACAGGATTTTGTTCATTTATAGTACACAAATTTTATTCAATACAAAGAACTCAAACTTCACCTTCTACCTCTTCTTTTTCTATCTACAGTAGGATGCTGAGTATAAAAGTCATCTCACTTGCATATTCTCCATGGCTCTCTAGAAAGGCAGGCTCCACCTTTCTCACCACACGGGCTACGTGGCTGAGCAAGGTGTACATCTCTTGAGCTCCTTTGGGTTACTAACATCATGTTGTTGATGCCATCTCTGCTGCAATCAGCCCTGCAGCACAATGCTGTGATTGTTTCCCCTGACTCACATTCACAGCGCATTTGTTCCAATAGGCTTGAAAATGACGGGATGAGGCAGGCTAGGTTTTCCTGCTCAGTAGGTTTTTGCTCCAACCTAATTAAAAACATTCAATAACTCACTAGAGTTCCTTGCAAACTACACACAGTCCATGCTTTACAATAAACTCTGAAAGCAAACTGTCTGATATTTTCTAAATCAGCTCCTTAAGTTGAGAGGATTCCTCAGGAATTTCTTTACAATAATATACCAAAGCTGTGTGTTGAACCAGAAAAGTCAAGCTTCTTTTGAAACATCTTGTTTTTGCTATTATTTTTAATGGCTTTATTTATTTTCTTGTCTAAAAGCTTACAAGGAAAACCACTCTTGTTTCTCTGACATGCACAGAAGTGACAGGACAGCTCACTGGAAACAGTCAGCTCTGGTCACCTTGGTTTGAAACTGGGTCAGTGATGCCAGCTTCTGGGTATACTGAAGGAATATGCAATTAATTTGGGGATTCAGAAGCTGAGGGCATGAACATTCTCTGCTTGCAGGCAGAACTCAAGTAATCCAGATTTTGTGCTTAAAGAGCAGGCGGTCATGTCGTAACTAAGATGTGTTTACATATGGTTTTTGAAACAGGCCTCCGTTCTGGGAAAAGCATCAGGGGATCTTTGGAACCAGTTAAGACAAACCCCACATTGTCACACCAGCTTAATTCAAAGGCAAGTGGGATATGGCCACCACCACAAGTTTGAGAGAACACGTACTGGCAGAATACGTGGAGCTCCGAACAGTGCAAGCACCTCTGGGGACAGTCAGAGGGAAAGACCATGCAGACTTAACACATTGTGCTTTCAACTCTGTCCCTGGCATTGAGAACAGACCTTATCCCTACCAATCTCCTAGTCCTTAGTGCCTCATGAAATACCTGTCCTCATCTCCAAAAGCAGAGTACACTTGACTGTACTGGTGGGAACAAATTCCTTCAGGGTTGTAACAACCAATTAAGGGATGGGAAGCAATTACTTCTGTGTCCATACAAATGAAACTCCTGCAATGCAATTAACTATCCTTTATCATCTACTGTTGAATTTCTGAAAAGCACATGCTGCACATTCTCTCCTTCCACAGCTCTTTCACAAATTTAATCAGTTTGTTTTAGCTAATGCAGTGGAACCAACCTATTCTAGAGAAATAATATATGGCTGCAAATTACCTGAATATTTTCAAATGCTTTTTTTTTTCATTTAAAATATAATTTAATGTGAGATTTTGCAGTATTCATTTCTATTAATATATTATCATTTCTTTATAAGTGATGAGCCAGTGTGTCATGTAATTTTTTCTTCTAAATAGACCAAGACTTTGATCTAATGCAAGCCCTTGCTGGGAGTAGAGAGACTTTCTGTCTAATTTAGTTACAAAAAATATTCAATTAAATTTCGGAGTTTAATTCATTTAGTTATGAAAATTAAATGAGCTCAATAAAGTACATTTGATTTGCCTCAGGAAAAAAAAATGGCGGGGGGGGGGGGGGGGAAAAAAAAAATCTGGGAAAGGGGAAATAAGGAGGGGGGGAAAAAAAGTAACTTTTCTTCTCAAACTGAAAAGGTGTATAACACAAAGAGCCTGCATGCATTTTAGTGTGGCTATATAAAACATATCTACAATAAGTTTATTTACAGTTTCTATCCAGAGACCACATAAATAAATAGCATTAACACTCTAAATTAAGTCTCCTGGGTAACAAATATACTGATAGGTCATATTTGAGTCCACCTCAGTCAGTGGGAGATTGGACTTCTCACACCGGGAAGGCACCAGTCCTACACAATCTTTCTCCATCTCCCTTTGGAAAAAGGGGAAGCAATGGAAATTATTCTGCAGAAATGGAACAGAGACACTTGGATCCCTCTGAAAGAAACCCCCCTTCTAGTTCTGCAGCAGTCACTTACCATTTTTGCAGATAGGACAGCACTGATCAGGCTCATATACTGGATCCACGCACTCGGTCTGGGGACAAGCTGACACAGTGCACAGCACTTCACCATTGGCTTCACAGCGACACTTCTCACATGGAGAAACCTGAAACACAAATCCACCTATCTTTTAATCCTTTCATTTCTTCCTTCCTTTATCTCTTATTCCTCTTCCTTTAAAACAAATGCTTTTTATGGTCTGAATAATGCAGAGGGCAAGGCTGGGCTCCTGCAAAATTACAGGTCTGCAGCAAAATGAATCACAGCTCTGCTGTGAACCTGTGCCCCAAATGGAGATGCTAAAGGAACCTTGGGAACAACTACTCCTTAGATTTTAACACAAAAAAAGTAAAAATATTCATACATTTTTAGTGAAATTCCAGCATAATTCCTAATCCAGTTGAAATGTTGTTTAATTTTATTTGATGTTCAAAAAATAATTTAGCAAAAAAATACTGCATTAAAAATAAAGGAGAATTTTTGCTAAATGAAACATGAAACTCCTTTCAATGGAAATCTTCATTGTATTTTTTCCAGGTTTGAAACCTCTTGGTGGCAGGAAGTTGCATTTCACTGAATGCAACTTCACTGAAAATGATCATTCTCATTGTGAAGTAGGGAAAAACATCCTGTGAATTCGGGTATTTCCCAGAGGTTAACTACTCTTTTGTAATATATGAAACCTTCTGAAAAGAAAATGCAACTTGAAGAAAGAGGTGAAGCCAAAAAAGGAAGAAATGGGGTCATCCTATTTTACCTACTGAAACATAACTGGTTTTGAAGAATTCTGCAGAATAGAAGCGCCAGGAGATAACTACATAATGACCTACTTCAATTAAATTAATTTCTAACAAAATGGAATCAAAGATCCCTTTAGGAAAGATATGGACTTTAAAACGTCTGTATTTGTTAGATGTATAATTCCAGTAGTTCTCTTTCCCACAAGGCACTGCACATGACATCTCTAATGTCCTTGTACTCCTAAAGGAGCTGGAGGTAGAGGGAAGGAAGGGCACCAAAGAAGAAGAAATTGTATACATTAAACTGTATGACTATTCTCAAAAAAAAGCCCCACACTGCTATCTGTGCTCAGAGTGCAGGATGAAAATCTGGCTGCATGTTCATAACAGTGATCCTTAAATCTATCATCTGTGCACATTCCAGGTTTACTTAAGGTCAACACTTTGACAAGGGCTGGTTTTGCTTGGAGTCTTTCCCATTCCAGATTCCAGCCGACACAAAACAACCATCTTCTGCATTTCTCCAACATGAACAGAGTAACCTCAAAGCTAAAAAATATAGTCTTTGTTATGGAGAATCATGCAGATCTCTAACTTGCAGATCCTCTGGTATCTTCTCCCTCTTTCTGAAGCAGCCTATCGCGTTTTGGTTTTTTTTTTTTTTCAAGTCCATTCTTGGCTTGTTTGTCCTGTTCACATCTTTCTCACTTCCTGAGTTCAAATACATTGATGCTTGCACAGCATCATCTCCAAGTAAATGCCCATCCACGCTTTGCCACTTCTCTTCCCACCTGTCAGGACTGTCATTTCTTTATGCACTCATGTATCTTTTAACACCATCCCCTCTACTTAGCGTGCCTAACTAGGGTATCTTGCTGTGTTGCTTTCTGCTTTTATTACTATTATTTATTTCAGACTTCCTTTGCTAGCTACTTGCTTCCAGACTTCCCTTTGCTTTGCACTCCACTCAGGACAAAAATACATCATGCATTTTTTAAATGCTACATGGAAGCTGACAGCCGACTACTGCAGACTTTTATTGAGGGCTTTCGGACAGGAACTTTGTCTTGTAATTGTTCAAAGACTGCCATGTTCACTTGCAGAGTCGGAATGTCAGCAGATGAAGAGATTTCTGATAGAGTGTTCAGAGTCAGCTATTTCAGGCAGTCACTTGAATTCCATGTGAAAGTTTGAACGTAAGCAAAAATGAGCCCCTGCAAGTCATTAGTAAGAGCCTTCCCTCTGGACTTAGGTGCAAAAAGAAATGCTTACTAAATTACGAAAAGAAAAAATAAAATTAGAAATCCCATCTGATCAGTGCTACTAGAACTCAGTTCCAAGGATAAGGCTCAACAAGGCAAATCTATAGCTTTCAATAGGCTTCAACATTTTTTTTAGACTTATGCATAAGTCTAACGCTTCTACAGCAACAAACCATTAAGTAAAGCATTGATAATACTGCAAAATGACAAACAAAACTGATCAAATCTTTGTCTAGTAATGACAATTCGGAATTATGCCCTTTCCTCTTATACAGTGTGTTCAGTTAAGGACCACATCGTTCATGAATCAGGTACACTACTGCTCATGTAACACTGCAGTCAGGAACACTCTTCCTGTTTGGTAACGATGGGTCATTTCAGGAGAATGCATACGGAATCCCAAATAACAATTTGGGCTGGAAGGGATCTCAAAGCTAACCCAGCCCCACTCCCCTGCCATGGGCAGGGCTGCCACCCACCAGCTCAGGCTGCCCAGGTCCCCATCTAAGCTGGTCTCGAGTGACTTTAGAGATGGAGCACCCACAGCTTCTCTGGGCAGCTGTGTCATTGCCTCATTACCCTCATTTGGAAGAATCTCTTCCCAATATCTAATAATAGAACCGTAGAATCATCAAGGTTAGAAAAGACTTCCAAGATCATCATGAAGCCCAACCTAATCCTACCTTTTCATAGTTGAAAGCTGTTGCCCATTTTTTTTAGCCACTATGGGGTTTAGCAAAAAGTCTTCCTCCATCTCTATATCACACAACTTTAGTAAGCACTGCCATCTATCAGGCCTGGTTTTGTTCAACTTTTCCCTTACTGGTGGGATAAACACTCCTCTGATGTCTTTGTTAAGTCAACTGTACAAACAGTGGTTTATGACTCCCTGCCTCTCCTTAGTCCAAAGGTTCCACCTCCACTTACCCAGGAACATGGATTCCATAGGAACATGACCATGGCAACTATGTGGCAAAGCCATCAGCCACACATGGTGTTATCCTACTCCAGGTATGTGTCAGAACCAGAGATCAGATTCCAATGCTCACAAATCCTGTTTTGTTCAACACTGCTGCTTCCTTCCTCCACCTCCCTCCCCCCCCCCCCCCCCCACACACACACACACGCACTTTTATGAGGCTAATTTTTATACCTCAGAGTGTTTACCAAAGTCAGTAGGACCACACATGCAAGCTTAGTCCACTTTAGTGGGGAAGGGGACTGGCATCAAGGAGGTTCTGCATGCATTTGTGCTCACAAACCTCTTTTCAAGTAGCTGCTGCTAAAACAGTATTAGTGTCGACCTTTATCTATTCATCCTTGGACTAAATGGTAGAGCACTGCTCTTTATATATTATCATGATGTAGCAGGAACTGTAGAAAAACAATTTCTTATCTTAATAGCAGCTGAATACTTGGAGACATAATCATCATTAGAGAGAGAGAGACAATAAGACAGTGTATTACAACAGAAGTTAAAGAAATCAGAATGAAAAGAAATTTTTGGTCCTTCATTTCCTCTCTATTCCTGTAACGTAAGAACATTCCCTACAGCACAGTCTCTAATGACGGCCAATGCAATGAGCATCCTACTTGTTCATCTGGGAAACCACCAGTCTTGCAGAACTCACACTTAGCACATTTGACATAACCAGGCTGGACTGGAGACAACATGACCTAGCAGTCTCTCTCTGAAGGCTAACAGTGCCATGACTCTCTGGTCTGCAGACGAAGTTATTAACTACACAGCAGCAGTAGATCTGTCTATGCAAAAACTGAGTAAAGACAAGAAGAAGCACAGAAGTCTGAAGTATTCACCAGGCAGCTGTAAAACCTGTAGAAAATGGAGTACAGATGGCAAAAATAAAAACTTCTTTAGAACTGTTTACAGGGAAGTTTATGAGCAGATGCATAAACATTTTGCTATCAAGTTGCGGATGTAGGAAAAACACAAACACATAACTGTGTAAACAGGTAGACTTCCCACTAGTAGGGCATAAAGAAAACTGAACGTTAGTAAGAGTAGTAGGTTTATCAAGCAACTTACAGCTTAAGCTGTTGCAATTAAGAAGTGAGAAGTCATTGACACTCATTAAAGTTCTGATACAGAGTAAGCTGAGCTTTGTCTTTTCCCTTCCCACATGCCAAATAAAATATTATAGATTATATATAATCCACATTTTCTCCTTGAGCTTTGAAAACATCTAAACTTAAAAAAAAAAATCATAATCCAAAAGTGATTTGCTATTTTGCTGGAATCTGAATAACTATTTTCTTTCACTTACACAACTTAGGAGAACATAAACAGAATTAGGCTGACAAGAATTAAATGTGCCAGCCCTGGTTTTATTTTTCTATCACTTCACAGTGTCACAGATGTTTCAAAATTTGTTTGGGTTTGTTGACTTCCAGATTTCCAAAGTATTCCCCCCGCTTAGAGAAAAAAAAATTAAAAAAAAAATTAAAAAAACAAAATCACAATTTTTGGTGGCATAAACATTCAAAACAAAACCCATAAAGCAACAACTTCTAACAGTGTAGATCTTTCCCACTGAATTGTAGATCTTTCCCATTGAATAATACACTTCTGAAGATAATTTATGGTCCCTGTAAGGCTATTACTTTATATGTCAGCATGCATTTCCAAATGTTACTGTAAGACTGAAAAACATCTCAAGGAGTACGTGCTCAGCAATCTCTAGCTCCAGTACTGAATTTTATCCTAGTTGCATTTCACCAGCAGTGCTGAGGCTTTTGCTCCAGTTTCACTTGTACAGATCCCGCAATGATGCCTCTTCCATCCAGCATCACGATACCCCCAGAAGAGCAGGGCAGTGCTGATGAAAACAGTTTCAGGAAACCTCATCCTTCTGATTTTGTATTGATATTCCTATCCTTTTTGAAAAGCAGAAAAATCACAGGTGTACACACACATACACACACACACACACACACGGAGCCTGTGGGTTCGACTGTCAATCAAAGAAGAAATGCATCAAATCTTCATTCCTGGCAAACTCAGCTTCTGAGTTAGCACTGGTTCTTTTCAAGGAGATGTTTTGCTGTGTTAAATTATATACATATTTTATATAAGCAGACTCCTAAGCCTGCACGTATATATATACACATCTGCACATAAGTATTTGTGTAGGTAACTTCCCTTAAAAGTCGAATCACCTTTTTCTTCCTTCAATGATGTCTGATGAGTGGCAATAAACAGAAAACAAATGTGAAGACAGAATAAAATCAGACTTCTACTCATTTATAATTCCTTCCCTGACCTTCATCAAGAGGTGGCATACCAGAAAGCTCTGTAAGACAGCCAGCTTTAAACTTGTAGAAAAAGCCTTTGTGTGCAATGATTTGCATTTGCAGTTGTTTCCACGGAGCAGCAATCTGACCACATCTGTGCTCTCCTTGGCCAGGCATCGCAGCTAATTGCAGTTGCATGGGCTGATGATTGTGTTTACAGTTTTGTGCCTGTATTATTGGAACCAGTATGGGAGCCTGACTGAAAAGCAATGTCCTGATGTGTCAAAATGAAGCAGTTGCAAACCTACTGCTGTGCTGTGCTGGTAACTTTCCTTGTACATCTGGAGCAGGCACCCATTCTCCCTCCTTTCCAAAGCCGACAAATACAAAGTAGTAAGGGAAATACTATTTCATTGCAGGAGGGCATCAGTTCAACTACATAAAGGCTGAACAGGGTTAAAAAGGAATTTGGAAGCCAAAGCCTGTACTAACATTTTTGTAGATGTCACTCTTTGTGTTCCCTTTTTACCAAAGCTGCCATCCATGCTCAAGCATAATAGAAGTCCTAAGGTTATACTCTCCCAGCATACACTGAACAAAGTACTTCAGATTTGCTTTACAGCCAGTAACAGGACACCACTGTATACAGAGAAAAGCAACTTGTTAGAAGTTGGGCTAACAGTGAGGAGAAGCCTTTCAAATCTCCATATGGAGACCTGCACGGAGCACACGCAAAAGCATCACTGCTCCAGATGCCATTCAGAATTAACTTCACCGGAAAAGAAGGAATCTTACAACCTATCTCTGAAATGTCACCAACCTGTCACTGCTACAGTGGTCTTCCTCTTAAAGGGGAACCACTGCCCCAGAGCTGAATGCCATCTTTGAGAGGATGCACAATGTCTTCTACAATGCTTTGAAAACAACTCTGCACGTGGAATGTGAAGACAAATAGAAATAAGCTTCTAAGATCACATAGAGACCACAGAGAGCAGAGGGGGCAACTTATTTACATCCTTCACAACTGCAATTTATGTTCCTCCACCTACGAGGGCTCATGCTGACAGGGCTCCAAAGAGCCCTCAGCCCACTCAAACCAAAGCTGTGTATTCCCACAAAGGTGCTGAACCAAATCTGTACGTGCAGCTACTCCCTAAGCAAGTCCTTACAGCCTGCCTGCAGAGCTCAGCCACTACAACATGTGGAAAGGGCAAGATAAGCAACCAGGAAACTTCAAAACTTTTCAGCATACTGCAGTAAACAACATACATTTTCCGTGTAACGGCCTTGGACAGCAGTGTTTAAGAGGCTCTGCTCTGAAAAGCTTTCTCTAAACACAGCTTTTAAAGTCCTTTGTTTCAACGGTAACTGTAACCCAGACAGTAACTCCAGCTCTCATTAAAAGGCAGGCCCATCCTTGTTTTCCAAAAGTATTACACAACCTTTACAGCTCAGATTAGGCAGCATAGGAAAAGGGGAAGAGTCAAAAAAAGATATCACTGCCTGATTGCTGGGAGTGGGAGTCAGACCGCAACCCCTGCCTGGTCCCTGCACGGCACAAGTGTCACAGGGTAAAACAAGAGAACAAATGCAGCGCTGGAAATCCTCCTCAAATCCACCCCACTGCCAAGCAGCATCCTTTCAAGTAGCACTTTTTATTGTAAATACCAAAGGAATTAATAAAGACCAATCCCCTCACTTAAAAATGTTACAGTATCGCAGCGCAAGAAAGGTCATGTTTGAGGGGAATATTTCACAGCACCGCGGAAGCAGCGCTAAGGCAGAAATGAAAAGGGGAGGGGAGACTCAGGGCAGCCTCCAAACCCCCCCATGCGGCTCCAAGCGACCGAGGCCCTGCAAAACGCCCTTCTGCTCAGCCCTTACCATGAACTCCTCGAGGCTCTGGTAGGTCTTCCCCCGAAACTCGCAGTAGTTCTTCCTCTCCTTGCACTGCGGGCAGCACTGCGTGGTGTCCACATGCACGCACCGAGGGTGGAGCCTGGGGCACTCGGGCTGCATGCACAGCGGACCCTCCTCCGTGCACAGGCAGGGGCAGGCCGAGGGGCCCGGCGCAAACTTCTCCCCGATGGCGTAGACGAAGCCGCTCTCATCCACGCAGCCCTTCCCGCGGTAGTCCGGGTATGCGTACTCCTCCAGGGGCTCCGGGGTAGCGCTGGCCGCTGCCGCCGGCAGCGACGAGGCCTCGGCCGGACGAGGCGCTTCGGCCGCCGCGTCCCGCTGCTCCTGGGCCGGCACGCTGGCGGCCTTGCCGCCCGTGCCCTGGCTGCTCCAAGCCTGCTTCTGCTTGGTCCACGACTCCTTGTTGGAGTAGTTCCTGCTGCCTTTGCTCTTCCAGTCCCTGCCGCCCTCCTCCCTCCCGCTGCGGCCGATCTCGCCCACTTTCCCCGCGCCGGCCTGGCCGTCCCTCGCCGACGCGTGGTCCCTCTTCTCCTGGCTGGCCTTGATCTCCTGCTTGTCCTGCGCCCTGGCCAGCTTCTGCAGGGGGATGGTGGAGCTACACAGGGCAACCATGAGGCAGCAGGTTACCAGGAGAGAGCTGGAGAGAGCTCCAATTGCCATTGCAGTAGAGCTGGGCATCACCTACTGCATCCCACAGGGGACACTGCGCTCACATCGGACGGAAGCGCGCGGCGGATCCGCAGCCCCTAGGAAGAGAGCGGTTAGAACACTTCAGCCCGGGCAGCTCTCCCCCACCCCGACGCAACGACACCTCGAGCACCGTGCGACCCGCACGCACCGGGCAGAGCGCAGCCTGCAGCTGCGGCCATCCCTCCTCCTCCTCCTTCTCCTCCTCCCGCTCCTCCTCCCCCCCGCTCCGGAGCGGACCTCCGCCCGAGCCGCGCACGCCGACCCCCGTCCCGGGGTCACGGTCTCCCACTCCCCGGGGCCGAGGCTGAGTGACAGCGCTGCCCGGCGTGGAGCGGCGTGGAGCAGCGCGGAGCCGGCTGCGACCCGCTCATCTGCATACACGGTGTTTTTCACGAGCTTCTTACTCAGCCTGAAGTGCTGGTTTTGCGTGGTCGGTTTTTAAATGCCTACCATCGCATCGAAGCGCCCCGAGCCGAACTACATCCCTCCCGAACTCCCCAAAGAGACAAGCAGCATCCCTTCCTTCCCTTGCTTTAAAGGCACGGCGGAGCCCGGAGGAGTTCCCGCGGCACCGACAGCGCTCCCGGCTCCGTCCCCAGCGCACCGCGCATCACACCCCGAACGCACACACATGTACGTACGCTGCTCCGGCCGCGGCGAGCCGAGACGCTCCAGCTCCCGGCGCAGCCCCACCTCCGAGGTACGGCTCCTCAAAGCCATTTAAAAGCCGCCGCACCGCCCGCCTCCCCGGCCCTCACCGGCGGCCTGGCCCGGCGGGGGCGGCGGCACCGCGGGGCACCGCGCCCGCTCCTCCCGCAGCCCCCAACTTTCCGGCGGGGCCCGGCCCGGCGCCCCCCTACCTGCGCTGAGCCGGGCTCAGCCCCGCCGGCGGCTCGGGGCTGCCACGGCGGGGCTGCGGGCTGCCCGCCCGCCCCCCGTCCCTCCGCCGAAGCCGACGCACCGCCGCCCAGCCGGCCCCGCCGCCCCCGGGGGCGGGCTCCGCCGCGGCCCCCGCTCCCTCACGTGGCGGAGGGAACCGCGGCACGCCGACCCGCTCCGGGCCCCTCAGCGGGAGGGTGGAGCGCGGGTGGCGGTGCGGCAACTTCGCCGGGATGAGGGCGTCGGGCGCGGTGCGAAGCCGGAGGGGACCGCGGGTGGCGGAGGGGCCGGCGGGTTCAGCCTAGCAAAGGCTGTCTGCATCGATCGCACCGCGTTGGTTAGCGCCCTCCTTAGCCCCCCGCTTAGCAGCCATCCGGTGCGTGGTACGGGAGTTGGAAAATGTATTTGTGCTTTCGGATGGCTGACAGGTGCTTCTGTGCTGAAATACCTTGGCGTTTTTCTCTGTTACACAGAAAGGAAGAGCGGGTGGCTTTAGCAGTGATGGCTGAAGCGCAGGTAGTCAGTGGGACAGAAGTGCAGAAGAAAAGCCCGAGCGAAGTCTTTGCACATGGTGTTTTCCATCTGCAACTGAGCAGGAGCTGGGAGCCCAGTAAGGTTACTTACACGTTTGCTTATTTATTTAATGCTGACTTGCATTAGATGCTACCCCAGGATAACAGTGACTTTTGCCTTGCGGATGTCCCAGTGCAGTCCCAGCTGCACTAGCTTGAATGCTGCAGTGGATCTTCGGCTGGGCTGCATTACCCAAAGCACTTCAAAGTTCTAGGCTAGATAAAGTTTTCAGAAGTGATGTCATTAAAATGGTAGTACTGCAGTATGGGTGCTCAGGAGAGCAATGGAGATTGGTTGGATATTAATGTTTCAGTGCTAAGTACTTTCCTGAGTGCCTGTTACTTCTGAAAGCCCAGGCACTTATACTCCTCCAGGGCAGGATGCAGGTGCAGCTCTTTTGGCTGCTGGGTTCTCACAATGAATGTCCATGAGCCTGGCTTGGCTTACAGAATGATTTGTTAACACCATCTCACATCTCTCATAACAAGCCAAATAAGAGTTTCATTTTCTGAAACTTTAAAATTCAAGGTTAACATTTGGAAGAAAAGCAGCCAAATGGTTGCACAAGTAAAATGAAACTCCAGATGCCAATATAGATTTCTAGGCCACATCTCATAGAGCTAAGCTAGGCCTTTCTCATTATTTGACTTGAAGTTCTTCTTGATGATTCATACAAACAGGGGGAAGATCTCCTTGGGAACAGCCCTGTGGAGAAGGACTTGGGGGGTCCTGGTGGACAAGAAGCTGGACATGAGCAAGCAGTATGTGCTTGGCAGCCTGGAAGGCCAACTGTGTTCTGGGCTGCATTAAAAAAAAAAAAAAAAAGGGGGGGGGGGGGGGTGACCTGCAGGGAGAGGGAGGTCATTGTGGTGATTGCCCCCTCTACTCAGCTCTTGTGAACCCTCGTCTGCAGTACTGCATCCAGTCCTGGGGCTCCCACTAAGGAAGGACATGGAGCTCACTTGGAGCGGGTCCAGAGGAGGGCCACTAAGATGATCAGAGGGCTGGAGCACCTCTCCTATGACGAAAGACTGAGGGAACTGGGCTTGTTTAGCTTGGAGAAGAGAAGGCTATGGGGAAACCTCACTGTGGCTTTCCAGTACTTCAAGGGAGTATATAAACAGGAGGGGAAACAGCTGTTTATGAGGCTGGATAGTGATAGGACAAGGGGGAATGGGGGAATTTAAACTGAGACAGGGGAGGTTTAGGTTAGATATTAGGAGGAAGTTTTTCACCCAGAGGGTGGTGACACACTGGAACAGGTTGCCCAAGGAGGTTGTGGATGCCCCATTCCTGGAGGCATTCAAGGTCAGACTGGATGTGGCTCTGGGCAGCCTGGTCTGGTGGTTGGCAACCCTGCACTTAGCAGGGGGTTGAAACTAGATGATCTTTGTGGTTCCTTTTCAAATGAGGCCATTCCATGATTAAAAATTATCCTCTAATTACCTCTGAATAAAGAATTGAATCTTTGCTTTTTCTAAACCAGTAAATTCTGTGCTTTTATCACTTAAACTCTGAGGTGGGTTGAGTAGACAGTAACCAGTATGCAATACCACTGATTCTAGGGGAACAGCTTGAACTCCGCATTTCAAGTGCATCAGCTTTACATTTACAAGTGCTTCCAAGCAGCAATTAGTTGTGGATACAGTGAGGCAGACGGCAGTGGAGGACCCAGGAAGGTAAGGCAGAGAGAAGCAAGTTTATAGCTCTTGTTCCCACATGAAGCTCTGGTACAAAGGCTGAGAGGACCTTCAGCCCCCAGGATTCTATTAGAGACCTGTTCTTCTCCCAGGCCTATCTACACATCACATGGATCAGACTGGACTGGAAGGTCATGATAGTGCTATGTAAAAAGAAAAGTGAAGTCTCAGAGCTTTCTGATCTGAGTCTTCGTGGCAAAGTGGGAGGTAAATAGCCTCATTCTTTATCTGAAGGGTTTCTCATTGGACTTAAGCCTCTGTGAATTCAGATTCATAGGTATATCAAGTGATGGATGGTACCTGACACTAGGACGCTTCCTGACTATTTCATTAGTGTCACAGAGTAAAATTGCAGAATATTATAATCCAAATGGTCTGCTAACCGAAATGGAAGAAATGTTGGGTGTTTTCTTCAGTGTGTATCCTGAGCTAGAAGAGAGAAACATGACAATCTTATTTCAAACCACTTTCTCAAATGTAAATTTGAAACTCTTGGTGTAACATAGAAAGCCCTGGAGGCTGAAGCCCATCTGCTTATTCACAGAATGAATATGGCATAAGAAGCACATGTCCAGGTTTCCCCATTCTGCTCTCCCACTAGCAAGGACCAACTGCATCTCTGGGTGAGAACTGAACTCTGCATCTCCCTTCAAGACACTTTCCCTTCTGCTGTGTCTTGTCTATCTGGGAACTTGTACTAGGCACATTTCTTTTTAAAAAGCCAGTGCTAATTTAGCTAGGAACCAGTTGGAAGTTAAACCAAAGGCTTCAGCAGCTGAAAGGGAAATAGTGTTGGCAGGGAATTACTCAAGTTAAACTAGTGTGATGGCCATCTTCTATTTCTGATATGAGCCAGGATGCTGCTGGCCTTGTTGGCCACCTGGGCACGCTGCTGGATCATGTTTAGCTGGCTATTGACCAGCACCCCCAGACCTCTTTTCACTGTGCAGCTCACCAGCCACTCTACTCCTAGCCTGTAGTCTTGCCTGGGGTTGTTGTGACTAAAGTGCAGGACCTGGCACTTGATCTTGTTGAAACTCATAACTGGCCTCAGCCCAGCTACCTAGATCTCTCTGCAGGGTCTACCTACCCTCAAGCTGATTGACACTTCTCCCAACTTTGTCATCTGCAAACATACTGAGGATTTTCTCCAGTGCTCCCTGTCTTCAGTGAGAAGATAGGAGAGGAAAGAAGAGGCACCTCTGTAAACCTGGGGAGTGTCTGTATTCATGGTGGGCTTTGACGTTGTGGTTACTTTTGAATACAGGGTGTGCTCAGGGTGAGTTTTGCAGCAGGAGGTGTATGCTCTGCGTGCACTACTTCTGAGTTTATGGGGCAGAAAACATACCCAAAGAGCAACTCTTCCAGCTCTGTGTACCACCAGATCTGCTAGCTGGGGAAACAGATGATCATCCCTTTTTATTTTACTTTGTTTCATTATTCCCCCTGGAAGGAAGAGCATTGTTATATGAAAGGCATTTTTTATTGTGGTGCTAAAGTAGCAGTTGTTCAGGCAGGTTCACATCACAGCTTTAGAAAGGTAGCAATTTATGGAATAGCATTAGTCCAGTCGTTTGAGATGAGGCCTCCAAATAGCAGTCAGTCTGGAAACTAAAGGAGACAAAGCCAAGGTACGTATTGCTCCAACAATTCATGTATATTTGAGAGGCTGAATTATAAATAAGTAGTTTAAACAGCACATTATGGAAAAAGAAAAAGAACCACCACCAACAAAAAGCAAGCTTCCATAACTATTTTTAACTAGGTTAGCTTTCATCTTTTCATTTTTTATTTCTTCTATTTTCTTCATTCCAGCTGTCAAAGGCTACTGAGCACACACTGCTCCAGTTCTTCCTTGCTCTAATGTCTCCAGCTGACTTGTAAGTAGTTATTGAAGAAATATTACACAAACTGTACTTACAATTGTGTCTTCATTAATGGCTTTTAAATTATTCATTTTATCACTGATAGTGATGTGTTACAACATTTTTTTTTTCTTCTGCTTAACATGCAAGAATACAAAACTTAAAAATCCCTTTGTCATTTAGAGTTCAGGCTCTTCCATGCAAGCACTCTCCTTACACTTCAGTAAATCACATTTTTGCAGGCTTGGAAATGCATATTTTTTTCTTATTATTTTTACTTCTGATAGAAAAAAGTCTCCATGGACCAGAGGGAACTGTAAACTTTAGAAGTCATAAGTTTATGAAACATCTTTTAAAGATGGTTTTTGCTGCTACTGAAGTGTTCTAAGAAACCTGCTTTTAGCTTGTTTTGCCTATTAACTTAAGCACATGCTAAGTATAATAGAAATAAAATACCTGCATCCTTAATTAAACGTATTCATAAAGAGGCTTATTCCAAAATGTAGGAATGAAGTCTGTTTTTGTTTTAAACGATGCATACTTCAAGTAATATCATGAAGAGAAAAGCTTTCTTTCTATGGTGAGATCACTTTCTCTACCCATCTACCCCTTTAAGCTCTGAGGAGACTAGTGCATATATTCCAACTCAGCAACAGTTCCCCTTATGGACATTAATCCCCATTAAAGAAGGGAAATATATACTACCTTTTCTTGGACACAGAATGGTTGTAAGGGACCTCAAAGCCCACCCAGCCCTAACCCTGTGCTGTGGGGGCAGGGCTGCCCCCAGCTGCATCCAACCTGTCCTTGGGCACCTCCAGGGATGGGGCATCCTGTGTACAAGCATGTAGAAAATGCAAACAAGTTCTGCCACTTTAAATCTTTTCTATTTTTATATGCTTGCTGCAGAACTGTACTTGAGGTTTTCCCAATGTAAATTTCAGAGAAGGATTACTACCATCTTAGTTGCAATAGTTAAATAATAATTATGCAGTGAAACCTTTGGAGAGAGAAGGAGAAACTCAATCCAGGACCTGTGCATATGGGCTCATTATGAACAAAAATAATCACGTATTCAAAGTGCAATATTTTGTGCTTTTAATTACAGGATGCAAGAACAGGTATAAATGGATTTTGATGCACCTATTTTCACCCCTGTATTAGTAGCCCAAGGGAAATAGGATTTTAATCATGTTCACAATCTTATTAGACATTTCTGTCTTTTTGCTTGAAGAGGTAATAAAACATGTTTGCATGTATGTGACTGTGCACAGAATAGCAGGGGATACTTAAATACAGTCTTTTTCATAAACATATTTAACAGAATGCTTTTGTCTTCCTTTTTACAGACCAAAGGGATGCAGCACTAACCTTTTTAGTTTTTGCACTGTCATTGTGTTAGAAAATGGAACAAAGTATTTCTAAAGCTTGTGTTTAGCACTGTTCAGATGGAAAATGAATTTCAGCTGAAAATACAGACTGGTGTTAACATTTTCCTATACTATTTATAACTACCTTCTTGTTTTATTTGTTAAGTTGCTCTAGATACATTTGTTTTTACAGTAAGTTTCTTCTATTGAAGAATTGACTATCACAAGTTTTAAGATAAAGATATAAAAAATATAAAGGCTGTTGCTGTATAAACTTATTCAGCACTGTAAGTTTAACCAATGCTAAGTAATATTTAACTTTCCTTAAAACTTCTTTATCAGGAGTCATACTGCTTAGAATTTGTTCTTCAAATAGATTAAGTTTGTTGTGGTTTAACCCAGCAGGTGGCTCAGCACCACAGTCATTTGCTCACTTTTTAGAACGATGGATATGTATGCTTGTATCTGAAGTAAACATTTCAAAGTGATATTTTTCTCATTCAAACAGTCATGTTGACATTATTCATGTAGAGTAAGGCTACCTAATGTATAGTTGGGAATTATAATCTTGTCTCCAAAGACAAGCCCTTAAAAATGAAGAACCAGTGTCTTACACAGCTTTTGTATCATCAAACATGCTTGGTATTGCAATGGAAGTTTTTCTTTTTTTCTTTTTCATGCTCATTCAGCAAATGAATATTGCAAAAATCAGATAATAAAAAACTAAGGGATTCATAGTAATGTGTGAAAAACCCTGCATTTCTCTCCATGGTTTATAAAATCAGACTATAACCACCAGACAGCTGATCCTGTAATATAACAGTTTTCAGACTCAGAGAGCAGTCATGCCTCCAAAACTCACTGAGTATACATCCCTAGATAGAGAAGTTTTAGTGAGATATTTCCAAGAATATATCTTCAAACTTTTCCTATTTTTTTTGCCCTTCCTTTGTTTTATTGTTACCTTGCAGTTTGTAGCAAATGAAATTTTTGCAGTGACACATAACAGGTATAAATAATGCATCTTCATCTTATTCTGTTGCCTTTACTTTTGAACCTGTTGACCAGGCTCAACCAAACTTGGCAGAGCAATTGAGTCCTTGAAGCTTCACAAAAAGAGGTGGCTTGATAGAGAATAGCAGCATTGTACTGGCTGTCCCTGAAGATGTGCTGTGACCTCATCCCCTACTGCACACCAGCAGCTCTGGATGAGACAGCGCCTGCTTTAATACCTATTTTACAATTGACACAATCAGAGCTTACACACTCATGAACACTAGAGGTAACTGATTTAGAGGCATCAGTCTATAAGGAAGTGCTGCTAATTCTGGTGTTCAACCCCTCTGCTTTCCTTTCATAACCCTTCTGTACATTACTAAGGGATAATTCTGTAACACATGATTCTGATAAAGTACTGGATCGGCAATGGGTTATTTCATTTTCCATTTTTTGCATTAAAGGCTTTTAAATTAATTCATATATGTTTGATAATTTCACAGTTTAAAAAACTGGAGAAATTACAATTTGTGGCATATTGAAAGTTTCATGAATTGCACATTCCCAAGTGTTCTGTCTTTAGATCTAATTACTGGAGATGATTACATTCAGGAAGTTCTGCAATCACAGAGGATGGTGATACAGTTTTCTGTCTGCCTTTAATGAAAAAAGTTATATAGCTCAGAAATTATGATTTAGATTATGAGCTGTCAGAGCTAAGCAAAAAAAAAAAAGCAAGATTGTGCAGTGCTTGAGTTAATACTTGAACTGTGAAACAGACAAAATTATTTTTTCTTGGTTACTTATAAGGTCTATAGACTCAAATAAACTGAGCTCTCAACATGTAGGCACTGGACAAACACTTAACTGAGTATCCCTAGAATTGGGCATCCTCTAGTGACTGGGAAAAAAAGGGAACAGAAGGCAGCAATGAGTGGCCTGAAATCTTACAGTGATCAGGTCAGCAACTGAGCTTAGAAGATAATTCAAAGCTCCTGGTTCTCTCTCTTCTTTCAGTATTTCATTTGCTAGTCTGCATTGCCTTTGTTCCTCAGTAAGATACTAAGTTCACAGCTGAATAGCTGATATAGTAGATTCTTTTTATGGGTACAAAATTGTAGGTGTTCCTTCATGCAGAAGCTTTGCACCTTGCTTAGTTGTCTTTGCCATATTTGATGTCATTAGAACATCTACAGTATGCAAGATGCTAATGGTATCAGGCTGAACATGAAAGAAACAGATGTATTATGTAATTTTGATAATAAATACAAGTTGGTCACGCTAATTTAGTTTATTATTTATTGGAAGAAGGAACAGGAAGCAATACCATTTATGTGGCTATCCATAGTAATGCTTGAGAGCTGTTTCAGACAGCTCAGACTTTTTGTACTAGGTTCCTACAAGATAAATAAAGAAGGCGACAATTTAGGTTCTGGAAAAATCTCTCCTGTAGTGATAGTGACTAGTAGATCAGGGATTGAATGTTCTATGCAGAATGACAAGATCACTCCCTCCCCTGCCTGAGCATATTTAATCCTGTGGTTCTACCTTCCCATTAAAATAACCACTATACTACCATGATTATTTGTTTCTGTTTGATAAATATAACACATTTTGCTGAAAAATGAACTATCGCTACAATTGAATCAGAACATCTCCAGCAAGAAGGACTAAGCAAACCACACCTCACACTGCCCTACAGCTCAATTCAAGGCTTAGAAAAGAGATGGGATTTAAGCCATGTTTTCTTCTAATAGCTTTATCAAACCTAACCCTAACTAGAAAGTATTCCATAAACAAAGACTTCCACGTGAGTGGGGCCTTGTGCTCTACAATTTCAGTCCTACTTGTGCAAGCCTATTTAACTTGTTTTCAGGATGACTATTTGTATAATTAAAGAATATTAAAATGCTATAATAATGAAATAAACAAGAGTTAGGCAAAGTAACGCAAAGAGAATAAACAGGACACTTATCCATACCCTGGGCTCACTTAGGAAACTCCAGCAGAGGGAATCTCCAGAAGAGATCCTCTTGCACTAGTAGTCAGCTCTTAAATGGGTCTAGGAAAGGTGGAGCCAGGCTCCACCCCCTCCTGCAGCACAGGTGAATTGCCTTCACCTGTGCTCCCAGGGCTGACTCATTGCTGGCCTCAGGTGTTCAATCAGAGGTTCAGGCTGTGACTCAGTAGTTCCCATACACTACTGTATACCAAGAACTGCCCAAAGCTCTAGCAAATAAGGTAAAAAGTCAAGTCTTGCTCCAGGGGTAAAACGGTTATTGAAGACTTTTAAGGATATAAAACTGGATTGGCCATGAATTGGTTTGGCTGAGCCAACCAGTCCTAATACGGCTATCCTCACAGGTCATTAAACTGTTACCTTCTAAGGTTTTCAAAATATAATCTTCCTTTCCCCATTAGTAAAACTAAATGAGGTTTTAGCAAAATTACTGACTCCTCATGCAGATTCAGACTGTTGAACAAGTGTGGCAATTTCACAGATATCTGTACCTCAGGGTCTGCCTAAGTACAGCAGCAGTGGAGGAAGAGAACAGGCAGACTAATTCATCTGGTAGCTGTAAGACTCAGGAAGCTTTTCCACAGTCCTCACTAGCCAAGCATGTAACTATGATAGCAGGGAGCCAGTTTGTCAAAGGACCTCAGCCTACTGGGCACCAAACTGCTCTGAAAAACAACGGCAATTAGTGTCATAGCGGAAACATGGACTTCAGAAAATTTAGCCCTTATCATACCCTAAAAGCACTGCCTAGCTCTTTTCCTTGCTTCCTAGCCACAGTTCTGTCCCTATCACTATTTTCTGCAAAATAGCAGTCAGCTGAGAAAGTAATCTAGGTGTTGACATTTGAAATAAGTTTTTTTTTTTTTTTCCTGCTAGCTATTCGATTCTGAAACTAAAGTAATTAGAGTTCTTTTTCCTCATGTCATTTTTTGTCTTCTTTTTATTATAAGACTGCTTAAATTCCTTTCTCATGACAGATTCAAGAAGAGATCTTTATTTGCACATACACAATTTTCATGGATTATTGGGATGAATTCTAGAACTTTCATACAATAAAACTCGTTTTGTTTGATGTTGCTAACTTCTACATAAGAATCAGTCAAAGAATTGGGAACTAGTTATTCCCTAGAGCTAAAGCTACCATAGCATTCACTCTTTTATGGCTGATATCCTGGTGGGGTTTCATTTTCCCCTGTATATGCTGGATATCAATCAATTCCAATTGCTTTTTCTTTTTTTTTTTTAATTAAGGAGACAGTGTAACCACAGTGTTAGATGTCTTACTTTCACTCCATCAAACGCTAGCTGAGGCCTTTAGAGAGATCCTCACATGCAACCTGCAACCACCCTAAGCAGACACATTTCTCTCTGTAAATTAAATTTCTTTAAAAAGTCTCATTTTGTCCTCAGGCTGAATTTCTGTTCCAGTAAATTCTGATCTGCAGAGGTGTCTACTTCCCATTGAAATTGATCAGAGCTGCCAGTGACCAGAGCCTCTATAGCTCAGGCCCTCCGGTTGCATTTATCTCTGAGTACAAATGTTGTTAATATTATGGCTATCTTTGTGTAAAAGCCTAGTGAAAAACACTTATGTGCTTTTCACAGAAGTGACATGGCTGATTATGGCACAGTCTCACAATGTTCTTTCTCAAAGACTTCAGCCCGGAGTTTAATTTTTTATTCCTAGTAAAGCATGTAAGTAAGCAATAAGAATATGTATAAGAATAGACTCTTAGAAGTTTTGTACTTTTTCAATTAAGCAGAATTGAATGAGATAAAGGAAGAAAAAGAAGCACTTTCTCCAGCACTTTTTTTCCCCTCAGTTGGGATTAATTTTTCTTTAGAAAAATGGAGAAGTTTGTACGTGCTTTTGGAAGAAGAAAATATCAAGTGCACCTGAGGTTTTAAACAAACAGTTGCTGCTGTTAAACAAATCCACGGTGAGTTGTAGATGGAAGAAAATCCCTGGAGCAGAGGCAGAACTCCAGTAGTAGTTCACTGGGTCTGCGCATAGGCTCTCGCTTTGGTACTAAGGGTATTTCTGACAGGTTGATTCAGGCTTTTGATAGAAGCAAGATTTAATGAGAATACATTCACTGCTTCCTTTGCTGCCTTAGTGGTTGGTTTCCAGGTTTGGTGTTAAATGTTGCTCTTCAGAGTCTGCATTGCACATACCACAACTGTACCTTAATTTCTCTATCCTGCAGCAGTGCCCAGACTGACCAAGAAAAAGCTACTTTGTTTTAAGGTATACCCAACGGCTTTGTGGGAGGGAGCCCCATGGAGCTGGAAAATGATAGAGGGTATGAGTGTTATGAGCTGATCACAGCTGCTCTGGGAGAGGAGACTGAAGAAGGTGGGTGTGGGAAGGTGTTTGTGGTCCACTTTTAGTCCTCACTGCTCTCCACTGTTATCAACTGGCAATAAATTCCATTAATATTCTGTGTTACTTGTGACAGTAATTGGGAAGTGGTCTCCCTGTCCTTATCTCAACCTTGAGCTTTTTTCACTGTATTTTCTCCCTCTCTCCTCTTGGGGAGGGAGAGTTCCAGTGTGCTGAGCCACCTACCAGTGTAAAACTTCCACAGCGATTCAAGGTTGCCAGATGTACCACAGGGTAAAGAGGCCACGTGCGTAGATACTCTTTTACTTGCCAGTTGGCAGCTGGACAATCAAAGGCTCTTGTCTTATTCAAAGTGCTTTATTGTTTAGTTGTTGAGCGTATGACAAATAGGTCCCACAATTTTTCATCTTGAAGAGAGGCTTCAGTAGGTGATTCAGGAAGAAACTTGCTTTAGATGATCCATTAAATTCTTGTCTAAAGGACAGAAATTTTGTGTTGTGCTGGAGTGAGAAGCCCTCAGTCCCCAGGGTTAATTGGTACAATTGCTGAAAAGGACTGTCAAAGCCAGTCAATTATATCAAGGCTGTAGGAGCTTGATGACAAGCCTCAGGTCAAATCTCTCAGCACAAATATATGCAATTTTTATAAGTGGCACTGATGTTGCATCGGGGAGAAAATGTATAGTAACACAGAGCTGGAGTGCTGCATCCACCTTGCTGTCATGGGGTAGCAACTTGGATTTTTCATACTCAGAAAAAAAATAGCATAAAGAAATGGGTATTTATTTTAGCTATAGTAATCTAAGAAGAATCCTGGAAACAGACCTGAAGGAGCACATGTCATCCCAGAATTGCATTCTTTAAAAATAAAAACCACAACATTACAAAATACAGAAGTAAACACACACACACACAAAACCAATAAATTTGCTTCCTTTATCTGACCTGTTTCTGTACCTACACAATAAAACTTCACTGGAATGGGAAAAAAAAAAAAAAAAAAGATGTCTCAACTGCCTGGAGAATTGGTCAGGCTGTGTAGCAAGTGACCTGCTGAGGAGAAAGGCAGGGAAGTGAGGATAGCCAGGTGGTATGTTTTGTGGGGAGGGTTGGCTTGGAATTTCGGCATTGTTAATACTGTAATTGCAAAAGCCTTTGATTTGGTTTGTAAAAGTATGGCTAAGCCATTTACTGAAGTAGCCCGATTTTCTTTTAGAGATTTTAGATATCTATTTTGGCTTCTGCTTGAGATCATCGCACCTCAGAAGTTAAGAGTTTGAAAGGATCTGTTTAGGAGGGAGAAGACTTATGAGAGAGACTTCTGTAGCATTTCTGGATCACTAACATATGATAAGTAAAGTGAATTTCCATTCTTTTCGAGAAGTAGAAAGTTGAATTGAGATCAAATGAAATAATTCATATGAAATTGTATTTGCTGATAAAGAGGTGAATGACAGCCCTGCATATGTAATTTTCATTCCCAAAAGAGATAGTTACTCCAGTAGCTTTCTTAGTGCTGCATCTTTATATTGCCCAGCACATCTATGATCTATACATTTCCACATTTCTCTTAAGGATTATCTGTTTAAATGTGGGAAAAAAAAATACATGCATTGAAGATCACCCAATGGTAATGGTTCACTAGCAACCTGTTAGGGCAGTAAAGCATGAACATGAAAATTCTCTGTGTCCTGTTGCATTGCCTCAACTGTTGGATAAGTTATTCTACTCCTGTCCAGTTGCCCCTTGATGAAAATTCCTGTGAAACAGCTACTCTGCCATGGCTGCATCTGCTTTGATTTAAAGAATATTGCTTAATAGAAACTTCCCATAAAAACCTCCAACCAGCAGAATATAGAGGACAGCCAGCCAGTATCAGTCTTAAAATCCCAGGTAAAAAATAACGACAAAACAAAAACCTGTCAGACTCTTCACCTGTGTACAAACCTATTTAAAAGCAATACAGCAATCAGGAAGTTAGAAAATCTGTTTCCTAAAGTACTGTCTTCTGCAAAAGTACATCATGACCACAACTTTGTCCTTGCACGTTCATGTTGTTCTACTTTCAAAAGGACTACACCAGTCAAAGCAGGTTATCACAGCTGTTCAGTCACTGTTGAAATAGCTTAGATGTTCTCATGAACTCTATTGTGAAACTTTGATTTGAGGGAGAAAAGAAGCAATTCTGCTTTTTGCTTTCACTTCCAGCTCAGGATGGACCTACTAGACCTTTTTTCTCCTATGCTGTTCTTTGAGTGTCCAGTCTTCTTTTCCACAGCATCCAATATGCAGCCCAGGAGTGCACACATGTATAAATACAAATATGTTCCTGGAACCAGCCATAAGAGGATAACCCTGCATGTTACATTCTTCAATCTCTGTCACTAGAGAGCAACATAATTCAGTTTTGCAAAGCAATAAGAAACCTGACCATCTCTTTGAAACAAACTACATAAGGAGCTCTTAGCGGAAACCAGGAGATAACAGAGAAACTAAATAAATTTTTTGTATCTGTTCACTGTGGCAGAATCTTTATAGTACTGCATCAAAGCTTGCTTCTCAAACTTAAAGATCATAATAATATATAAAGATCAGCAACAATTTCTCAGGATTCATCCAAGAGTTTTAGCTTCATACTGAACTACAGTAGGCATATGAAAAAAATAATGTATTATTGGAGACTCGAGCAAGACAATTATGCCTCACAAATCTCTTGGCCTTCTTTGAGGAAACCAACAAAGATGTGAATAAAAAAAAGCTTATAAGAATTTGTAAACAAATGGCATACCTGTTGTGGTGAGGAACGAATCGTGCAAATTTCTCAAAATTCTGAAGTCACTGAAAATATGGTGAAGAATGACCCAACTAGTGAAGTGAAATAAACTGCAGTTTTCTAAAAAACTTCACTCAAAGTCTTTCATCAGAAGTTGCTAAAAATTAAACTGTTGTGCTTTGGGAGAAAGATCTGCTCCTGGATAGAAAACTAGCTGAAGTGCAGGAAACAGGGAGCCAACTATCACCACTGACAGACAGGAATGGTAGAATTCACGAGGGACAAATCTTTTTTTTTTTTTTTTCTTTTTCATGGTAATATGAAAGGATCTGGAAAATGGGTGAAAAGTGGAATGACAAAGTTTCACATAATTTGACAATCGACATTAAAAAAAAAAAAAAAGTCGAATACTTGATGGATTCAGCATTGGGTGTATTAGCAGTAGGGAAAAATTTTTGTGAGTTTAAAATCTAGTGCCCCAAACTAACTGACAGTCAAAGAGAGAGAAAAAATATATATATATTTGGAACTATTGGGAAGAAGTTGAAAAAAAATAGAAGGACCATCATTATGACATTGTTTAAATTCACATCCTGAACATTATGTACAGTTCTGACCAAAAGTAGCTGTGAAGCCAAACAGAAAAGCAAAATGAAATCTGGAGGTACCGAATGATTTGTATTTGATGGAAAAAAAATATCAAAGACCACAGAGAGCAATGAGAAACAGAAATCTGTCAGATAAATATGAAACAATATAAGAACAATTTTTCAGCATTTGTTGTGCTACAATTAGAGGTACCCAGTGACCAGTAACCAAGTTTAAAGCAAACCAAACCCGCTATTTTTAATACATATTTATATGGTGAAGTTTGTTTCTAAAGAATATTTTGTGTTTAAAGAGCAGTTAAAATTATGAAAGAAATTATAGAATCATAGAATGGCCTGGGTTGAAAAGGACCATAATGATCATCTAGTTTCAACCCCCCTGCTGTGTGCAGGTTTGAAAGTCGAAGGTTATTAAACAGAATGGTCCAGGTGCAACCCTTAGGAAACCTCTGAACTGCAAGCTACCAAGAGACAAAACTATGAAAAGCTTATTCCGTTTTTGGCCTGTTTTCACATTTTCTTTCCCTTTCCATCTGATATGGACTACTGTGAGAGACAGAAAAACAAAACTAGAAATGGTCCTCTGTCAAGTTTCTTATGTAAACCTGCCTCATAGTTTTTGGATTACACATGGCCTCTCATTTCCTGCAGATGTTTGTTTTTGAATTCTATTTGTTAGCACCTTTTCTGCAGTTTTCAGAGATTCACTGCAGCTAGCTACCAGTTTAATTAAAAAAAACAACCTCTACTTGATATTATTTCTTTCCCACCAATTTTTACTTCTTGATATTACTGAGGTTTTTATTACAAAATGATAACTCTAGACCATTTTTTTTTTCCTAGAAGGACACAACCAACTTATATTAAATAGTTTTAATTTGCTTTAACTATTCCCTATTGTTCAACACATTCTCTGAGATACTAGAAAATACCATTTCTTTCCTTATTGATTTTTTCTTTACTATAAAACAAAGCATTGATTTTTTTTCCTTCTGTCTTGTGTTTCTAATGATACTTAAATTAACACGGTTCATTTGTATGCCACCTTACCAGAACTGATGAATCCTTCTTGTCAGACCAGCATCACCAATAAAAGAGTGTAGGAGCTTTCACTTAATCAGCAACCTGATAAATGCTGCTTCAGTTGACAAGAGCGGTGGTTAGACTCAGTCTTCCTCTATGCCCTTGGGCAAGTCTCTTAATCTAGCCTACCTTTCAATTCTATGTGTACAGAATAGGGAAGTTCTTTATCTATCCCATATATGTTTGAGGGTGATAAAGACCCATTAGGGAATGTTATGTATGCTCAAATATCTCTTCAAAGGCACAATGCATGATCCCATTATTTGGATTCAAAAGAATGAACACGTCACAGTATCACTGACACAACCTCTCTTGTCACTGAAGTAGTAATTACATTCCTGAAGCTGTAATATTCATCCTCTCTTGCTGAGAAGTCCTCTGCCTTAAAGGTGCTATTCAATATCACTGAATGGAGTTTGTGTTTACAAAATAGGCAGGATTCTGTAATTGGAAAATAATTTGCTACCACTTATTTTCTTTCCTGTGAGTTTTGTTCAGCTTCCTTGCTCTGTAGGATCTGCCAAATAGACAAACTTTGCAGTTATGCCCTGCAGAATTTCTAGAAACACTCAAGTTGTGCCTGTTCTCCAAACAATTCTGTGACTCTCCAATAAAATCTTTAACAGCACTTATTCATTTGTTTCTTTGTTGCTTGGAGCATCTATTATTTTGATGTTGTTTTGGTGATGGTGGGTATGTGTGTATATATGTATATATATATTTGTGATGGTAGTTGTTTGTTGTTTTTTTTTGTGGTTATGATTCTTTATTATTATTTTGCATTGGTCTTATTTCAGCTTTGATTTCTATTTTTTCAATCAATTAGGTAACGTAACTCCAGAGCACAAATGAAGTGAACGGGATTTTTTGCCACAGTCATAAAAACGATCCATTGATCAAGTATTTGACAATAAAGTAAGGAATTTTCCATCTTATAACAGTATTCCACAAACTAAAAACTCAGAACGGAGTGCTGGAAGAAATTTCTTTGATAATCAAAGTTATCTTTCTGTCAGTGCATATCCTGCCAGTGGAAAACATCTGCAGAGCTGGGCTGGACTCCAACCTGTGCTTAGATCCTGAAAGAAGATCCAGTGCTGTCAAATTCTTTTATTTGGTACAACTCAAAACCATATGATAAGTGCACAAAGAAATAGAATCCATTGACCGTGGCACTGGAGAACATCCCTTTAAATAGACTAGTCTTCCCTATGGAGGAAGACAACTGTAGAACTTCACAGTCTAGTATAACAGAACTTGGAAATACATCAGCAAATAGTGCCACTATCAATCCTCACTGGCCCAAAGCAGTTTCTGAGCAAGTTGCCAGGATCAGGTCCCCATAACTATCCAACTTGAAATTGTCTATTTTTTGAGTCAGCTGTCTATAGAGGTGCATTTTCGTTATGCATATGTCTTGCAATGCCCTTATGCCTGCTGTTTATAAGCTTGTAGGTGTGAGAAAAGTATGTCCTTCATACTGATGAAAAGAATAAAAATGCTCTATAGTGATAGAATAAAAAGTGATCATTTTTCTGTTCATTAAATTCTGTATGAATTCAGAAAGATAAATATTTATGTGGGATTGAATTTGGTGAAGAAAACCAAATTCAGAAAAATCCATGGTAGAAGTAGACTAATCTATTTATACATAATTGCAATACAAAGATTATTGTATATCCAGGTAGAGACTCATTTGTACTCTTCAAAGACGATTTTGGCTGTAAAATTGACTATCAGAAGAAATGAGCACCACACAATACTGTGTATATGAATGTAAGTGAATCATTCATACTTGTCAGAATTTGCTGATTCTGTGGAATGTCTGCTGAGCTTGAAAAGTGTTCTTAAAAAAACTGAGAAGTCTTAAGTACTGCAGTCAAATTGACAGTCAGCACATTGTCTTTTTTTTTTTTTCTTGTTTGAGCAATAAAAAGTAGTTTAGAGCTCACTAGTCACAAGTACTTATTAAAAAGCTAATGGAAAAAGGCATGCCTAAAAGTGCAGAATTCTCTAAATACAAAGGCTACAGTTTAAAATATATTTTCTCCTATGCACAATGGCATTGACCAACTAAGGCACATATGAACTTTTGGCAGTTATGGAGACTGTAGATAAAGAAAATAAACTTGCAGTCAAGTATTCCAGAGATGTGCAGTCTTTGGGGCATGCAAGGGAGTTGGGCAGCATGCAGCGAAATTCTTCTTAGGAAGGGAACATTTAACTGAAAAATATGTATTGAATTTCATAAAATTAGCGCTGAACTGTGAGACTTTTACAGACCTCTTTATTTTTCGAAGGTAAATTCAAACCCAGAAAAAAACCTCTATTGAGAAACTATTGTGAAACTATTTGGTGGTTCTTATCATGGGAATGAAAATCCCGTAGTGGTTAAGCCTCCATTCACAAAAACCGCCACTGACATTAACTGGCTTCCTTAATTATGGTGTTAGTAATGACAGTAGGGATTCAGCTGGCACTGGAAATTGAACAGCCTTTTCATTTTGTGTGTGTCAGCTTCATACAGACAGAAGTACAGGGGTAAACAGTGCACTGGCATGTTGATCTGTTATGCAGATTGAAAGGATTTCTCTGTATTAACATGGAATATTGTACTAAGACTAACTCCCTATCAATAATTAATGAAAGGCAAACCATATACGACAGCTTTGTTAATGAAACACCTCTTACAAGTGGTTCTGGCTGCTATACAAAAGCCCTAGGTTTTCAGATATTTGTAGTTTCATGGGAAGTGTCTGTGTTGATGGAAACCTCTCAGATAAAAAAAACATTGCTACTGTTTGAAAAAGTACCAACTTGTAACTGCAAGAAATGAAGAAATAGTGCAGGATACTGCAGAATCTTTAACTGCTTGCAGCAGCAACCAAACCATGTCTCAGGAAAGTAGTGTATAACCTCGACAGTAGGTCTTGGAGAGGATAATCTTAAAACAACAGAAAAAAATATAGATGAGTAAATAAAATGATGTTACACATCAGTAAGTCTACCTAAGGAAATCTCAGTTCTGGGAGCAGAGGTGGTTCAGGCTAAAAGATCTCCTTTAGTCTCTACCAAGCAAACTGATTTTTTTCCTCCTTATGCTGGTAAACTACACACAATCGTGACTTTTGTCTGGTTAAAGATGAAAGCAGTCAATTCATTTTAAAAGGTTGAAGTCCACTTGGAGCAAACTTCACAAGCTAAAGTGAGAACGTCATGTAGCACAGAGAAAGGATCAAATAAAAGTGACAGTTTGTAATGAAAGTGAGGAAGCCAGGATGCAGAAAAGGAAAGAATCAACACTTCTTCATCTGGGGAAAAAAAAAAGAAAAAAAAAAGAAAAAAAAGTTACATAATATACTGCAGCATATTTGATTTTTTTTTTTCCTTTTCCTAGCCAGAAAGTCCATGTGGGAAAACAAAAAATGTTGTGAGCTTCTTCACATAGGCAAAATACAGGGCACCAAAACTGAGATTAAGTCATAAAAATGAGGCATAAATACTTAGGTGGCTGAATCTACTCTGGAGCCTATGCAACTTAGACACTTCTAAGGATGTTTTATCTGCAGTCATCTGTGGGAGGAGAGGTTGGCTCGACCTCATCGAATGTCAACTTGCTGATAATACGGCGCTGGGAAAGAGAGATGAACAGAATAAACAGGGATGTTTTGTATCTAGATAAGCTCTCTGCTGTTATGAAGACTTGTTATGGAACTTAACTTGCTTTCTAGCCAATGGATTGTTAGTGGAAATGTACTGAATATGCATGCTAGAACATAAAAGGCTTGCTTGGGAAAGTAATATATAGAGAGATACAGCAATACAGATCTTCCTCAATAGATAGGATCTTCCTTCAATACATCTTCCTTGCATGAGAACCCTGTGTTATGTTGCTAACTTGGGACAGTCATCTCCCTGGTTTTGTCCCATGTAATACAGACTTGTCTAAAACTCTGTATACTCTTTGATGACCTGTCTACACTTATCATTTCCATGTTTAGTGGAAAGGGAATGTCATGGAGGTTTTCTACAGTGTATGGTCAGAAGAGATCCCCTGTTGCTGTTGCCAGGGATTTTGAACATCTTCATACCTTTCCTTCACTTTGCAAAAAGGACCAGAACAAAGTTGTAGATCAGTCTCGGGGCTCTATCAGGATAGAGTCTGCTGGAATTGGGTGCAATGCATGTATTTGCATTAATGTCTGGTATAAAAAGCACACATCTTGCTATGTGAATGTGTTTGTATAGTCAAATAACTTCCAACTGACTGACAAACCCTTTCTGAAAGGAAGTGCTCTGAATAATCCATTACATAAAAGGAAACAAAAATGCAGCATATAAAAAGCAACAGATTTAAAGCTTGTTCATTTGAGACACTGGAACAAGAGCATACATATAATACTCTAGTTTCACATCCAACCAAAGACATTTGTGCTTTGATGGTGGTAAATAGTTTGAGGGTTCTTTTGAAATGTTATTGATCTGTACGTCTGTAGCCCTCAGAAGCACAGCTGTCTTTCATTGCCTAGTTGGTTCTGGGAAATTGACTTCATCATTTACATTTTCATTTCAAGTGTCCAGCCTTTAAGTTCACTGGCTAGAATGTATGCAGATACCATGCCTGGAACAAAAAGCTGTAGCCATTCATTTTAATCATCAAAGCTTGAAGAAGATCTGCGAAGTGTTAACTATCCTTCTCCAATATTGGGACCACCAGTATGTGTAATACTGGGATTTATCAGTTATTGAGCTTTTGTATAATGTAAATGCATTTTAAAATATGGTGCTTCCCATTTCCTATATATTTAGAAATTCCTAGGAAATTGCTTTATTTCCCTGACCTGAGAGGTACATGTCCTCAGTCAGGAAGTTCAGAAAAAGAACTGAAATGAAATAATTACTAAAGTTAACCAACACAGATTAGAATTTGATTCTACCTTATTATTTGTAAACTTTTGCTTTCAATACAGCAATAGCAAGGCTAGTGGTTTTTAGTGGATGGCCTGATCTATACCTACTGCAGCCCATAGCAGAACTCCCTTTCACTTGAGCAGTACACTAGGACATGCTAAATAATTATCTCTTATTTTGCTCACTTGGAAAAATTTCCACCTATAAGGCTGAAAATCCATAGATTTTTAGTGGCTTAGCTCTACTTGTTGCATTCCCAAGTCTGAAAATGCCAGTTTAAGTCATTGGTAGAGGACAGGTGGAAGAGAAGATATTTATGTTAAAAGAGCAGCCTTTTTGAGAAGCATCACAGTGCTTGAAGAAGCACTTCATAAAGGTGAAAACTTGTTTTTCTGCTGAAGACCAGTATTTTGATTTGGAGGACTAAGAGACTGTGAGAAGTTCTCATTACCGATGCACAACAGATCAATACTGCCACTTCTACAACACATTTTGAAAGCCATGATGTGGCCATGGCTATCAGAACGATGCTGGCTGTGTTCGGTACTGAACTCCGTATTCCATTTTCCTGAATGGAATCTCTGATGGCTTTGACTCCCTTGGAAAATATTCTTTCCGTGTTAGGCAAATATGTGTGAATGTCTTACCTGCATTTTGAACTGTTCCTCTCCTCACTACAGCTGACACAACCCAAAACCCAGATGTTTTTTTCTGAAAGCTCAGGAAAATTAGAGGTTTCAGGGATCCTGTGTGTGAAACAAAACTCTGTTTTCTCTTTCTTGTGCCTAAACAAAACCCTTGACAACACAGCACTTGAGGCCATACACAACAAATCAGTTGGCACCTCGGGCTGGTTTGGCAAAGATTTCTATGGATGTTACTGGAAATAAAACTGGGAAAAGCACAGCCTCAGCAGGCAAAGTCTTACATGCAATCTGGGATGACAATCTGCCATAGAGGGCCGTATACTCTGGAGAAATTCTTATACACATACTTTCAGCACGTTTCAGTTCTGAAATAGACTGCTATTTATCCTGTACAATATTGTTCTACTCGCAAAAGTTAATTTAGATTTAATTTTATACAAACACATTTTCCATATAAAACCCACAGAGAGGGGGCAAAGGATGCCTTGCTTTGTAGGAAGCATCATGCTCCTGGTGTCTTGCCACAGCTTTGTTAAACTGATGCACTGATGACTTATTTTTCCTGTCAGCAGAGCGCTGAAGTCACGGAGAGGAAACTGACTGCTCTTCTTTGTGCTTTGCTCCATAGAGGGCAGAGGGGAAGATGCATCTCCTCATTTCGGCTGCTCGGGGCAGGCGTGATGAGCATCTCACAGAGATTTGGGTGAAGAGCAGGTCACCAGCATCGCTGTAACTTACACTAGAGGAACAAACCTCTGCACTGTTACCATCAGGGACAGCTTATCCAATTTGGTCTTCCAGGAATTCCAGGCTGCTTTTATACTTTCTATGGTATGCTAGGCTGTAAAACAGGACTTGCATCTCAACAGCATCCCCTTAGTAGTCTATGGGTTCTCAGAATCTCCTCAAGTGCTCTGGGGACCAGGGCCAGAACCCCAGCAAACAACACTGCTTAGCTCCTGACTCCTAGCACAGCAACAAGCATGCATAATGAAAGCAGGAGACATCCTTTACTGCACACAGGAAAGTCCCTGTATTCAGTAAACAAATTGCTCTGTGAGCAGCACTCTGGGCTTTGCCTTCTTTATACAAAGAAAAAAAATGTTTTTGTAAATGAATTTACCTTCTCCTTCTCATAAATGCAGGCTTAGTCTAATCTGTGTGTGTTTTAGCCCAGAGAAAAGCCCTGCCCTCTAGGAAATGCTGCTCATTTGTGCACAGTGAATTATCTACATGATATTTCGCATTCTCAAATGCTGAAATGTTTTGGCTCCTCATTCCCTATTAACTGGAATGTTTTCTCAGGTTTATAAGACAAAATACTCTATTTTGCTCTTGTTTGTGCTTTCAGATTTAATATGCTCATAATAATTGAATTGAAGCCACTATGCCATTGCTGAATATCCATATTAAAATCAGTATATATAATAAAGATATACACATGGACTTACATAAATATAATGCATGCATGCATTCAATACATGCATATCCAATTTTTAAAATTAATTGCTACAGATTCTTCAGCCACACAGAATGCTCTGACTCTAATGAGTGCATTTGTGTAAAAAAAGAATGTTTTAAATAATACAAATGAATAAGTATGTTCCAATTTCAAAACAGCATGGGACTGTGAATGTTGTTTTATTCAGTACTAAACATGCGGTAGCACTGTTTCATATGCAGATTTGCATCTGCGTAATCTGTTTTTTAAGACATTGGCTATGATTTTACCTGTTCCCCAGCAATTTCTTGCTACCAGAGCAGTGGGAGAGATGACCTTTTAGATGGAGGAAGCAGCGCACCACAGTTGCATTTGGCTGCTGGCACAGGGTACTGAAGCAAATGGTTATGACCCAGAAGCCCTTTTGGGAATTCCTGCAGGCAATGGAGATCCTTCTCTTCTGAAGCATATGCTCAAATGTTGATAGAAATGATGAATAAAACATGCTGAGCTCAGTCTACACTGATATCTCCTCATTCTTTTCAGCAGAGGTCAACACATGGGACATCAAAGTCTTATACCTCCAATAGAGAGTTCATTTAGTTGTCCTTGTCTCACATCTCCCCTTCCCTGCCACAGGTACTCACAGGTGCTCTTGTGGTCCCAAAGCAATAAAGAACCTACAGTTCTATATCTCAGGAGGAAAGTTTTCTTCATGAGACTTCCCACTGAGGAGTCACAGCTAGCTGATATTTTTAGCAATAGCCTCACATCACACATCCCACCCTGTTGCATCCCTCACTGTGTAGGTTTGCATCATAGGGCTGAGTTCTTAGGCAGCCCTCAGCTGAGACTTAAAAACCCTGATCATTTAGCCAGTCTGGCTGATGGTGGCATCAGGGCAGCAGCTGCTGAATCAAGGGATACAGAATTAAAAAAATTGAGAGAAAACGGGCATTCATTGAGCTTTGGTATGTAACTACCTTTGGGGGTCAGGTCAACTTTTCCTTTTGTTGTTACTATTTTACAAACGTATGGTTGGTTCTAAGTACCGCTAATGCAATGTAGAAAAGGATACTGGAATTGATGCCTCTGAATTTGCTACCTCACATGAAGGAAACTGGTGAAAGTTCATCACAGTCTCTAATGACTACTGACAGAAGGATTAGAATGAGAAGAAAAATATAAGATAATTCAAACACAGTAAGCTATTGAATTTTAAGGACTGTGGTATTATCCACATCTTTAAGTGAAAGAAAGAAATTATCTTTAATTGGTGACTCGAATATATGATTCTTTAATTTTGTCATCAGTTCAGAGTCTGTGGAGCTTTATATGTACATAGACAAAATGACACACAGCATCATGGACCAAAACAAAGAGGTGCTGAGCTGCTGCAGGATGCAGTGATGTAAGGATGGCAGGGCCTGGATAACTCATCCTGGATGCCCTGTCCCTGATGCATTCAAGGCCAGCCTGAATGTGGCTCTGAGCAGCCTGGTTTAGTGGTTGGTGACCCTGCCCACGGCAGAGGGGCTGAACGTAGATTATTATTATGGTCCTTTTCAACCCAGGTCATTCTGTGATGATTCTATTTTGATGAACTGTGATCTGCAGGCACAGGCAGAAGCTCTGTGGCTATTCTTTCCTTGTTGGCTAACATCACGTAACAACAGCAGCAAGCCTGGCTCAGAGGGACTGGCTCAGGCTTGATAGCCTATGACTTTATTTCATGGCTTTTCTTTTGTTTTCTTTTAAGCAAATACAATGCATAAAGTGTGAAAAGGATTGATATCAGTCTAATCAACTGGGTTTAATACATATACACTATTGAAATAATTCATAATTATTATTATTTTGCTTATGTTGCTAACCAGGGAATATTTGATGCTTGTGTAATCTTCTAGAACATGTTTTCTTCTGAGAAATAGGTTATGCTACTGAAGGCATGTGGGCATGCAGCATGGAAGCTGCACAAAGCTAGATGCTGGCAAATAAGGCCCCATCTGGAGTACTACATCCAGGCCTGGGGCCCCCAGCACAAGAAAGATGTGGATAAGTAGGAGTGAGTCCAGAGGAGGGTCACAAGGATGGTCAGAGAGCCAGAACACCTCCCTTATGAAGAGAGACTGAGGGAGCCGGGCTTGTTCAGTCTGGAAAAGACTCCAGGGCTATGTCACTGTGGCCTTCCAGTACTTGAAGGGGGTTATTATCAGAAAGGAAATCTACTTTTTACATGGCTGGATAGTGATAGAATAAGTGGGAACAATTTCAAAATAGGGGAGGGGAGATTTAGATTAGATATCAGGGTAGTGAGATGCTGGAAAAGGTTGCCCAGAGAGGTTGTGGATGTCCTGTTCTTGGAGGTATTTCAAGCCATGTTGGATGGAGCTCTGAGACAGCCTGGTCTAGTGCCTGAGTTAGTGGTTGGCAATCCCTGTGGCAGGGAGGTTGGGACTAGATGATCTTTGAGGTCTCTTCTTACTCAAGCCATTCTATGTTTCTGTGATTCTATTATTCTTTGAAATAAGAGCATAATCCTCCACTCACAGACTGCTGTCCTATACAGTCACATTGTCATTTGTTCTGCTTCAGCACGACATCTTCAAGAAGTTAAAGGATGGCAGAATCATTAACTTGAAAAAAGCCCACAGCACATTCAACACAACCTTCATCCTTATGGTAATGTCTTATGGCTAGCAGAGACCAGAGACTGAGTTGTCCAGAAATGCAGCCTTATAGTACAACTGGCATATCTTTTATGCTTTGCAGTCATGGTTAAATGGAAACAGAGATCCTGACACCCCAACGTTTCTGAATTATTGACTTGGCTCTATTATCACTGCAGACTTTACTTGTCCCAGTATTTCATACTGTCTGTAGCAAACTGACAAAATAGCTTTACCATGAACACATCTAATCATATGCATTTACTAATTTTGTGAGATATGAGACCAAGAACATCCTGAGCTGTTTATACAGTCAAGCTGTGGGTTAGAGTAGTGGTTCCTTGGTGCTGTTTTGGGCATCTCCCATACAGACACCGACTACAGACACCTCACCTGCAGCCAGGATGTCCAGGTGTTGGTCCAGGCAGACGTAGCTAATCCTGCCTATCATTAAAAACAGATCAATTATTTGATTTATTCTTCACAACCAGGACAAAATTTACAGTGCACTAATTTTAATTATTTTAATTACTAACATTATTAAGTTATTGACACAAGAATTTTATGTTCATTACTTACATTACATCTCTTTTCATTACAAATAACCTGTTTCCAGAGGAACATGGTGACTCAGAGGGTCCCTGCTTTTTATCTTTTATTCTTTCATATTCTTGCACTTTCTCTTTTGATAAACCTGACCTAGGATAATTTGCATTCTGTACTACAGATGTATTTCCTTTTTAGATAGGCTATTTTTCAATCTATAATGTTGATTTATTTAGAAAGCAAAGGTAATGAAATAAAATGAAAAATAAAAATAAACAGTTGTGACAAAGCCTTATTAATAAATTTGAGAAAATGTGAAACAAATGAGAAACATTAAATATAATTTATTAGCCAGTCAGCTAGGAATCAGTAGCAGTGATTTCAAATACCTGCTTCTTTCTTTTTTTCAGTGATGGTTCATGACAAAGCAGTAATAGAAATGGCAGTAGGACTTGATTAATACATCTTGAAAGACTGACAGCTCACATTCAAGTCTCCTTTTTTTAAGGTAGAAATTGTTTTTCCCTTTTGTTTCACACCTTGGATTAAAAAACATATTTCAACAATAGTATCTCCTATAAATTGGAATTGTTATTCAATGGAAATATTGAAATAAGTACCCTACAGCTTTATCTTTTCTGCAGTGTGCATGTGAGGATTGCCATGCTTTGTTACACACATTTTTAATATTCCTGACAATATTTTGTCCTAACATCAGTGATATTTTCACCTATGTAGAAGGACCACAATCCATAACTGATTTATTTGATTTTGTAGCTTTGATAGAAGCTTAACAATTTTAAAATTCCTTGAAAATTGGAGATAAAAGGTACTGAACCACACTATGGTTGAAGTAACTGTATCATAGGCATTTCTCAAAAATCTGAGAATTCAACATATCATCAAGGTGGAATATTTGAGGAAAATAATACAGCCATAATAACAGATGATAAAGTAAAAATGTTCTGACAAGAGGCATTATATGGCATTATATTTGTTAGAAATACTAGTGACAGGATGACCCAGCTAAAGCCCAGCTATACCTCCTGAATACAAGTAATCCGAAAGTTGAAAAGTGATAATAGAGAGATATGCCTACAAATATACTTAGCCCTTTTTACAGGACTGAATCAAAGTATACGCACTTAACAGAGGAGGTTTGTTCACATACAGGCAGCATAATGCTCACATGCAAATATTATGATATTTAATCAAATATGTCCTATAGATGTTATCTTCAAGATCTTCAGCAACTATTTAGCACAGAATGTACTGCTTCTGTGAGAATGATCTAATAGGATTTTCTCCTTCTTATCTGAGAGTCATGATTGTAGTATTGGTAATTTCAGGAAATGCACTTTCCTGCACTAAAACCAGATGTGTATTTGTTTGGTATCTGCAAATAATTGAAATATACTATTTTATCATTGACTTCATGGGAAATTACTGTCTGAGGACACTGTCAAACTAAATGCATATGCATTTTCAATCAGTGCTTTTGATAAAAATTCAGACATCCAGACAGTCTGCCAGCAATTTCTAAAAGCATACAACTTGTAAAATTAAATCATATCTCTAGAAGCGCACGTGAGCCTTGATTGAAGACATGGTTTTATATCAAAATGAGATGAACATGTTCCAGCATATATAATATTTATTAGGCACCTGTATGCCAAAAACTTTGATTGATCTGTTCACAAAAACATGCATTGGTAAGAGTGAGCTGGAACACTCTGCTCTTTGGCTTCGGTGCAGGTTTCATTTAAATTGTATTTAATGCAGAGATACTTTCACAAATAACCCTTACAAAACATGTATTTTCCAGTTTCTGTTATTTATTATATCCTGCTGCCTCCTGTGCTGAAGTTCTTGCTTTGTGGTGCCAGCTCACACATCCCGTGCTGGGGTTGTGCTGGCTGCTGTGTGGCCATGCTGTACACCCTGTGACTGCTCCCTCCCAGCACTGTCTGCACCAGGCAGCCCATGAGCAGCTCAATGAGCTGCACTGACACAGTGCTGCACGTACCTCTACTGTGGCCTTCAGCCATCTTGCTGCTACTCAGCATGTTCCACCATATAGTGCAAAGAATGTTTGCTGTGCTCTTTCATGTACCTATGGGACCTCGTGAAAAGAGGCTTGTTACTCTAACTACCAGCTGTGGGAATTCAAAGCCTGGTCCCACTTTTAGTCTCTGTACCTAGCTCTACCAAAGCTGCCTCATTTACAAAAGAATGACTTATATTTTCTTGCCTACAGCCAGGACTGTTTCCAGGCACAATAAAAACTGGCACCAAGCTCTTAGGAACAGCTCAGGACCTCCTTTTGTCCATTATTTACAATAGCACTTTTCAAAGCCAAAGCCACCACTGTTTTGCTCAGATAAGCAACAGATACAGTGCTGGTGAGTAGGACCGCAGTATCCCAGCAGCCATCACTGTCTTCCTCCTACCTCACATGAACAGGAGAGGCTGCACACAGGTCTCCAGGTGTTCCCAGATCTGAAAATCCACAGCATTTCCACCTGCTGCTTTAGGAAACACCCACTCAGGACATTTCAGCTAGCCTCCTAATAGCACTTGTGCCTGCTCTGCTGCAGATCACTGAGTTTTAACATTCTGCTGTGTCAGTACTGGCTTTGCAGACCAGTGTACCCACATAAGGAAACTTGAAATCCATCTTTTTCATATGACAGCTCACATTTAATTTAATTTCTAATTAGAAATTAAACTCCTGTGAATGATCTAGGGGAGCAGCACAGTCGAGCTGACTATCCATAACAGGCATTTCTCTCAAGATCTTTTTCTTTGATGCCGAAATTCAGTAGCAGGTTGCTTGCTAAGGAAGCAGCTAATTTTTGAGTAAGCCCTTTTGCTCACTAGGAGAGATGAGTCTTAGCTGCAAACTTCTTGCAGTGCACACAGCTGGGTAAGAGAACTGGATTTACCAACCTGCTGCAGATGGTGGGGAAATTATATGGGGAAAACAGTAAAGGATATATAACCCTGGAAGGGGGAAACGGAGAACAAAATCTGGAGACTGCTTTTCCTCAGTGGTATATTACAGGCCTGACCTCAGCTTCTGCTATTATTGAGAGCTGAAACACAGTTCTTTGGTCCCTATTTCAGTAAAGCACAGCAAGCAGCCTGCTGATGCATTAATAAGAATAATAGTACCATAGAGTTTTCCATTCATACTTCAGTGCAAAGTCCTGCACCATCTACCAGGCATATGCTACCTACCAAGACATGGGAAAAAGTTGCTTACTCAAGATCTCAGCATGGACAGCAAACAGTTCATTGCTTTTGTCTCAAAAAGGTGAGAGAGAAAGGAGGCCCTGGTGTATGGAGCCAAGACACATACCTCCTGTAACGTATGTGGAATCATAGAATCAAAGAATACCCTATGTTGGAAGGAACCCACAAGGATCACAGAATCACCAAAGCTGGAAAAGACCTTCAAAATCCTCCAGTCCAACCATCCACCTACCTCCAACACCACCCTACTAAAACATATCCCTCAGTACAACATCCAAATGTTTCTTGAACACCTCCAGGAATAGTGACTCAGCAACCTCCCTGAGCAGCCCACTCTAGTGCCTTACTACCCTTTTGGAGAATAATTTTTTCCTAACATCCAACCTGAACCTCTCCTGGTGCAACTTGAGGCCATTCCCTCTAGTCCTATTGCTAGTTATATGGGGGAAAAGGCCAGCTCCCACCTCACCATAACTTCTCTTCAGGTAGTAGTAGAGAGTCATAAGGTCTCCCCTGAGCCTCCTTTTCTCCAGACTAAACAATCCCAGCTCCCTCAGCCATTTCTTGTAAAACTTGTGCTCCAGACACCTCACCAGTTTAGTTGTCCTTCTTGGACATGCTACAGGGCCTCAATGTCTTTCTTGTAGTGAGGGGCCCAAAACTGAACACAGTACTTGAGGTGCGACCTCACCAGCGCTGAGTACAGAGGGATGATCACTTCTCTGCTCCTGCTGGCAACACTATTTTTGATGCAACCCAGGATGCTATTGGCCTTTTTGGCCACCTAAGCACACTGCTGCCTTATGTTTAGCCAAACACTGATCAACACCCCCAGATTTATTTCTTCCATACAGTCTTCCAGCCACTCTGCCCCAAGCCCCCATTGCCGGGGGATCTTGTGGGCAAAGTGCAGGACCCAGCACTTGTTCTTGTTGAACTTCATCCCATTGACCTAAGCCCAGTGATCCAGTCTGTACAGATTTCTCTGCAGGGCCTTTCTACCCCCAGGAAGATCGACACTTCCTGCCAACTTTGTGTAATCTGCAAATTTACTGAGGGTGCACTCAGTGCCCTCATCCAGGTCAATAAAGATATTGAACAGGACAGGCCCCAATATCAACCCCCAGGAACACCACTTATGGCCGTTCACCAGCTGGGTTTAACTCTGCTCACCACCTCTGGTCCTGGCCCTCCAGCCAGTTTGTGGCCAACTCCTGGCTCCACTCAGGACCACTGAAAATTCAAACCCTATGTCTGAGAACATTGCCCACATGCTCTTTGAACTCTGGCAGCTTGGGGCCATGACCACTGCCCCCGGAGCCTGTTCCATGCCTGTTCCTCTGTTGAAGAACCTGTTCCTGACCCCCAGACTGAAGCAGCTCCATGCCGTTTCCTCAGGCTGAGCAAAACTCAGCGCTACCCATCCACTCCCCTTGTCAGCAGCTGCAGGCTGCCATGAAGTGTTCCCTCAGCTCCTCTGCTCTGGGTTGAACAAACACAGGGTGCTCAGCTGCTTCTCATATGTCAATGAACCTCTCATTTAGCTACCCTCAATTTAGGAGCCTACTGTAGTTCATTGTCAGTGTTCAGTATATAATAGAGGCACTTAGCTTCAGTAAAAGATCTGAGGCTGCTCACTGAAAGAATACTTTGTGCTTTTGGGAGGGAAGAAGAAGAACTTGTGTGCAAGACTGGGGTGGAAGGCTCAGGGTAAGTTTCAAGACCATGTTAATAATTTTCTTTCCTATTCTTATTCAAAGCTTTCCTAGTCACAAGGGAAACATTCAATTAGGAAACCCCTATGGAGCAGAGGGAGAACCCAGCAGGCGAGGAGTCAAAATCTCTGCAATCAGTAGTGATAAAGGGCTGTTATTTTGACAAGCAGGATAAAAATAAAAAGCATAAAAGACTGCAGCGGGCGGCCTGAAATGGACGCTGAGCTTTCTCTTTCCTCAGAGTGGATTTGTTTGCTATGGTAAGTCATGCGTGATTGTTGGAGCTAATACTCTGATTTGTCACTGTTTTTATCATATTAGCAGTTACTGTAGTTTGAAATGCATTAAGCAGAGGAATACTCGGTGTGTGAAATGCTTTCAAGAGTTTGAGTGCAGTGAATTTTGATTCATTTCACAGGTTTTTTGCAATGAAGGAATGGCTCTGATGATGTCAACAAATGGCTTCTTTGTTTGCAAATCAGCATCCACTCAACACTGTAGAAAAGCACCCAAACCAGATACAGAAGTTGGAAGCTCAATGCAGCAAATACTAATCAATGTTCTGTTGGACTCATCTTTATTTGTCAGATGCTTTAGGGGTCTACCAGACATCATATCTGATGTTTCACTCTATACTGCCATATTTCAGCGTGTAAGTCGGTCAGTAGGTTGCCCAAAATTATTTCCAATGGCCAGTTGAAGCATGGTGACTGGAGAAGTAAACCACCGAAACATTACACAGCCACGAAAAGCAAAAACAGCTCCACAACATGCAAACCTAGCACCATCTGCCACAGAGCAGAAATTGTATATGCCCTAGGAGTTTTTATAAGCTAAACCAAACTAGCACTGAATAACACAAACACACACACACACACACACACACACACAAAATCAGTGGAGAAAAGACAGAAAATCTAAAACACTGGATTTTTCCAGTCAATTTAAATACACTTTAGAACTCCCCACATACATTTAATCCCAAAGAAATAAATAACGTGTTGATTCTAGTTTACGTAAAAGTCTGTAATACAATATTCATTACAAAGTGATCAAAAACAATCATGGAGATGTAATCTAATAAGAAGACAAAAGCATCAAAAAACAGAAAGAGATTAGCAGCTCTGCTATATATGGAGCCTGATGCAGAAAAAAGCCAGCTAATTATTGCAGTTATGCATCTATATTTTATAAAGTCAGCCACCTTCTCAAGAGATCTATAGATCTTTTTTGACTTCTCAAGGGGAAAAATAAATGTATCAGAAATAAAGTGTCTCAATTCTCCACAGTGTTTCAAATGTACGGTTAATGCAAATCTACACTCCTTTAAAAAGATTAACCAAATGCTTACTGCCTGAATTACATTTGAAAACTCACAATCAGAATGCAGCTCTGACTCAGCATACACAAGATTCCAAATTCTTTGGGATCAGGAAATGAAAGACTTGATAGTGAGGCCAACAGCTGAAACAAGATTAAAACAAACAATGGAAAGAAACCATTTCCAGTATGTTTAAGAAATAAGGTAAAATAGTAGTCCATTGTGCAAATATTTGTGATGCTAAATAGGTATGGTGGTTTGGTGTTTTCTGATGTTAGACATGTATGAATCGTTCAGGTAGGAATCCTCCTATGTAGCACTGGGCAGATGAGGTGTTGGGGTCTACACTGAAGCTTTTTCTTTGGATTCCATGTGTAGTCACTAGAGAGAAACCAGCACTTTCAGAAAATTACATGCCTAATTTATTTTAATTTTAGGAAATGAAATTCATATGAGAAGCATGTATTTCACCTCATTGGGGTATGTGTTGTTTGTTCTTATGGGAGTTAAGTTCACAGCACGAAGGAGATACTGCTCTGGAAAGATGAGACTGAACCCACATTCTCATAATCCTTCAGGATCGAGGCACTCATGTCTTCTGCTTGTTAGTGTGTTAGGATGTCTTTCAGATCCACCAAAAGGAATAAGGAAAAGTGACTTCTCCAAAACCTGCTATTGGCCACATTCTGTTTCACTTTTCATAGTATCATAGAATCATTAGGGTTGGAAAAGACCACTAAGATCACCTACTCCAGCTGTCAGCCCATCACCACAATGCCCGCTAACCAAAGCCCTCAGTGTCACATTCACATGACTTAATCATCTCCAGGGGCAGTGACTCCACCACCTCCTTGGGCAGCCCATTCTAGTGCCTCACTACTCAGTCCAAGAAGAAATTTTTCCTAATCTGCAACTTGAGCCTTCCCTGGCACAACTTGAAGCCATTCCCCCTCATTCTGTTGCTGTTAAAATGGGAGAAGTAGTACTTATCTGCTACGTGCCATTTTGACATGGCTGTTTGAATGGGCATCCTGAATTTTGGGGTGTTTCTCTGAGCTCCTGAAGGCTGAAAAGAAAACATTTATGCATCCCAGAAGAGTTTTTTCCCCAATCCACTTATGACTCATAAACTAAAATAGCCTTTACAGTATTTGTATTGTTGCTGTCTATTTTACTGGAGCAGGAACAAGGAGAGCTGGAAAAATATCAGCAAGGGCAAGCACAAACGTATTGACAATGCAGGATAAAACTAAAGGAGTTCAAAAGGTAGTTTGGAGGGTAATAAGAAGATATACCAGAGTACAAAATCACGAGGTTTTAACATGGTTTTGTGATTCCATTTCATAGTAATTGGCCTTCTTTGCTATCTTGAAAAGCAGGCAGGAGAGTTGAGTGAGCAGTTATCAGGGGCAGAGGGAGGTCTCTGTCTCTTATTTTGGAAAAAATATTGAAACAGTTAAAATCTCACACTAGTGCAGACATTTAAGTGAATGTTGTTTGGGACATTGAAGTCCCCAAGGGGACATGAATCCCCAAGGGACACAAGTATTAATTTTCAGCAGTGTTTTTAACAGATTCACTTTTCAGGTTCTTCCAGTGCCAGATCAGGCTTTTTGTCTCTCATGCTGCATGTGCATGTTTGGCTGATGTGTGTGCATACAAAGCTTCAAAGAAACATCAGGAATGCCAAGAACCAGTTTTAATTTTATCTATCTATCTATCTATCTATCTATCTATCTATCTATCTATGTATCTATCTATCTATCTATCTATCGCGTCTGTCTCCTTCACATTATCACTGTGATTCCAAAGTGAAGAGGAAAGGTCTCTCTGGCCAGTTTACGCTTCTCCCTCGAGGCATCCCTCCTGCTTGCTCCCTACTGGAAAGTGATTTATTAGTTCTGGATGAAGAGGCTTTCTGAAAGACAGAACTGAAGCTGTCACTGAGTTTCGTGATTAAATTCCACCAATCTGAGTGCAAAAAATTGTGGAGCATAATTTAAAGAATAGTTTCAAATCTCCCTTTTCCAGCTAGAAGTTCTCTTTTAGATTGACATCTTTTCATTCTCTGCTGGAAGTCTCCTCTTTCTTTAACATGGTGGAGATTAAGAAATTAACTTCCCCTTCCAGTCCTTACAAGTGTTACAAGAAAAGGCACATTTTTAACCATATTTACATTTAAATGAGAGTCTTTTTTCATGCAAAGTCTGGGAATATCTACATGATTTGTTGCTCTAAGGATTCAAGTAACAACAAAACTGTGCGGAAGAGTGTAAACTAATAAAGTATGCATGATGGGTGCCAGAACTGATGGTTGCAAACATCATTTAGACATGAAACCAGACAACCTGAAAAGTCAAAACTGTTAGCAGATGCAGCAGCACATCCTATTAGTAACAGAACTCACTAAAATGGCTTCAGGTGGTGGAAAGCACCCTCGGGTGAAATGAACTTTCACAGATCTCCCTTTTTTCGGCTTTCCTACAGTTTTCCTTTGATAATTTATTCTCACCGAGCCTCCAACACATTGTGCCCAGTCATCCACACAAACTTAAAGCAAACAAAAGCCTATAATAAATTAATCAAGCAATTTCTCCTGTCTCCAAGGAAGAAGAAAGGGGAATAGTTGTTATCTCTATTTCAAGCACTTGGGTGGCAGCCACATAAGTATCCTATGGCAAGTAAGTGAAGTGCAGCTTCATTATAGGAATGAAACTATTGAAATGCAGGGGTGCAGTCCAGGATTTTGTATGCTAAGCAAAGTTTTTTTCAGTTTGGTATGAGGAACTTTAGCTGCAGTTAACACAGACGTGCCTTGTCTTTTGTTCTTGTCACATTTAGCATTGTCCTTTCTACCAAGCAACCTTGATATTGCAGCAGTGAAAGAAGGTAAAGTTCTGGTGCCTAAAGATGCCATACCATCCGATATCCTAAAAACCAGCCTAACAAACCAGAAGATAACAATCAGCACAGGCACAGAATAAACTTGTATTTTCAGCAGTATCACGCTACAAAGACAGTAAGAAAGGCAGTTATAAAATTCTGAATAATACTTGCTCCAAACACTTAGTTGGGCAAATATTTCAGTGCTGCACTAACGAGAGGACAATTATGGTTCGGGTTGTGTGTTCACCTGGTTCTCAGGCATGCAGAAGCTGGATATTTTATGACTGCAGCCTGCTTAGCCCCTGCAGAGGGAGCAGGAGCTCCTCATTATCAGAAACGGGAGATTTGCAAGAGGAAAACTGGGATGAGATGTACCTAATTAGACAAGGTGCTTCTCTCTCCATCAACAGAAAAAGAAAATGAGACCAAGGATTTCTAGAACAGGCAATTTCTTTTGAACAAAAAGCACCTAACGTGCATTTTGTCATAATATTTTCTCTAGGAAATTTGTAGGAAAGCAACTGATGGCAGCCAGTCATACATGTGCAGGAACTCCATAATCAAGCCCAGAAACTGTATGGATGTGACACCCAGTGGCTTAGACAAAATCCCACTGTATCAGTGCAGCCTGGGGAGGATCTTTATAACTTTAACTCTGATAATTTTGGCAAGGAAAATCCCCTATTGTTTTTCAGTTGTTTCTGATCCTGCTGCTTTTTTTTTTTTTTTTCCTATCTTATTTTTTTCCACTGAGCATGGTTCAGAAAGTAGACATTCATTTTAAATAATTCAATTACTCCTACTGCAGTGCAGTTTGCCTTAAACTCCCTGTTTCTATGCCCAGAGCTATGCTGAGGGCAAGATAAAACTTCTAATTATTTGGACAGTTTTGCTCTTTAATTATAGAATATCTTTGGCTAGAATGACATTTTCAAGCAATGAGGAGAAGCTTGTTAAAGAAAGATAATAAAAAAAAAAGCAAAAGGCAAAACCCTGAAATCTTCATGTATTCCTTGTTCTGCAGTAATTCAACCCACTGTGATAGTGCTGAAGCAGATTTAATGCCTGGGGGGTGGGAGGGAGAACAGATAACTTGGTGTATTGGAGAGTGAGGAACACAGCTAAAGTCAGTACTGATTTCTATCATCTCTAAGCTCAGTATTTATCCTAAGAACTGTTATCAGTTTTCTTAATGTCTTTTCAGGTTTAGCCAGTTATTAAAAAACGGAGTAAAATGGAGCTACTGAGTTAAGATGGTGACTGATATATTTTCTGAATCAGCTCTGCTTTCTTCTTTTTGGTGCAAGAGTGCTTCTGCTTCCCAGGAAGATCCCTTCTGGACTTAAACTCTCCAACTGTTTTTGGACATCTTTACCTTTGTCTTCATCTCCCCCCCCCGCTCCTCCCTCCCCCCCTCTTTAATTCAACTCCTAGACCCTGTTATTGCCCATTCTATTTCACTTGTTTTTTGAAATACCCTGTCCAGTGAAGCTTCCTTTACCCTGTGTCAACTCCAGGTCCCCTGCCTCTCCTCTTTGTCTCTTTTGCAGGACGACAGCACTGTGCTCTGAAATACTGGTTGTTCCTTCTCAAGCACAGATGTAGCAAACGTTTCCAACCACAGCTCTGCACTCACAGTATCACAGCCAGCTTCCATCTGCAGAATGATTCAGCTCTACAACAAATGCCCAACTTTGGTTGCAACTTTTAGCAGGAGCTCCCCATGGATTATTTGAGTGTGGCAGCAGCTCCTGCTTCTCAGGGAGATTCTTCAGGTTTGAGCAGCATGATGCATACATGGGACACTTCCAAACCTTGGCACCATCCCTGACACTGTGTCACAGTTAGCACTGCTAGTAAGAAAAGGGGCAAGGCGCATGGAGTGCACATCTCTAATGACACAAGATCAAGAATACCTGCCCTGAAGGAATTATTGAGTTCAGTCACCACAGAAATACCAGTACGTTCTACCCCAAAACATGAAGAAAAATATATTCTGCTGGATGGATTAAGTGTAAGGGTATTGAAGCACGGGAACAGATTGCCCAGAGAGGGAGGTAGTGTAAGCCCCACCCCTGGAGACTTGCAAGGCCAGGTTGGACGGGGCTCTGAGCAACCTAATCTAGCTGTAGGTGACCCCGTTCAATGTGGGGGAATTGGACTAGATGAACTTTAGGGGTCTTTCCTGACCAAATGAATCTATAATTCTGTGACTCTAAAATGCAATTGAATATTGTTTGATTATATCAATGTTGGGGAACTATTAGGACTGAAGCTATTTGAGGCAGGAGGAGAAATTCAGTAATTTGTACTAAGTCTGTCTGGAATGAAAATAAATCATTCAGATAGAAAATACTTGAGGTTTACCCACTGCATATATATTACACAAAGGTGCACTGTCTTAATTTTAACTCCATAAATTATGTTTCAGGGTGCTATAAATATAACTTGTTTAGTTCAAATATGGAGTAAGAAAAATATCAGAAAATCAAATGCAGAATGGGGGAAAGGCATGTAGACTATCAGTAAGAGGTCAAAATTCTTGTAAACTATAAAGATTTTTGTTTGATGCTGAGGTAAATGAGGTCTCTAAGTGCCCACACCATAGAACCTCACTTACAAGAGTAACTGAATTTATGTCATTTTTGGGTCATGAGCATCGAGCAAGTCAGAATTCTCATTCACTCTGATGACGTGACAGCAAAACTGATGAAAATGAAAAAAAAAACCCCACAACAAAAAAGATGCAGTAGAGGCACTACTTTGAATTATAATATTCAACATTTTCCAACTACTTACATACAGAGAGCTGAAGGATGCATTGCAAGACATAGTCACATGACTCCAAGCAGCTACACAGCCCTAGAGTTACTGCCTCCAAGAGTTCCATATTTCTTACCATTTACCATTATGTACATGTTCCTGACAGCCAGAGCTATAGGATCATCTTGCTGTGGTCATTCTAGTGACGATGAGCATCATCCAGCTGCACCCACTGCAGTCACTCTCCTGGGAGCCATGTGCCTACCTGCAGGCTGTGGTCAGGATGATATTAATTTCATTTTCTACCCAGAAAAGGCACATACCCCATTCTGTCCCTTGGGATCTTGCTTAAATCTCATTATATGATTCATGTAATGAAACGTTGCTGCAAATTGTATTGTTTCACATCAAGCATCCTGAAATGAATCAAGCATTCTCCTAGCCTAGAAATGAGTACACATCTCCCAGCTCAAAAAACCCAAGTTTTCTTAGCTTTTAAAGGAAAAGTTTTTTGTTGCTTTTTTTTTTTTAAGTTTTTCTCTCTTTTTTTTTTTTTCTCTGCACTGTTAAATAATCAGAGAAGTAATAAAATTTAACTGTAAACAGCAAGCAAAGATAACACTGTAAAAGTAGCTGAACAAGTAGACATCACCCTACACTTAGCTCAGGAACACTGGTTTTTCTGAGCCTTAGTAGTAGATTTTGCCTTTCCATAGATTTCTCAACTGACATATATATTGTGGGTTTTATTATTATTATTAGCTTGTTTTGAGGTTAGTGTTTTGTTTGTTTATTTGTTTTTCCAAATCTAATATACTCTTCTTAGCAGAGACAAGGAAGATTAGGCAAGTGAAGAAAATGAGCTAAGACAATTCCCCTGAAATTCAGAATTAAGGAGCCTTGACAACCATTCATCTTCTCTTTCTCCCCTCACATAATCAGGTAGAGAAAAGATAATGAGTGATGACTGCAAGAGAAGAAGGGAAATAGGAAATATTTTTTGCTCCTAGAGCCAAACCAGTAGTTGCTGGCACAATTCATTTGAGATTGAGTGGATAAACTTTGCTGCTTATTTTAGAGTCAGCTCCCTCCAAACTGCAGTTCTGTTTTTCCATGTTGCTGTTATCTATAAAATCCTCAAATTTCCCAGAAGAGTTGCTTTTGGAAAATCATGACTCAGCTAAAATGCCTGAGAAAATTAAAAACTAACGCAAAGGACCTTGGAGTATTTTGACTAAGCATATTGCAGTTAGCATATTTAAAAATGTTCAGAGAAATAACCTCAGACTTGTAATCAGAGATTTACACAGGATGGAAGTGACTGTTGGGGATTTTCCAGTCCAGCCTCCTGCTCATAGCATGTCCCATTAAAGCAGACTGCTTAGAGATGAGTCTGAGTACTCCAAGGACAGAGTCCATAGCCTTGCTCTGAGTCATCTGCCAGTCTTTCACCACCACGGTGAATATGTATTTCCTTCTTTCACTGAGTCACAAATTACTGTCTTCCAGCTGGTCTCATTTAGGTCTTTCTCTCTGCACATCTGCAAAGAGTCTGGTTCCATTTTCCCTAAGCCCTCCCAGCAGTAGCTGCAGACATCAATGATGTCTCCCCAAGACTTTCTCCAGGTTGGACAAACTGAGCCTCTTTGGCCTACTCATGCATCCTTGGCTCCAGGTCCCTTGGAGTTCTCCACTGGTCCCACTTCAGGTTGTCATCTTCTATTCAGTGGGGAAAGAATATTGCCCAGTATTCACTGGTGAGTCGACAAGGGACACAAGCAGTCTCAGAAATGACTGACTCAGATTGACCTGCTTGTCAAGACTGACTACACAAGCAGTAACAGACCCCAGGAGGTTGCTGGCTTGCTTTGAACTAAGGGCAGAAAGGTCATTTTCTGCAAAGCTGTCTTCTATCTATTCAGCTGTCAGCACATCCTTCCATATATGATCATTTGACTTGAAGCTCAGGGCTTCACAAATGCCTATATCAAATGTTGACAGCTTCTTGTAAGCACATTTTTGAAGCTTCTGGAGGACTCATTAAATAGCAATCCTGTCCTTAGTAGAGTGACCTGGCACCCCTCTGCTACCTCACTTTAATGTCATACAAAAATTTGCAAAATTACTGCAGTAATTAATAAAGCTGTTTAATGGTATTGATGTCAGTATTGATCTCTGAGGCATGCCACTTGTAAAAAGCACAGCTGAGTTTGTGACACTGAAAAACACGTTCTGAGCCTGACAACGCAGTCAACTTTCCATTACCTTATTGTCTGCTTACCAAAGTGACTTTTATTTCTCCTTATCTAAACAGTAGTTAATCATTTTGGCAACAGGGTTACTATGGAAGATGATGTCTTCCTATAGATGAATATACAGTATATACTGTTTCTCTTCTTCACAGAGCTGTTTGTCTCACTGCAAAAGGTAATCAGCTGAATCAGACAGAATTTGCACTCAGGTTCCATGCTAGCCCTTCACAGCAGTCTTGTCCTTTTTGTAGCTAAAAATTGGCTTTAAAGAGGGTTTATTTCACAGCCTTTGTAGGAAGTAATATTTATGAGAATTCTTATTCTTCTTAAAGATATTCATAGCAATTTCTTTCTTTGAGTCTTTGGAATCTTTCTCTGATTGATATGACTTTTGAAAAATATGAGACAGCAGTGTTATAATGATACTGGACACTTGTCAGAGCCACCTCCTCTGCAGGCTCAGAAAGTGTTTCTATATTGATCAGAGGCAAAATGTCCCTTTTTCTACCTTCTGTGTCCCTTCATTTTGCAGGTGAGCGGTATTCCAAACACAGTAGTTTTTTTCTGGAGAAAAGTTTAGTTAAACCCATACAAGAGAGGTTAAATTGGTCTCCTAAAGGATGAGAAAAGCACTCATCATTTCTCATGATGATGAGGTACTACGGATCCATTTAGAGAACTGAATAGAGAATATTTCTTGAACTTCTCCAAGAGTAGTCGGTGACAACTCCTGGCATGGGAGTCTTGTTGCAGAAAGATAGAAAAAGTTTGTGTACCATGAGCTTATGTTTAATATTTAGGGCTCGCACTCTTAAGCTACTCTTAAGTAATAAGGCTTTCTCTAAAATATTCTTTTAGCTTTTTCTGCTTTGCTTCATTCTCCCTGAAGAAGCTGCCCTCGATTACTGCCTCACAGATCTGCTGGTGAACTTCTTCTAGCATAGGGAGTCCAAGAGCAAGAAGGGGCAGAGGTGCTGAACTGGAAGCCACGTGGTGGGGGGTAACAGGAAAGTGTGGGGTGGAGTGAGTGTAGCTTCCATACTCATTTCACTCATTTTTACAGAATAAGAGAAAGTTAAATGAGCTCATGAAGGACCCACGAGCTCACTCAGGCTAATGATATTAAATCAGTATTCCTGTTCAGATCCTCTTTCAATTTATTTCAGCTGTCTAGGACTGGTATTTTTATTACTTTCCCATTGCTCTCCAGTTCTGTACAGACCATGGAACACCACTCTCTTTTTGCGGAACATAAACTGATAAACCAGGTCAAGTGGAGAGAAGTGCAATGTATTTATTTGGATTCCCTGAAATACAGATGAGGTTGACTTCTGCTTCACCTCAAACATTTAACAGTGCTCAAGTAAAAGAGCAAAATTATTCAATCACAGCCAAAGAGATTTAGGAAAGATTGTGACTTGCAGTGAGGAGTTAATCAACTGTAATAATAACTGTATAGTGAGAATCCTATGCGTCAATTTAAGACTTCACATTTACCATTAACAAGAAATAGAATTACTTGTTGAAACATTCATCTGTTCATTTCATTTATTGAAAAGTAAATGCTCCTTCCGTGTTCTCCTGACACACTGCTAAATTTCACCCATTAATATGATAAGTTTGCATATGTATCCGGGTAGCCCTGCAATCCAATACTGCCAGTGCTAGTAACAGACCAAAAGCTTTGTACTGAGTTTGCAAGGCCTCAAGACTGGGGCTGTTGGAAGTTTTCTTGACCTGTCTGCAGCTTTGCTTTACTTGCTTAATCCCTGACAGAAATTACTCTTAGCTGACCAGGTGTTTCTGGCTAGTTTATTTTACTTTTGTTATTCTTTGTGTGCTACAGCCATAGTTTTATAAAGACAGCAGTAACAAGCAGTTATTCTACCTAGAATGAGATATTTATGACCCTGCATTGAGGTTCCCTTTCTAAGTTTACATCCTTTCCAGGTGATTGTTTTATAATGCATGTATCCTTGGGATATTTCATTAACAGCAACATCTGCTATTGAAGCATTTTGTTTTTCTGAAATGAAGTCTGTATTACAAATATGTTGAGAGGGGAATAATCGTTTGTTGTTGAAATGAACAAATTTTAATTACAGTCATATCATACAGCTATAATACTAAAGCAAGAGACCCAACTGGGAATCCTGGATGTATGTGCTGAGAACCTGCTAAATTCCTAAGCTCTAAGAACATCTATATGAAAGCATGATTTACCTTTGAATTAATGTAGATCATCTTTACAGGCTGGAATTATGTGCTTAATTCCTTTCCATGCTTGTACCACTCTCATTATACAGTGCAATTTGATAACTGTATTCAAAGAGCAAAAGCAAATGATAAATGTAATTGTTATGGGCCCAAATCAAGGTTCAGCTATGGGCACTTCAATCTGTTTCCCAATCAACAGTGTGGAAGTGCATTCTGTTCTGAGCTCTTGTCTAAATAGCATCATCAATGAAACACCAATTACAGGCTTGCAATCACTACAGCTCTGAGGGTTCATTTTTTGTATTCAATACCAGAACTCTGTCTCTCCAGCTTCATTCATGCTCCTTACTATGTCTTAGCAGTACATTTCTCTGTGAGGATGTATCTAGGAGCAAACTGTAAGCATGGATTGCTCATAATGGCCATAGAACCACAAAATCAACATCAAAAGGTACATTAAAGGTATAACATATAAGATCCTACACTGTTCTTGCAAGGCACCTCCTATTTGAGGACTGAAGAGTACTCACTGATTTCAGCCCTGCAACACTACAGAATATCCCACCTCCCTGTATACTTGGAGGTCTGGTTAACATCCAGGGGCCTTGTGTCATTTGTTATTTTTTAAGCTACCACGTAAGCTTTTGTGTGAGTAAGAATCAACGATGAATTAATTCTTTCTTGTTTGTTTTTACATCTTTAACACATCAGTGCCCTCCTATTCAGTAAGGCTGTGTTAAGAAAAGAAGTGTGCGCCTAACTGTTCATAGTGCTATAGAAAATAAAAGGAAATACTGCATTTGCTGTGGGCTTATGCAGAAACAGCAGCAAGATGGGAGATTTATACTGGATATAAGGAAAAAGTCTTTTACAATAAAGGCGGTGAGGCTCTGGAACATTTTGCCCAGAGATTCAGTAGAAGTCCTGTCCCTTGAGACACTCAGAGTCAGGCTGCATGGAGCTCTGATCAACCTGATCTAGCTGTAGGTGTCTCTGTTTATCACAGAGGAGTTGCACTAGATGGCCTTTAAGGTCATCCCTTTCAACTCAAACCATTCTGTGATTCTGTGTTTCTAAGATGCTGTCCTACAGCTAACAAGAGCAGCACAAAACACACTGGAGCAGAACTGCATTTTATGTCACTGCTATTGTTGCAGCTGTTGTGATGGACTAAGAGTAGGTGATGAGCTGGGAGACGCTGGCATACAGAAAATATTATGTGCATTTCACACTTTCCCACCATGGACAAAATTTAATTTAAATAAATTTATATTTTCACTGTCAGCATAGCTAGAAGTATGTTCAGTGTGACTTAAAAGAGATGTTTTGTTGGAAAATTAGGCATGAAAATCTACAGTCAGGATATATTGTGTTAATATCAACTGCTGTCATTGGTTAATGGCTCTTGTTACTTATCAGATTAAGCAATGACCACAGCATGTAGCATGTGCAATCCATATTCAGTCCTTCTTATGTTACTCAGGTTTTGGCACAGGGCAGTTAAGCATTGTTTGTGTATTTCCACCCATGCATCATAGACATTAAATCACTAAAAACCAGCTCTACAAGTGAAAAATGTAGTTCACTGGGGATTTTCTCATGTAGAGAAAAGACATCATTCTTCATTCTTACAAGTCACCAAAGTGAAAGACAAGGGAATACTTTTTGTTGCATGAAACAGTTCACTTCTATGTACTTCTGCAGGGTCTTGAAGAGAAGAGTAGGATTAGGATTTAGAAAATGAAATCACATTCATTCAGCCTACATTTAAAAAAAAAAAAAAAAAGGAACATAAAAACCCCACCCAAAGCCCTGAGACATTTGTCAAAATAAGATAAAGGAAACTGCCTGTCATTGGTAAAGATTTTGGAGCTAAAAAATCAGTTACACTCGTTCTGAGAAGAATAAGCACAGCAGGCAGAGATAGTGTTATCACAAATTAGAGTCCCAAATGCATTAGGACAAATAATCTTCACTGTTTCGTGAAGATTCACATTAATGTCAGCTGTGTTTCTGCAGACCCTTCCCTCTTTGAGACTGTTAAATTACATGTTTAGCTTACCATAAAACAAAACTGACATGGTCAGAAATCACATAAATTAATGAAAATTACATAGAACACTGTCTGCTAGGTCACAAGCAAAACCAGCCTAAGGGTTTGGGGATTATACTGTGCTACATTAAGACTTCCATTTTATTTTTCTTCAAGAGTTGCTTCTTAGCTGGCTGCTGTTTGTTTTCATCCTTAAGTGGGTCAGTACAAAGAATCTTAGTCACATCTCTGAGGTAGAGGAGTAAAAGAGTAAAACAGCACAGACTATGGAAATGGAGGGTTAGTCACTGCTTTTCAGTAGTTTGTTTTCACAGCTTACATCACACAAGTGAGCACCTGAACACGCAGACATAGCCTTTGTGTCCCACAGCTCCATCTCTGAATGCTCATGTGCCAGGGCTGGAACAGGCTTTTCTCTCCTCTATTCTTTTTCATCCTTTCTCCCTTAGATTTCATCCTACTCTATTGCCCATGTTGCTGTTTTACTTTTTATTTGACTTCTTGTATTATGTATATTGCAGTAAAATAACGGACCCATAGAATATCAAAACCCCCTAAGCCTACGCAAGAGAATCAGAACAATAAAAAGTATCTGCCCAATCAAGACAAAAACTTCAACGATAAAAATCCAATCCAACCTGATGAACCACACAAAATTGGGAGAGAAAACACAAAGGAGATGCAGTCAATAGAAGGAAACAATCACACTAAACATGCTTCGCTTAATCTTACTCTTACTTTTGTGCAGCACAAAAGGAGTTGAATCATAAATATTCAGCCACAAGGACATAAAGATTTCTAGAGAGTTTGCTGAGTAAGACCAGATACAGTTTATTCTTTTATTCCTTGGTTTGAATCTGTAGAAAGCCTTGCAGTGAAATGCCTCCCCCTTCAAGGCAGGAGTATGAAGTAATCTGGCATTCACTTTAACCCAAGGTAAATGATGCACATACAAAAATGAAAAGCAAGTTTCCAGCTCTTCTCGGAATAACAGCCACATGCTTAAAGGTTGGAAGGGCATTCTCTGTAAAGAAAAGTGAAGACCTGTGGAAAAGCTATTCATCAGACTTACCTAAACATATCAGAATACCAAAGACTTCAAACCATCCCAGGGAAAAATTCATCTCTTTCTAAAAATATCCAAGTACCTATATCAAAACACAAATAGTTACCAGGTGCTGGGAATAAAAAACAAAAAGCAAACAAACAAACAAAAAAAAGCCCCCACCATCATCAAACTCCAAGAATTATCTGTTAGAAAGTTAAGAAATCACAGGCTCCACCAGTAAATTTTAAGAGTACATAAGAGCTCCGTATGGGCTGCAGCTGGTAGTCACTTAGAAATTTCAAGAGCTACCAAATGTCACTTAAAAGAAGTAGAAAAGAGTTAGTAATGCAATCACTGAATCACTAAGGTTGGAAAAGATCTCTAAGATCATCTAGTCCAACTATCAACCCATGGCCACCATACCTGCAAACCACATCCCTCAGTGCCTCATCCGCATGTGTCTTGATATACTGTAGTCTGGATATGTCAACTTTCCAACACCTCCAGCATGGATTTGGGAGAAGAAGGACGTATTTTCTCTGCATACACTGCTTAGAGAATAGCTACAGTAGCTGCGCTCAAGGAAGATTTATGGAGAGGACTGGATTCTTGAGCCTGATCAAACCAGGTAAATGTGAAATAAACTTAATGTTCTGTTAAATTAGAGATCTCCTACTAGAGAATACATTCAAAATATTTCAAAGCATTTCAAAGAACATTAGGCCATCTTTGTCAGCTTGTACATGACACTTTGGAAATACTGGATGGTCACTTTGATATCAGGAAAAGAATGATTAAGGATGTCTAATAATGACATTTTATCAAATAATTGCACCCAAGCTGGTGCAATTATGATTTCAAAAATGCTTTAAGGAAAGAGATTTTTATCTATAAGCGTCCTAATACCTGGTTATGTAGAGAGTTTGGTACATCTTAACCCCTTTAAGCTACCCTATCTGTTTGTATTAATGCAATCTGTACTTGTCTGCTGTCTTGTAAATGATATAGTTTGAGCTGCACTCAATTCATCAGGATAGCTTCAAAAATCTATCTCAGAATTCTTCATGTAATTTAAAATAACATTGCACACTTATTTACCAATTTTGGACCCAGTTTATACTGGACGTCTGCAGCACATGAAATAACTGGAATAACTTTAAACTTGGTTAGCTGTTGTTTTGCAGAAAGCAGAGATCAGCATGGATTATTCGCATATGTCTTCTCAGGTTTTTCAAATGGATTTCACAAATGGCCCCAGGTCCATCGTTAAACTCTTGACATCACCTTTTCTGTCTTGAGAAAAGTGATCCATTACTGTCCATTTTAAAGGATTACCCATTTTGCATTAGCTTGTGAGAGTGTTTGAAGGAAGCATGCAATCAGAAAATGCATTTTTCTTTTTGTTCCAAGTATGAAAAAGTGAATTTTTAACAAAGTAAATTGGGGAGAATTTCTTTTTTTCCAGTTTGCTCTGCAAGTATTTATAGTTATTATTCTCAGTAATCCACTTTGACTGTGTATTCACATTTTAAAAGACTATCTCTTTGTAGAATCAGGTCTTTTATTACATAAAAAGTGTTAAATTAAATTACCCAAATAATACAGGCAGACAGGTTTAGAACTTAGCATCCATGGAGAAAACTGAAAATTTCCTGTAACTTTCAAGGAACTATAGTCTTTAATGCAGCATTTTTGTATGTGCAAAGTGGTCATATACAACATATACTCATTGTGTACATCCTTTCACCTCACGTTTTATGCTCAAGAGATGCGGTCTGGCTGCTGGCTGAATATATTCTAAAGAAATTGGAAATTCCGTGCTTGCTAGAAACAGTGAATAACTAAACTAGAAAGTTGCCTGCTACACAGCAGGAAAGCTGTATTGGTTTGTATTAACAAAACATACAAACATCCAGACTGCAAAGCCCAGAAGGCAGTCCAGATTGTGTTCTCTTTTGCGTGGGTACAGACTCAGTCACACTGGGCCACTGAGTGACTCACTCCAGCTATTGTGAAAATCAGGCCATTGCTGAAATTAGAAATGAGCAAATCTCAGTGGGTTACTAGTAGATTTGTATTTCATGCTTTGGCAGCTGAATTTTTTTGTCATTATAATTAACCTTAAATGGAGAAACTGTTGGCTACGAAAATAGGGAATAGATTGGTTTGGAGAGGACCTTAAAGATCATCTAGTTCCATCTATTAGTAAAATATAGTAATTTTAAAAAACATTTGCCAAATTGTCATCTAGCAGTGAGATGTTGCACGAATGGCCTAATAGAGTTCAAGACATTATTTCACAACAGGGCTCTAAAAGCCAATAAATGAGTTCCTCTTCAGTTCTAATTTCAGTATTATATGAAAGACAATGTAAACAGTTGCTGGCAGGAATGTGTATGAGCTACAATGGCACAAGCATTAGCATGCACACAAACCATCCACGTCTTTCCTTTTAAGCACTACCCATCTATCCCAATCACTTTCAGATAATGTAGATCTTCATTTAAAATGTTCAAGGGTTTTGTCTTGTTTTTCTAAAAGGCTAACCTCATGAGCAGCAGACCATTTACATTTTAAAGAGAAAGCTCTACTAGGTGAAGGTTCTGTTTGAATATTTGCATGCATTTTAATAAGTCTGTTCTAAGGTGTTGTTTTTTTTTTTTCAGTCGTTAGAAGAAACATCATGTACTGAAATAGTTTAAAGCTCTGGCAAGCTACAAGAGCTATCAGTTTGTAAGAACTCTCTGGGGGGTGGAAGTACCGTGTACTTTACATTTCTTAGCCAATGCAGTAAAATGATTTTTTTTTTTTTTTCATATTCCAAGTCATTTATGGTTAAAAAAAAGTGACGCCCTTCATTTAGGGGGGCTGACTGTATTGTTCTCTGTTGATAGTTTAGGAAAACATTTTTTACTGTTTGCATGTCACACTGTGCAACTGGCTTATTAGTTATGTGGCACACAGATGACCAAAGAAATGCCAAACACCATAAATGCTGTGTTCTGTAAAATGGCACATTGACTGCTACTGCATTGAAAATGCCTTTTGATCCAAAGAACAGCAGTAGGAATATGCTCTGTACGGCAGTACAGGATGCATTTTGATCTCCTTAGAGAGAGAGATATTCTAAAATGGACTATTAGAAAGCTTGTAAAAACAGAAGTGCCTATCTAGTGAAGCAAATGAAAACACTCATTGATTTAACTGAAATCAAAGTGGACCCTCTTCACTCACTATCAGTTGGTAGCAGAGGCTCTTGTTTGCATCAAATGTTGCTGCAAATCACAGGTACTTTCAGTGGGATCTCTATAGGACTGTTTATGTTGCACTATAATCTACATGCTAAAAGCATCAGTGCCATCTTGATTGTTTGATCTGTTTGGGCTGTGTACACTTGGGGCCATTTAAGGAAGTTATGGAAGGGATAATTGTATCTTGATGCTCGTACCTGAAATTAGGACTCTCACTTCTTAGAACTTTGTGAATGGAAATAACTAATGTACCTTTTCACCCTCCCTGAAAGAAGTAGACAAGAACTCCTTGTTTCACTCAGTAGAAGTGAGAGCTGATCAAAAAAGACCATAACATTTTACTCCCAGAAGATGAATAACTGTATGCAATTCCTAACTATTTAGACAAAAAGCAAACTTAACTGTGGGAACCTGATATTTCTGTTGGAATCTGTGGGAGCTGTAGAACATAAGCAGCTACATGCAGGGTGCATTAACCCAAAATATACAGTCATGTCACAGCAGCAGAGATACTACGATGATTTGCATTCTCCTTCTATCACCAGAGGTATCATCAATGGCTCTGAGAAGATCTTGCACCAGAATAACTACAAAATCATTAGTCTGGCAATGATGAAATAAGTTGTTGTGGCAGTTTTGGAATTTTTCCTAAAATGATGACTTTCGGTTGTTCTGAAACCTAGAGGGAAGTACTAAACAATCACAAGTGAAACATCTTCAGTAAGAACCTCTGGCAAATTATCATCAATACTTGTGCATTTCATTCTACAGTTTCGCTGCGAGTCTCTTTTTTGGGTTACCATGACATGGCAAGATGACCCTTCTCACATCAGTCAGTGTTTGATGTTCACTAAAAGTCTATTTTTCAGCTACCTCTAAGTTTCTGCAACTTTCATTTTACCTATAAGAATATTTAATTTTTATTTATTTTTTACTATTATTATCTTTAATCAGGCTCAAACAGAACAATGAAAACAGAAGATTTAGAGGCTTCTATGGAAAAAATCTAGTACATAGCCAAGCCAGAAAATGCAGTTCTGGACAAGAGGATAGTTTTGTACACAATATACTGCATTATTTTTGCTGGTGATGTTTGATGAGATGATGAATAAGAACGAGAGAATGAAACAAGTGGAAGAAAATGTGTCCATGAGTGGATGTGCATGTTTATGCATACATATTTTATATCTATTCATCTCTTGTCATGTCACTAAAGATGTATCAAGTGTTTGACTTATTTCCTTTTTTTCTATTCATTATTACTATGTCTAAATCCCTTCATCTGTTATTCCATTTTCAATCAGAAAGTAATCTACATGACTTTTGTTTTATAAGTGCTAGTTTCAACACAAATTCTTTTATCAGCATCACTTTCCACAGGTAGGTCTCTTAAACATCAGTTTCTGGAGACTAACCAGAGCTATAGTTAATATAAAAGGCATGAAACAGGATACTTCTTCATCTTTCTGCACTGAAGACCAGGCATTTGTTTTAAGGAGAATGTTCACATGTCCTAGCTTAGAAGGAGAATGCAGGAAGAATAGGAGAAACTGCAGAGATTATTTTTGGCCAGATAAATCTGAATACATAAATAAAATAAAGTAAAATAAAACAAAAAAACAAAAAAGGGTTTTCTAAAATTTGATGTGTTTGTGTGTGAGAATGTTTTTGGTGGTTTTATTTTGGATGCTAAGAAAAAAAGTATACTTTCATTTCATTATTATGCTAAAGAGTTCCATAACCTTCAGTGAGAAGAGATGCTGTTGGGTGACTATGGGATGTTTCTCCTTATGTAAAATTTACAATTATATTTTTGAATTTACTGCTTACAGACCAAAATTGAGAGAAATGGTGCCATATCTCAAAATATTTTTCTGGAAATATCCACTGATGTTTGTGTTTTCTGAAAAACAACAGCAACAAAGCAGAGATTGCTTTTTTGCAGTCCAGTGACAAAACTCTAGTGGTAAAGTGTAATTGATATCTTGGGGGAAGATTCTGAAAAAAAGATCTCCCAAATATTTGAACTCATCTTCAAACTCAAAACAATACAATTCTAAATATAATTCTGAAATTCATACATTCTTTTATCAATTTAAATATCTATTTAATTTGAGACTATCATCAACAATGTCTGCTTAGTATCCTACTAAGCTTCTGACCTCAGTTGTCTTCAACAGTTGTCGTACATTCAACAAGCAAGCATATTTTCATTTAATTAATATAAACCTCAGACAATTCATATCTTTTTATAGGTACTGGACCTTGAAAATAAACTTTTAGTCAACCCACAGCCTTTTATACCCTTGTTCCCAAATATCACGTATAAAATGTGAGGAAGAAACAATGATCCATTAGGTGGGAATTCTTAGATAATCCTACCTGCACACACTTACTACTTTAATTCAGATGGGACTGAAGGATAAGTATATGCACATTTTATTTATATACCAGAATTGTACCTGCATCTACATACATCTTTTTCTCTGCCTTTCTCATGTTAACTTGTATGATTCATTTGCCAAAATTACTCTATCATGTTCTCATAATATCTTTTCATAAAACAGTTTTCTGAATGCTATACACCTAAGCATTGTTTGTGTCTGAACACTCTCTACTTCTTCAGTCTTTTTGGATCGAATCTGCAGGGAGTGCTTCATTGATTTTCAATGTGATACTTATGTACTTTATATCCTGTTCATTATCCATCTTGGCAAATTTGCGTCCTTTAATTGCTGCTGTGAAGTGAAGAGTTCTCTTCAGCTTGAGCCATCTGCAATGATAATTACTATTTAATCTTTCAGCAAATCTTTAAATGTAGCTACCTTGAAGTAATTTACATGAAAAATTTCGTAAGGAGCAAGTTGGTCAATTTGTAGGTTTCGAACTAGAAGGAAAAAGAAGTGAAATGTTTTGTCACCATCTTGGTAGTGCATCTCCAAAGCATGTAAGAATCTTCTATTTTTGATTATTACTGTTTCTGTCAAAAATCACATCATATCTTAGAAATATTAGGTTGTGGTCTTTTTCAAACTAGGCCATTCTGTGATTCTATGTGGCATTCTCATGTTCGTGTTCTCAGAGGCAGAAACTCAAAGATGTCACTTTCAGAAAGCCTAAAACTCCTGATTTGATTGTTTACTTACAAGGCAAGGACAGGATTGATTCTAGAATCCAACTCTGATACTCTCATTACAGAGCTAAAAATACCTTCTTGACAATGACCTTTTGAAGGTGACATTCTTGACATCATTAAGAGTATCAACAAATATTTCACATACTAATTGAGGGACAGCATGACCCTACAATTTCTTTGCAGTAAAATTTCACAAGACTTAGGACAGTATAACATTCAGCTTTGAGCTCTTCCACTTTTTCCCCATTTGCACAAAAGTGGCTATGTGAATGTGATTGAGACCTCTGTCTTCTGTGCTAGCATTTTTACCCAGGGTAGTCTGTATTGGAGACTAATCATCTCTGGAATTATACCAGGAAGCAGGGATATATACAACCTGGTGTTGGAAAGATTTTAAGCACCTCTGTGCATATGTTGGATCTAATATGTTGGTGAAATTGTGGAATCTTCATGTAGAATGCAGAAGCCTGCTGTCTAAACATCCGACTCTGCTCTGATGCAAACAAGTCATTAACAGCAGAAGAAGCCACCCCTTCTGCAAGGTAGAATACAGCTCTACATCATACAGCCTTTTCTGTGTTGGAAAAAAGTATAAATTTCTTCTATCGAGCTTTGTAAAACATCAGCATTGTGGCTTAAATACCCCAAATACATTCTTACAGTAGTTTAAGCTAGCCATGTATGTTCTCACCCAGCATCAGATCACCTTCAGATGTATATAAGGTGTAGTAGTACCTTTAACCAGTACTATCAAGAGTAGGAAAGAGCAATATTCTGCATTTGGAGTGGAGAAAACACCATGAAGCGGTGATTTGAAGAAGTAATTAGGCAAAATATTTTGTTAGTGCTTGTTTGCTACACCACAGTAGTCTTTAGATGTTGTTGATGATAGTTGTGATGTAGTATTGTAGATGAGGAGACATGTTGTAAGGCTGTTCTGCTTTAACAAGGCAAAAAAAAAAAAAAAAAAAAAAAAGAAGCAACAACAGAAGGCCTAATATGTGACAGACAGCATCAAGATGTTCCCCTTTGTCTTCCCTTTGTCTTCCTTATCTGTGTTTGCAGACAGAGATTTCTCCAATTGTCCTTGCATTTCACGGCAATCTTTGGGACAAAAGGAGTGTTGGGAGGAAGTAAACGACCAGACCACCGAAGATCTAACAGTGGACCTACAGCAGACTGTCACGGTTCTAGAAGGCTTGATGACACTGAAGATCACCAAATAAGGCTATGTCTTGGGCAGTCTTTGGGGGTGGATAGGATAATGAATTTGGGAATGTAATGAATATATAATATATGTGAAAATATAATATGTTCACGAATGATCAACTGATGGAGCATTCTTGGAGAGTTACCTTGATGCTACCTCAGCTCTGACAATAAAGAATATCTTGCTTAACAGTAACAAAACACTGCAGTTAAGTTTATACGCATTGATTTCTTTGATTCAGCAATGTGGCCTGGGAACAAATTAACAGGAGTCCAGCTGTACCAAAAAAGACCTTTGGATCCTGATGGAGAAGCAGCTGACTACAAGTTAACAATGTACCTTCATGGTGAAGAAGGATATTCAGTCACCATCTATCTCTAGAATGTAGCCAGAAATTTGTGGGAGGTGATTCTTCTCTGACTGGCCCTTATAAGACCATGCAGGCAGGACTTTGTCCGTTTTGGACTTCTCAGTCAGTGAATGCCAGACAGTGATTTCCTGGAACAAGACCAGCAGAGGATGTCCCAGGATGAGGAGAGATCATCTTTCCATCATATCTGCTCCCTGTCCCCTTGGAAGCTTCATAAAATAAAGAGAGGGCAGCTCCACTGTTCCTGCAGGTGGATTGGACATATCATGTGCCTGCACGCAGGTATGGCTGGGGGAACAGATCACAGTCATCCCAGAGTACTGACTCATCTCACTCAGTGGGTTGTGAGGATGGTGAATCTCTGGAATTCACCTTCATTCAAATGAAAATAGGGCTCTCTCTGCTCTCCAGGGGTCATCAGAGCAACAGAATCAGACCATGATGCGGAGGAACAAGATAAGACAGTATACTGAGTTTTCTAACAACTCATCAACTACTTTCAGTCAAAATTAGTCAATTTTCTAACGACAATTAGAGAGCAACTACTTTACGGCTAATTTAGGCAATGGCTGTTAAAGAAAAGTGAGTAAAAGAAAATTGAGAAGAAAGGAGAGAGAAACAGAGATAGAGAAGGAGAGATTTAGAGACAGAGATATTTCACCACTCCTGGATCCAGCGTTGATCCATGGGTGATGGGTCAACAAAGGTAAACATGCATGTTCATCGCTATATAGTCTAATTAATCCAAGACTGCCCTTAGAGTACTCGTGTCTAGAAGATTCTTTGATGTCTTTGATGAGGGTTTTTGGTGGTCATGTACCCTCTCCTCCACTTACTAATGTTTATCAGCTGTGAGGAGCCACGCAGGAAGCAAAGATAAACAGTCTATCACTGTGCTTTTGCAGAATGGTGTTCCTTAGATGTTACAGCTTCCAACTTGAGTCACTAAAGCTCAGTTCTTTCATTCTCAGACAGTTGTTAAGGTTAGTTGAACGAGTCAACAAGTTGCTTGTGCAGTAGTTAAGGAAGGTTCCATTCTGAGTTTGAGTCAACAAGATGCTACAACTTTTTTATAAGGCTCAGGAGAGCATTGATTTATCTGTATGTCCATGACCCATAACTGAAGTCAACAGTGTGATTTTGCAACTCAGAAGGCCAACAATATCCTGCGTGGAAAGAGAGGTGGCCAGAAGAGTGAGGGGGATACTTGTCCCCCTCTACACAGTCCGCCTTACACCTGAAACAGAGTTCTACATCCAGGTCTGGGGCTTCCAGCACATGAAGGATGTGGAACTGTTGGAGCAGGTACAGAGGAGGTACACGAGGATCAGAGAGGTGGAACACCTCTCCTATGAAGAAAGGTTGAGTGATGATTTCTAGTAGATCTACAGAAAACTTTAGCAAGGATGTATTTCCAAGCAGAGAATTTTTGCAAATGGATGTTTTTCCTAGAAGTGCAAATTGACTAAATCATTTCTGATTATCTTCTCTTTCTGTCTGGGACTGTGCTTGTACTGGCTTCAAAACACATTTTCCAAAGCATAGAGTTGTTTCTCTTCAAAGTAAGAGCTAAGGAAATCTGAAGTTTTAACAGAGCTGTATTCCTGTAAACTTATGCTTGAGGATGGCTTAATTACTGTGAAATGACATTATTTAAAAAAATCTACTTACTACAATTGGAACAAATTTTCATTTCAGATAATTATTATGCACATTCCAATCATATTTCAGGCATTCTAATAAAACTGAGAAAGTGGTTGCATGATGAAAAGTTTGCCATTTTATTGCTTTTTTTTTTCGTTCTTCTCTTCAGTGGTGTATCCTGCTGCCTAATTTATTCTGTGGATAGAACATTGCTCCTAATAGTGGAAAACTTCATCAGATATAACATGATTTTTTAAAGTATAGCTTGAGCAGCATATTATCTATGGAATGCTGTTGGAAAGTTAATTTTTTAAATAAGCAGATTTTCAATGACTTTTCCATATAATAAACAAGACAAAAACAAACAAACAAGGGATTTATACTGCACATGGGGGGACTTGACCAAAGAATAAGCAGGAAGAGCTGAAGTATTTGTACTAATCAGGGAGAAATTGGACTTAAGTAACTCATAAAAAACATTTGCAAATTTTGGTGAGTGACTTTCAAGTCTGCAGTACACTTGGCTGAATCTTACTGGATTTTCTGCTTGAAATGTTTTACTAACAGCTCACTGAGGTGTGAAAGTAAAATAAGTTCTTAGTGTGGGAGGAAAGATGCATTTCTTAGGAGTATAGCTTAACTAAAAATAGATGACTTTTTCTCCCATGTGGAGTATGCTACTCTGTACAACAGGGTCACATTTATTTTTAAGTCCTATCGATGTTCCTTCTTATCAGTTATGGCAAGTCTTTGTCACAAACACAGATTTATAAAAGAAACCATGAGAGCTATGATCTCTTACTGTCAAACACACTTTGAAGGAACAATTTTGTAAAGGACTTAATTTTCACTCTAAACTGAGTAAATAAAAGCCCAACTGATATAACATCCTTTTCGCTTTTTCTGACTTGGAGCTTACTTTAAAGTGTGGTCATCTTCTAAAGAATAGCTTCATAATTATGATAAAAAAAATCTTTTCTTTATATTTCAAAGGAATTGCTCTTCAGACTCTGGGCAATTTTAGACAGACAGTGCTGTAGAATACCCGAGGAATAGCTGTATCAAATAATCTCTTTGTTTATGTCAGTGAAACATTTAATGGCTTCCTGGCCAATCCGTGATGTTGTAATACACATCATTTCAATACTTTATTTTTACATAAAATTTTAAAAATGGCAAAAGCAGAAACTTTATGCTTTTTGTTCCATATTTCAATTATAATTGAGAATTAGAATTATTTGGGTATGTTTTAGCAATAGAACTAAATGAGGTTATATGTGGTTTCAAAGAACTAGACAGTGTGCACATGAAATCCCTTTCACGTTGCTTTGCCAGTAGCAGGTCACCTGATTCAATGAAGTGATTTTTGAAAGCAAAGTACATTTTGCTGAGTAAAGATAATGTTTCTGTGTCTCTAGATAAGTGACACTGTGGAAATGAACACAACTCTGTGTTGTCTCAATTAGAGATCAGAGAACATGGAGGAAGCCCACAAGGACACCAAAGCTGCCTCTGTGTGTTTATCTGTGTATGTTTTATCAGAGTGTGCTTGAAGCTGGTAGCAAGAGATACCCTAAGGGACAGATGCTTTCTGTACTATTCTGTTGCTTATAACTTTATCACAGTATACCTGCTTAAATTTAATTTTTTATGTTTGGTGCTCATTTATTGTTCTTAAACAAATTTTGAACAAAAATTATTCTGCTCTCCCAGAAGCTAGGTTACTTAGGGGTGAGGCTTCAGCAATTTAAGGAATCTCAGTTCTTTTCCAAAAGAAAAGAGCTGAATTTTGCCATGATGCTGGGTGCACTGCAGTTCCTTTCTGTCTTGCAGAGTGTGTGCAGCACAAAGCCTTTTTAATACTGGGGCTACAATCATCTTAATTTTCCTGCGCCAATTCTATAGAGTCGTCAGGTAGAAAGTCTGAAAAATAGGAGATCCTGAGGTCAGTCAAAGAATGTTCTTGTTGGTAAATATACAGGAGATTCTGAACAGTGCTGTGGAGTTACTGAAAATATCTACAATCATGCCAAGATGCACACACAGACTCTAAAGCAGGCATGTCCAATCTGCAGCCTTGCTTGCTCCTATTGCCTACAGTTTGAAATATTCCTGTATCCTGCGTTTGGAACCTATGCACTATTTGAAACCAGTGGTCTTGAATTCTATAAGTGGCAGGAAGTGAGTTGAATGTATTAAACACAAACAAATGGTCATTAAGAATTTGTATTCATAAATACAATACTGCCAGTGGTACTGTCCTTCTCAGTGAATCAGAAATAAAGACCAGGAATCCCTTTCCAAAATGTGCAGGCTGCTTTTTTCAGATGAACTACCTCAAACACACTTCATTCATGTACTCACAAAACTTGTGAGCCGAAGCTGGGTTGCTAGAAACAGCAAGGATTGGATGAGGATGGAGGGATTTGTTTTCCATTGCCAAGAAGCAGTTTTTATTCTGGATATTCTTTGTTTTGTATACAGTCTTATTCCATTTCTTTCCTTCAGGATCTCTTGTCATCAGCATAAGTCATTTACACTTTGTTGTTGTCTATCTTATCTCTGCTGTAATCACTACATTCAGTATCAAGACATTTGCATTACACTTGCAGGACACCATATTTTACCCTCAGATCAATCATAACCACTTTTGCTAAAGCCCAATAAATTATTTGTCAGTTCAACTCCTGTGAAAGAAGACAATTAGTTCTGGTTTATGAAACATGAAGTACCTGAAACAAGTGATGTCCCAATGCAGTTGAGGCTTGCAATGGTAGTATGTAATGCAAATAATAACATAAATAACCACAATAAAATAGTACCATGAGCACTTTCAAAAAAAAAAAAAAAAAATTGTTTTGAAGAATGTTGAGTACAAAGTGATAGAGAAATTCCATAGAAAAACCTTGCCTAGAAACAACTCATGTAGCAAACCCTGTGTGTCATCTTGTCTCCACATTCTTCATTGCTCTTATTTGGTAGAAGTCTACTGAAAAGAAGATTAATCAATTTATCCTCATCAAAACCAAATCTTCTTTTCACTTGGCTTCATTTTACAATCCTAACACAAGTCCAGTTCTTTCATTTAGTATAAATTCAGTATAATGCTCTTTTTTTTTTTGCCCGTTCTGTGTCACTTTCAGAAGATGCATTTCATATACTATTTTAGTGGATATAAAAAGAAAATAGACATTGATTTTTGGAGTATATATAATTTTTTTTCCGTATCTGACATTTTGTGAAGTTTCTATGCATATTATCCAGGCCCAGTGACAGTCATACTATTTTAAAACTGGCAACAATACTTTGCGATTGCCTTACTTATTCTAAAAAGAAAGGATTCACAAATTTCATTATTTATTTTTCTTGTTTTGATCTTAATTGTATATTTTGACCTTCATTGAAAAATCACCTGTAAATTGTATGATTTCATTTAGCAGAGAGCATGGCTTGGTTTCTTGTCCTGATAATACTCTGAGGCCTATGGAAATGAGCTAATTTAGAAGAAAACTTCTTCAGAACACAGATATTAACCTAAATCTGTCTCAATATAGCATGATGACAGCCCACTAAGGAGGGCTAAATAAATAAATCATATTCATAGTTGCAAACTACCATTTCAAGCACCAACAAAGTCATTTATGCAACCAATTGAGCTAATAGATTTGCATAGAGCAAGTAGTTAGATGTCTTCTACACAGGTTGAGATTGATGGTGATTTAATGTACTCATAACTATGGCATAACATGCTGCCCTGTAGTGGTCTAATTCAGAATAAATAGGTGCTACTGTGATATGCATTTGTTTCTATTTATGCAAAAGTGCTGTGGGATAGAAATGCAGAAGATATACTGTGCAAACAAACCATGGTGGTCATCTGAGCTGACGTACTCACTGTGACTATAGTTCTACTACTTTCATTTTGAGATAAGTAAGAATGTTTCTTAGATAAAAAGTTCACTCAGCAGCAGCACTTTTCTTGCTCTAATCTTATTTTCCATAACTCAATAACTACTGAAAGAGAGAGAGAAAGGGAGAAATTATTCTCATTTTAAGTTGTGCCAGTGTGACAGACAGCAGCCATTAGGTCCTACAACTATTCTCAGGCATGCTGCTGTCACTGAGAGCAGAACCTGACCTTTTAAAAATGTATGGGTGTGGGATTCTTTGCCTGACCTTAATTTAAAACTGGGATGGGGGGCAGCATACTGAACACTTGCCAAGAGGCTGATACCGTTTTGATTATGCAGACAATGCATCCAGGTTTCAGAATAATAAAATTAGGATAACGTAGGGATTACCAAATAGACTGAATAGACTGCATGTGGTAATTCTGTTCATATGAGTTTATGTGAATGCATACTAGCATTAAGGTAGGTAAATGTTTCTATAAAGCATAGTCATGTATTATGAACTTGTACATGCATGAAAGATGAAGACAAACCTTAGGTTTATCACAGGATGAACCCCAGGCATCTGCAGATTGCAGTTGGGTTAGTGCAGAATGGAAGCATATAAAAGAGAAAAATATAACTGATTATATGTCTGACATATCTGTGTACTAGTATACTGCTAAACAATAAACAATCCTTTCTTGGCTATGGAAGTTGTTTTTTGTTTATTTGTTTGTTTGGTTTTGCTTTTGTTTTGTTTTTGTCACTTTAATTTCCTTAGAACTTTCCACTACTTTGGCATATGAGAGTTTTTCTTAAGTTTGTAGTTCTGGTGAGGTTCAGGTGTTAAGACAGAGAAGAATAATTTAAGAAAATCTCATTCAAACATCATGCTTCCAAACAGAAGAAGCCGGGATCACCCTCTTAGTTTCCCCGTTTGCATTTTTTTTTCTTCTGTCTGTACCATATTAATGAAAGCATCATTTAAAACGTGTATTTTCTTCTAAGTTAGTACACACTGTACTAGAGCATCAGTGCTTCAACATTAATCTTCCCTTTTGTCAGCCTTTGAGAAGATTGTCCAAGTTTTTATACATAAATCAATACAAGTTGATCATCAATTCCAAAGATAGATCAGATAATATTTTAAATACAAGTGCTTCTTTTGCTGCACAGCAGCTCAGAGAATGCTTTTGCATACTTTCAGATGCATTTTCCATGAAGTAGTGAAATTATAATAAAGTATTCTAGATATCAGTACCATAATTTAGGTTTGTTGAAAGACTGGAGGAGCTTTAGAGGAAGATCTGTGCTTTGGATATAACTAAAACTGAAAAAATCCAGTAGTTTAGTGCAAATCAAAAAGTGCTTAACTGAAAGCCTTCATTGGTAGAAATTTTCACAAATATTCAGCTTATCTCTCTAAGAAATCATTAAAACTTGATTTTGCCAGTTTATGCTTTGAGTAGACTTCATGAGGCCTGATCCAAACCCACTTAATGACTTTACTGGAGTTGTTGTAGATTACTGATCGTGAAAGTTATGGCAGACTCTATGCCAGATGAGGTTTCAATACGCAGAACATGCTCTCTGTAAAAGTGCTTATTGCCCTTAGGAAAAAAGTAGCTGTGCTATACCTTGTCTATATGGAAGACAGTAATAAAGGTGGAACACATACAATGATAATACAAATTTGCTTTGCATAAGAAATTCTTGGAAGAGCATTCTTGACCACTGAGCTTTAAGTAAATGAATCTCTGAGTACCTGGAGTAAGACACAAGTCCCATCTTTTTCCACCTCCATTATATTGCAGTTGTTATAGCCACAAGTCCTCTGTGGGAAGGACATCACAGTGAGACTTTTACAGGAGTTGAAAGAGTTTAAAAATACATTAATAACTCAGGTACTAAAAATATGAGATCCAGAATTTTTCTATTAAACTGTGGGTTGCACAAAGTGATCACAGTTTGAGTCTCTTGAGAAATGCATTATTCAAGTTGCATATCACTTCCAGAAATGCTGCAAGGCTTAATTAATTAGTGATTATAAGCTGCTTCAGGTCTCTTTAGATGAAAGGTACTGCATGTTTTCTTGAATTTACTATTGTGTTTACTGATGATAACTATGTTTTTCTTCTTTCCTGTGAGAGTGAAAACATACAATAACAATTACAGACTTGATTTTCTGATTGTGAATATGGGGGATTTTGTTGCTCCTTTTTAATTTCTTCCAATCTAACTTTAAATTCAAAAATCCTTTTTTTTTTTTTTTTTTTTTTTTTTTTTTTTTTTTTTTCACTAAGGGCATATGAAGGATTTGGTTGCTGCTAGCTCATGCACAGCAGCTTTCTTTTCATCCGGGTTTTCTACCTATGGTAGAAGTGAATACCCCAAAGTAGGCTGTCAGGAGTGCTGCTGCTATCAGACCTGATAACAGAGCAAATCCAGCATTTGAAAATGCAGAGAGACATATCTCCACCACAGGTCTGTAATTTATGACAGGATTGCAGTGTTTCAACTGAGCTGAGTTCAAGAGTACATCCACACAGGAGGCAAATGAGATAGAAGGGGAATTTTATATCTTGGAAATTGTGTTCACTTCATCTAAGGAAAGTTAAGTTTGTTCAAAGTGAAAAGAACAAAAGAAACAAAATGTTTCCTGATTGACTTGTTAAAACAAACAAAACAGTTTTAAGGAGAAAGAGTTTCACAATTAAATCAGCAACTTAAAATGACTCTAATAACATTTCCTAGTTATTGTCCATCCAAAATTTAACAATATATTCCTTGACTGTAAATCAACCTCCTCTAACAAAAGAAAAAAGCCAGAAAACCAATGCCTTTGATTCACAATAAAGCTATTCCTAACCTGAAAACATTTAACCTTGTTAGATAGTTTGTGCAAAACTATATATGACATTGTCACTTTCTGAAGTATAAATGCAGCTCACAGTATACAGTTTACCTGTTTCTTCATAATAGCCAAAGTGACTTGAGAAAATATAATGAGAAGAAACTTTGAAGTACGTTCACAGTTCATAATTCGAGCTATCTTCTCTGCCTATGAATGAACCTTTCCAGTTAATATCTTTATAAGGTGCTTAATTTTATTCGTGTGAAATAAATATTCACCTTAAATAATTAAAAACACTGTTGTTTGCTTCCTTTTTTTTATCCCTTGAGGCTTAGTGCATGTACTTACTACTCTGTTTATTGCAGGACAGTAATATTTATGTCAGTTCAAAGTTGCCCCATCCTTGGATGTGTTTAAGACCAGATTGGATGGGGCCCTGAACTGCCTGATCTAGTGGTTGACAACCATGTCCACAAAAGGAGGATTGGAAGTCATTTTATGATTCTATGATTCTGCAAAATTGAATGAACAAATCCATGAGAAAAATCTACCAAGCACTATTAAACATGCAAAATGCATGTAAAATGCACTATTAAACACTTTAAGCTCAGATATGAACTGCAGACTGTTGAAGTATCAGAAAAACATTTGCACAGTTATGCTTTTCCCTAATTGTCAAATCTTAGGTGATGTCAATGGCAGGTTGCTGGCCTAGGAAGATCTTTGTTTGAAGAAGATATAGCTCTTTTTCTGGCCTTATGGTTATTCTTGTCAGGGTCTATATAGACACCTTCTATGCTATAGGGGAGAGCAACAGAAGTCTAGTACTCGGAATTAATTTGAAGATCTTCCAACAAAGTTCAAGTTTTCTAAGCAGCTTGTCCCTAGCTTAACCTAAACACATTTTTTCCTAAGATTGCATCTCACCCCTCACAGATTTATTTGCTTAAGGGGGAATATTCGCTGGGCTCCAGCTTGCAGAACTGTGCACAAGCATGCTTTGTGAAGTACTGTGCAATAGCCAAAAGTAGATGTAGAGTAATAGTGCTTCATTGTTAGCTTCCAAAGAAGATACATTTGAAGTGTGGAAGCAGCAAATTTGAAGTTAGTGTGCCATTTAATTGCTTTTAGTTCCTCAAATGACTGACCAATAAGAGACCATATGAAATGCTATGTTTAAAGCCCCTTAAGTATTTGTAAATCAAAGCTGCTCTATAATTTACAGAACATTTATTTTAATAAATCATATTTTTATACCAACTTTCAACCCAAGAGATCTCACAGCATTCTACAAACTGGATTCAGTTCCATCAGCATTGAGATGCAGTCATCTCTCAGCCATCTCCAGTGGGTCAGAAAGTTGTCAAAATCAAAACTTCAGCTATTGCTGGGATAAACAAATATCACAGCTATGTTGAAGCAAAGTCTCATGTGGGAGCAGCTGTCACATAATTTTCATTACCAGGAATGTTGTTTTTTTTTTTTTTTTTTTGTTACATCACTTCATGAGCCTTCTCTTTATATCAAAAAATTACATCATATAATCAGTTTTATTCGTCTGCAGCAGAATGAAGTGGTGAATGGAGTTTCCTTCCAAACAGTTTGCCAAAACAGGCAGTGACCTACTGGAAAAAGTGTCATGGATAGACCTTGCTCTATCAATGCCTTACTCTTTGATAATTGCAACACGCACAAAAGAAACAAATTTCCTCAACTCTGTATTTCTGGACTCGTGAGATCAGGTCCTGGTTGGAGGAGTCATGCCAACAACAGTGTGCCCCTCCTGCAGTCGGAGGATGGTTACTTCCTGTTGCTTCCTCCTGTTGGATGCTTCTGAGCTTCCCCATTTGGAGATCTGCCCTATGATCACGCAAAAACTGAAATCTATGCCTCATCCCTGCTGTTTCTCTTCTCTCTGGGGTAAAGGGAGTTAAATAGAACAACAGAAAGTGCCTGAGCAACATCGACCAAAACCAGCACTTTTTATATCATCAATTAACGATATAATTTTAAATAGAGACAAAGCAATTGCCGCTTATTCTGAGGAACAAGGATAGCTATGTCAAGCAAATTAATTCATCTTATTCTCTGATGTGAAAAAATGGAGTAATTTTAAAGAATGAAATATGATTAAAATGAAATGAAGTTTGAGTTTACTAGATCTGAACAGGCACACAAGTGCTTCCACTTATTTAGATACCCTCAGTCAGCAACATTGATTTATATAAGACATACACCATACAGCAACAGAAGACTGTGGGCTTGAAATTACAGCTTTGCAACTTTTTTTTTTTTTCAAGCTTCCAAAAGATACTACGAACAGTGGGCAATGAATTTACCTATCCAGCATGTTTCAAGAATAATAGAACAAATAATTGTTCATCTATAACAGTTGGTATTGAAGATGAGTATCTCACTGTCTGAGATTTGTCATTTGATAGTTATTGTGTTCCCGTTTAAGATATTTCAGTATTTCTAACAAGAGTAGAAAGAAATAGTCATGGATAGCAATTAGTGAAAATCCAATGTATGAATTCTTTGCAGAAGTAACCTGAACAAAATGTGTAACAAATGCGGTAACAGAAATCAATGCATTTTCTCTTTGTTTTCAGAAACACATCAAATGAAAAAGATGCCAAAATAATTCACATACAATGGACTGCTGGAAAGATGGCTGACCCAGCAGCCAGGTCTGGTCAGCCAAAAATACAACCAAAAATAATACAGTTTCTTGGAATGTATAAGACAGTGCAACATTGTTGCTTGAATTTTTATTCTTTTGTTTCTTTTCTTTTCTTTTCTTTTCTTTTCTTTTCTTTTCTTTTCTTTTCTTTTCTTTTCTTTTCTTTTCCTAATTTTATCCTTTTGAACTAGCTTTCATGCAAACATGCCTGGACACTAAAAAAGTACAATTTACCTATGAGTACTGATATTGATAGGGTATTGTGAATTTAAGAAGGAGCTTATAGTGTGCAGAACAGTTGAAAGTTGTGTATTGAAGAGCCTATTCTCCATCAGAGGAGGGGTGGCCAGCAGGGAGAGTGTCCCTCTCTATTCTGCTCTTGTGAGGACCCATCTGGAGTACTGTGTCCAGGTTTGGGGATCTGAGTACAAGAAAGACAGGGAGCTGTTGGAGAGGGTCCAGAGGAGGACCACAAAGATGACTGGGGCCTGGAGCACCCACTTCTGAAGAAAGGTTGAGGGAGCTGGGCTTGTTCAGCCTGGAGAAGAGAAGGGTCTGGAGTGACCTCATTGCAGCCTTCCAGTATCTGAGGGGAACATACAAAGAGGAGAAGAGTCAGTCAACTCTTTACAAGGGTAGATATCAGCGGGACAAGGGAAAATGGTTTTAAGTTGAAAGAGGGGAGATTAATGGGGAAGTTCTTTACTATGAGGGTGGTGAGGTGCTGGAACAGGCTGCCCAGAGAGGGTGTGGATGCCCCATCCCTGGAGGTGTTCAAGGCCTGGGCAGCCTGGTCTAGTACTAAATGTGGAGGTTGGCGACCCTACCTGTGACAGGGGTTTTGAGCTTAACAATCCTTGATGTTCCTTCCAATCCAAGCCATTCTATCATTCTATGATTCTATGATAATAGATTTTCAACACAGTAGCTGAGAGATAACACTCACAAATTTTCTTTGACTGGAATACTAGCTAATGGAGATTTTCCAGTTAAACCGTGTTTTACTTGGTGTTCAACAGTATGAGATTGCTTGGCCTTAGTTACATGGGAGAGCCTAGATGTGATTCTTGCCCTGGAGTTGTCCATGACTGATCTACTGGATCGTCAGTAGATCAGAACAGCTGTGCACTGAGTGGTAACGTGCTGTCTTTTAACCTTTTAGAACACAGTCTATGCACAACTAATCAGTGTTTATTTACTGTTTTAAATAACCTACATATTTTCATGCCTTATATAATCTCTCTTGTTTTCTACTGTAGGATTCATTCTGTCTTTTAGAATAACTGGAAAATACAATGACTAATTCAGTTACTTCTCCATTTCAGGATTGCATCAATAAACACAATTTTTTATTTCACGCTTTCTGCTGATCTGACCACTTGTCTTTCACTTCTCAACCAGCCACTTATATTCTCTCTGGATATTTTTTTTCCTAATATGCTAAACACAGAACTGTGTCCTGTTCTTGAGATGTTTCACTTTTCTAATAACACACGAAGTTAAATATTGTTTAAAAAATATTAATCCAGAAACATACTGTGGTTAACCGCATTAAATTTTCCGTATCAGCTGTAGCTGTGTTTCTGTTCATCTCTCTGTATGTGAGATGTCACCCATATTTGCCACCCGTAACTCTTTGTTTATCACTTGGTAATTGTGTATGTATTTTATCTGACTCTTTTCAATTGATTTTCTAACTCAAAGCACTCTTGAGCTGCAGTCTTATTTGTTTGAATAAATTCTGTACACTCTGTGAAGAATATTTCTTTCAGCCTAGAGAAGAAAATCATATCATTGAGAACATTTTAAAATGTGGATCTTCTGATTGAAAATATGAGCATACGAAAGCAATATTTTTCCAACTGAACATATTGTGAGTGTTCTATCTGGAACATATCAGACATTTCCCAGTGCTTACAACGTTATGGGTACATGCATTTAGAATTTTAAAAGCTTTCTGTAGATAAAATGTGCACATAAATGATTAAATTCATGGAGGAAATTCATAAATAAGAACAAATATCATTACATAATTTCCATTTGCCATTTAGGGTATTTTCAGGCTTTTGTGTTTATAGGGAACCTTTTTATTTTTAAAAGCACTTTTTATCATATCATATCATTTCTGTATGAAAGAACTGATACTTTTAGAAAAGTAGGTTTTTTTCAAAACTTTTTTTAGTTAAGAAGAGCTTCATTCAAGAGCTTCATAGATATTTTTTGTACTTCTTAGCCTTTTTCTAGGGATCAGAGAATTTCTCTTGCCCTCCTTCCTCATTTTTTATTTCCTTAATTTCTTCCTTTATTTCGCTTTGTTCAGAGAATCCCTCCCAGTGTTGATGCAGTGGGAGAGACTGACTGTGCAACATGGAGCAGTCGAGTGCTGCTTCTGTATCCACCAGGAAGCAGTAAGGGGCAGTTACTGTCACAAGGCTCTGTAGTTACCTCATGGGTTCCCAATGGGAGGATTTTCAAGGAAAGATCACTTTCTTTTTTTTTATTTTGATTTTTTTTTCTACTTGGATATTAGTGCTTGCAGAATGTTAGCTAACATAAAAAGGGGCAGAATTTAATCCTCTGTGCTGCTCTTGTATTTCTTTGTCTCTGTTAAATATATTGTCCAGCACAGCTGTTACCACAAAGACATCTCCCTGTACCAAACTGTTCTGGAAACGTTGATATCAGCAAAGATGTGTTGTAGATTGCCCATGTAGGATGATCTGCAGACATTGAAGAAGTTAATCTTCCTTCTCTACCAGAGCCAACAGACCTTTGTGCATACAATTTTGTCTGGCTAATGTCACAGGTTAACATCAGTGTGAACAGATATGGACAGCAAAAAGAAATGACCATAATGTTCCCAAACAAAAGCAAAGAGTGGCACTGAAAGATAACCAGCTTCCTATAGCACATGGTCTGAAGAGTGCAGTTGGAATGATTCTTGGACTGATGCATGCTGAATTCCCTGTTTAACAATGGAATTAAATCTGTCCTTTTGATCATTTTTGTCTGTGAAAGAAACTACAGGGGGAAAAAAGCATCAGCATTGTGCTTTTGCTGTACCTGACATAAAGAATGTACCAATTTGTTTCATGATGCATCTAAAAAGTCTGTTTCTTTTTTTTTACCTGTCATTAACACATTTTTTGTTATAGTGTATAATGCTAATTCAAGTTTTCAGAGTGAAGCCTTATTCATGTTTTCATACAGTGCATGCAATGTACCTGGTACCAGCTCTGATCTTGGAGAAAACTGATACCACGTGTTCAGTAATCTTCACCTCACATAAGTAGACGGGCATTTCACAGGAAGAAAGTTTGTGGAGAAAAGCATGACATAACAGAAAATGAGCACTACTGTTTTTTGTCTCATCTATTATACACTGTTATTCCAGTGGTTTATAAACCACAAGTCTTGTTTTATGGCAGATCAACCTGAAAAGGAATTACACCCTCCCTTTTCAGGTTCACCTTCAGACATGGATCTCTAGAACAAAGTACACTGAGGCAGTGAGTGACACAGAACTAGGTGTGGTACCAGCCTTCAATCTTTACAATATCAGCAGTTCTGGCAAATTATTTTGCCTCTGTATTTTCTAATTTCAGCTGAACTTGACAGTCACTTTATCCCCACAGTGCCTTGATCCTCTAGCATTTTGTGATAAGCTTTTAGTCCTGCATAGTGCATGAGCACACTGACAGAATGAGCGAAGAACGAGGGGGATTATTCATTGTTCCCATTACATGAAAATCCTCTCAACAATACCTTTACAGGAAGGCCGTGTTACTTAACAGGGACGTTCACTTTGGACAGATGCTTTAAAAAAGCCACACTTAACTCTTGAGATATGCTGAATGGTCTCATTTCCTTCTTTTCCTTTCTCCTTCCCACCATAAGGAGCTTGTTTACTTTTTGTAAACTAGTGGTATTATACTGATTTTCACCATGATTACTAAAACTGTCAAGGCCACTGAAGCATTACATCAGGAGAGGCGGCTGTCACTTGGGAAATGTGGGTTGTATGACACAGGTGCAGGTACCAGTAACTGTGCAACCATGGTTTCATGAGCTGGTTCTAAATGCACAACCCCACAAGGAACCTAACAAGTATGACTTTAGACTGCAAGTTTGATGAGCACTCTGAGGATGAACAAACTGAACTAGAATACAAGTAGGTTTTAGTTTAATCTGTTCACATACTGAAGGGTAGGTCATTCATTTTGAAGCCAGACTCTGGAATACCTGCAAATCTGTTTCAAAAGCAATAACGTTGGTCCTCAAAGCCTCTGAAATACGTTTGGCAAGGAAACAGTATTGTATCTGGAATGGATGGAAAATCCATTACCTAAGAAATGAGGGTAGACAGGGATCCTAAAAATCTCTGAAATTCCTTGTCAGTATAGTCTGGAAAAAGCTCTGGTGATTACTGTGTGCTAAATGTGAGTTGCATTGGTTAAGGCATAGTTACAACTTTCTGTGTCATTTCTGCTGACTATTTATGAAAATGTTGGTTTCTGTTTATTGGCTTTCTACCTTGATGGGAGATGAACTGAGTGAATTAATAAGCTGCTTTCCATTTGTGACTTCTGATTCCATGAATAACAATTTTTTTGTGATGGAAAAATAAGACAAACATCAAAAGATGCCTACGCAGGTAATCAAAACATCATTTTATCAGATAATAACTGTACATGCAATATATTATTGAAACATTTTCAGAAGAGATTGTTACTACTGTATTTCAGAGCAATAGCTTATCGGTTAGTTGCAATTCAAAATAGATTCAAATTCTAACCTAGATGTAGTGTTCTGCTTTTCTTTAAGGGTAAGCGGAAGGAGAGAGAATGGTGGAAGGTGGCCTGAATTTGTTTTCCTGACTCAGACACAGGTTTTGTCTATTGCTGTCTTACATAACCTCTCAGTTTTATATCCTACATCCATTTTAAAAGTTAGTTAAAGGACAAACAAACAAACAAAAAACCCTAGTTATTTATCTTGCTGTTCAGTGAGACTGACAGCTTCAGTAGAATTCCTTAATGACCAACATTTTGCTTAACCATGCTTTCTGCCAATTACAACAATCTCCATTAACACTATATATTTTCCAAATATGTTTCAAAGCCCCACATACACTGATGCTGAAAGAAATGCAAACTGTGATTCTCAGCTATGGAAAGTTTTGCAAGGTATTCCCCACAAGATGTTACAAATAAAACCAAGAGTGAACAGTCCTCCAAATTTGAGTACATAGGGCCAAAATCAACTAATGGCTGGGAGAGGGAGATGGTTGTGCCCAGATCCCTAAAATAAATAAAAATGAGTAGCCAAGGCCCTGCTGTTATTTTTCCTCTCTTTGTAAAAGTGATTCCTCTTTCTCTCCCTGTCAACTAATTTATGCCGTCTTATTTTGTTCTTTTTTCTTTTTTTTCTTTTAAATGGGAAAATCAGATTTGTACTGGGATAATTCTAGATGTGCCAGTATGAAGAATTTTTCAGCAGGATTATGCAATACAATATGGAGGTTCCATTCAGATGCTGGGTTTCAGGTGTTCCTCAACACCGCATCTGTATTTCAAGTCTCCCTATCTTAATTTAGGTGAACAAAGGATTTGCCAAGAGCAGGGTGAAACAAAGAAAACTGCCTTCTCCAGTTTGTAGTTTGCACAGTTTTCATTGAGAGTTTCACAGCATTCTCATGAGAGTTGTTATATCTCTAGTCAAATATGAAAGGCACACAGATACACAAAGCATAAAGTCATATAAAACTAGTATGGATTGGGAACTCAAGCTCATAATTACATGAATTAAAAGAACTTCTACTTTTCCATTTCATTGTGTGATTTTTTTCCTGTGATACTGATTTTCTAAGATAACAAGTATTATAGTGTTCTGGAAGACTGAGTCTGGCTTTTATTTGCAAAGTTACTTATGCACACAACTTTAATGGGATCACTCACCTGCTTTAGGCTAATGTGCACCTAAATATTGAACTGAATCAAGTCCCCAGAAGGAAGAGAAACACCAGCCACTCAGACCCTGATTTTCCCTGTTTGTTCTGATAGTTGAGCAATTTATAATTGACCAAGTAGCGCTCAACAAGGCAAAAAAATACAACACTTATGATTTATAAGATGCTCTGGAAGATACATTAGAAAGCATTATGAGATGAAATCAATCAGTGCCTAGACTACTCGAGATACTAAATGTTTTTCTCTTTTCTACTTTCAGCAAGCAAGAGGACAGATCAGGTATTAGTACCACACATTTTTCTAACTGATGGCATCATTTTCGAGTGCTTTTTCCTGATTTATGTTTTAGTGTTTATCCAATTTCCTTTATAACATCATCCAAAGCAGAAACATTAGCTATTTGTTGTTTAACCTCTATGGCACCTTCAGAAATTGGCAGAACAAATTGGTCTTATATTCCTATTGTTGCTTTAGTTGACAGTTTGGCAAAACTGACAAACTCCAACATTATTTGCTGTTGTTACCATAAAATTATGGAATTGTTAGTGCATTTTTGGCCTGAGAAGAAATTTGATTTTCCTCATTAGCTAGCAAGGTCAAATGAAAAAGACCTTCAGTTTCCAGTAAAACATGTAAGAATACTGGTACCAACATATAGTGGGATATTTGTATCAACATATAGTGGGAGGAAAAGTATTTAGGATTTTTTTTTGGTATCAGACTGAGCTGCAGAGGATTCTGAAAACTGTGGATGAATATAGCTCATAATTTACAAACAATTGAAATTTATACTGTGGAAAGAGAATTTTGTTCCCTGTTTGGGGGGCTTATGGATGTTTCAGAGCCAATGTGAAGACAAGTGATTTCACTGGAACCTCTTGCTCATGACTACCCTTTGCAATCAGAATTAAAACCAATGAAGAAAAGGACCAAAATGCACATTAAGATCTAATGTTTCCTCAGAATCAGACAAATGCTCATATTTTTTCCCCCCAAATCTTTCTTTCTTTCTTTCTAAAGGTAGTATATCTGGTGGCAGCATTAGATAATGCATAGCATACATAAATAACTTGCAAAATGTGTGAGTTAAACTGAACAGAAAGGAGATGATCAACTTGACCCCAGCTGAAAGCGTTATTTTTGCTTTGAAGACAACCAAAGTTACAGGTTGGTCCTAACTATAGTCCATGCACACCTGAACCCATGAACAAATTATGGCTGCTTTACTCAGTCCAATGGCCTGTGCCTGGGTCAGCAGATTTCAATCTCATCATAGTTTAAAAAGACCACTGTGCAGTGTCAATGCAGATGAAAGTTATCAAACTCTATTAGCCTCCTAATGCTTTCTCACAGCTCCCACGTGTATCCTACAGGACAGCAAATTCTCTCTTCAATATTAGCACAAATGAATTTCTAATGTAAGTAATCTTATTGCCGCAATAAAAATGATGAGATGTGTCAAGAGCTGTAAGTGAACTGCTGACACTAGTTTGGACTTTGTAGTTCAACTATTATTTCACTGTTGTGCAGATATTCTGACTAGATTACCTGCAATGCAGGTTAACATCAGCCAAATTGGCAGTGAAGACATAACCTCAAAGAAGTATTTTGAGAAGTGAGAAGCCTTCCCTATGGGCTGAGTCTAATTTGCTTCTGTTTTTCATATTTACCAAAGAAAAAAGAGAAAACAGTTATTAGCCTGTTCTGCAATGAGTGATTCAGCTCACTCTTTTGGCTCTTGGGAACAGAGCCAAGTCCACTCCAGTGCATGTGATAAACCAGGTTTGGGCACCTGAAGAAGAGACTGAAAGATACACCAATTTGTTCTGCTATCAATGCACAATGTCACTTGCACTGTTATCTAAACAAGCACTGAGGGAACCTGGTAGCCTGGAGTCATGACCCTGACTGCATAGTCTAGACCTCTGGTATGTCATTCCTCTTTAGCAGCTGAAGTGCCCAAAGTATTCATCATTAGTTTGTGCACCACTGCAGTTCACAGCTGCAGGACCAGAGCTGCTGTATGGAAATTCTATGGTTTGGGCATCTGTTCTCCATTCTTCAAATCTGCAGGGATTTGGAGCATGTGGCTTTCTAACTAGTTACGGGTTGCTTAAGACCCAGATCAGAAAATATCAGTGGTGTTAGTAGGTATGCAGTACATAGGAAACTCAGATACGTTAAACTTAGGCTGTATCTGATAGAGCATCAAAGTAGGGATAGGAAAATGTTGCCTCTTGCTCCCCTGATTATGCACGTGGTTTTATGAATCTAAGCCAAACCCACAAAAGTCAGAGGCCCTTGGATAAATTTAAGAGTGGTTAGCGTTGGTCCAAAGAACACTTAGCTGGGAATCCAATGATATTATTTATATTTTTAAGAATCCCTTAATGTGATTCATTAAAATCACTGAAATAAAAGTTGTATAATTTTATTAAAAAATCAGTAAGTGCCAGATATTTATTTGCCTTTAGTAACTTGAATATATCTAAACTTCTAATTATGGGGGCCAAAAATGCCAGTATTTTTCTGGCTCACAACAGATTGACAATACTGCATGGGAAATCTTTGAACTACTCAAAGTGATTGACACAGCCTTGGTGTATGGGTGACCAGCATTTTGGACTGATCTATTTGAAAGTCAGGTTTCTGTTATTTCTAAAGAAAGATGGGGCAACCTTCTGGATCTCAGGGTTACATGGATGTACTGACAGAGATTTCTTAAAATGCCTTTAAACAAACGTTCTCAGCATTAAATCTTCAATAGCAGTTAAATATAATTTACTCTAGAGTATTCATACACTGTAAATCTGAAAAAGGCAATGTATTACTCTGTGTACGACTGGATAGGAGGCTTATTAGGACAGGACAACCAGGAAAGGAACAATAAGATCACACACAGTGGTGTTCTCACAGTAGGAATTGCTTGAGTGAATTCAAAGTACTGACTGATAACCTTGCTGCCCTTCACAGTGAATGAACCTTCAGGAATATGACTTGTTTTTTTTCTCCCCTTGAAAGAGTTGGTAATTGCATCCTGACAATTTCTCTAATCTCAGTCCCAAAAGGATATAGGATGATTTAAGGGATTTATGCAAGTTAAGCTTGGTGCAATAGCAACTGGCCTTAAGGGAGAGAGAAGACATTTAGACTTGTCCCTTCAAAGCTCTTGCTTCCTCAGGAGAGAAATTTAGGGCAGTGTGTGAAATCTTCTGCCAGAGCTGTTCGATCACTCACAAAAGGCTTAAAAAAAAAAGGGAAAAGAAATGAAGCAGTCTTCTCTGAAAGATATAAACTTTGCCAGAGGAAGCCTTAGTCCACTTCAAGAAACAGGCCAATTCTTCTCTGGTTCTGGCAGACTTAGTCTCTCTGTGCTTCACTAGTACATGAATAAAATGAGAAAGGTTCATTTCCTGTGAGACCAGGCTTGTCAAGACATTAGAGGCACCTGAGTCTAATGGTAGATGCAGCATATAATAATGTATGTTTTGTTTTGTTTTTTTTTTTTTGTTGTTGTTGTTGTTTTTCTTTTTTTTTTCTGATGGACTCATTTTTTTCATGTTCTGAATGGAAAAGTACTGTATCTGGTTTATCTGCATCTGTTCTGTAAGTTCTGATGGAAGAGTTTGTGCAGACAGAGGATGTAATTGCCATGTTTCCAGACTTTATAGCTAGGAGAGCAGTATCTTGCAACATAGTTTAATTCAGGGAACTGGTTTCTAATTTCCTGTTTCAGCATTTGACTCCTCTCTGTCTGGGCCAGAAAGAAAGCTATGTCTTCCTAACTACTATCTTTCTTTGGAAAAAGAAAATCCTTCCACTAGCAGGGGTTTACAACTAACCCTATGAAATGAAGACCAGCATTCTTATTCCTGGCAGTTTTCAAAAGAATTATCTGAAAAATATCATGGAAAAAATAACCAATAATTTTCCTCTCATCACACAGTCTTTGCTGGGATTCATGCATTTTTCTCTATATATTTTTTGCAAAGCATAGGTCAGTGAAAATTTCAGATTACTGTGGTGGAACAAAAACATCATATCGTGTGAACATTCAGTAAATTATTGCAATGATGATAAAGCTATTTGTCTCCCAGCTACCTTTAAGCCATGCTTTTCTTTTAGTGCTATGCTATCAAACGACTAGAACACCACTTGGATTGATGTAATTTGACATGGTTCTGATGAGATTCTCAAAATCTAATATGACAAATAGACATAAGCCACACAAACCTTCAAGCTAACAAGTTTTGAAAAGAAATAACTAGAGAGAAGAAATGTCTGTGGGAAAAAAAAAAAAAGGTACATTAAAAAAATGATAAATATCTTATCTCAAAAATCTCTGTTAAGTAAAGAAGGGGAAAAAAAAAACATACAAAAAAACCACCAAAAATTTTAAATTAGAAAATAATAATGAGATAATATAAAGCCTATTAGTTGGGACCATATTTAGGTAGTGGTAATGAATATTCATTTAAGGATCAACAGTTAGTTAGAACAACGTACACAATACATATGTATCTGAACCCAGAATCTTACCACTGTTTTGGACAAATCTATGACAGAAAGTAATGGCAATATTAAAAACTGTAGTTTTCTTTAATAGTGAACTCAATATCAACTGTTCTACACATTAAAGAAATACTTGCCCTTAAATGGAATTTTCATTGTTTCCTCTGAAACTATTCACTAAAAGTATCTGTTGAGAGTCTTGAATTTCAGTTTTGCAGTCAAAAACAGTTAAATTATGCTTAAAAGATTATCACTTTTAAACCTAAGTGGTGGCACATTTCTATCCCCTTAAATTTCAGTAAAAAATGTTATCATGTTAAATGTGCTCTACAAACTGCTTTCACTGAAGCAAAGAATGTTCCTACTCCTTTTGATGACATAGATAACCTTAAAAATATGAGATAAGTATACATGATGATGCTATTTTCGTCCTAAAAAATGAGCTGAGAAATGTGAACATTTATCTCAATATGTGGCTAAATTTGCAGTTACATGTTGACAATTTAGTTATCCCTATTGTTGACTAACTGCAAAAGAAATCAAGTACAATGCATTATTTTCTATCTACTACTATTTATGTCCTTTCCAAATTAACTTTTGTGTAGTTGGATATGATGAACAACCGTGTTGTTCTCAAACTCTCTCTTAATAACCTATTTGTTGGTGTTATTCATTGAAAACAGAAATCTGTAATACATTGAAAACAGGAGACAGTGGAATAAGCAATAGAAAACACAACTCAGCAGAGAACAGAGTGCAGCTTCTACAAGTCTCCCTTGTATAAGTCTTACACATAATATATATGCATATATATATATACACGTATGTGCATATACTTATGTATATGATTAGTTGCAAGCAAAGCAATTAAAAGAATTACAATCAAAAGAAAGCTGAAGAATGAAAAGAAAGCTAAAAAAAAAAAGACTGTCACAAAAATATTCATTTTGTTACAGTATAGTGTAAAAGATTTAGGTCATAATTTATTTAAAAGGTTATGGAAATATCTACCTCAACACGCTTTCTGGAGAGTTCTTCAGCTTCCTCTCTACTGGTCACTTCAAATGTTCTTGTGAGAGAACCATGACTATATTATTTCAAAAAACTGATAAAAAGCCTTTTGTTACTTAAGAAAACCATTCAGTTTCTGAATAATCCAGGAAGTGAGCAAAACCAGTTTTGTTTATCGTATGTATTTAGTCATCTCTTTTGAGATATACCTGATTTTTTTGATTGGATAGACAACTCAATAATGTGGCCTGACTAGAGTAACTAAATATAAAGCATAATTTATCCTTCCCATTGATCAGTGGTACATGTGATGGGATGAAGCACAAGGCTAAGAGATAGCCATAGAAAACTAAACAAAAAATAATGAGATGAAGGACGAAAAATCTAAGTAAAGCATAGGTAGCACTACCAGCAAAGCTCAACTAACTGCACAACATTTCCTACTACATTACAGATTTAAGGCTTTATTCTCTTTCACCTCATTTTTCCTGAATTGACCATTTCTCCTCAAACCATTACTTTCCATTAGAGAGACACACCAAAAAAAACCAACAAAAACCAAAACAAACCAAAAAAAACCAACAAGGCACTCTGTTCCACATTGAAAGAGTGAGGAAGATTCAAACAATTTAATCTTTAAGGCATTGCGCCGCCATACATCCAGGTCTCTTTTCCTGAATCAGTTAGTGACAAAAAGCAGAAAAGCTGTAGCTAACACCAAACCAGAGGTAAAATTGAATATTTTTGGAGGACTCCTGTTGAGGAAATTGAGAGATGTAAAAATCAACTATAATTTTTATGCCAAGTAACAACACGACAATACAATGTTAAAGAAGGTTAGTACTTAGATTTTATTTCTTACTTATATATTTTGTTGGAGTGATGGCAAATACCATTTTTAAGATACGTCTTTTCATTTCCTTCCAATTTTCTTTCCGTGGTTCTGCTATAGTACTTGATAGTGATAGTAACGCTTGCAAATATAAAATGAAAGTTGTGATCAGGATGTATAGTACAGGCAGCAGTCAGGCTTAACAGAACAGTGCTGTAGAAGTGAAATTGTAACATTTCCAGTTGATAAGAAATCATCTTATTTGATACATTTTGATAAGCCTGAAATGAGGTATTTTCTCTCAAAAGCATCTGAAGTGTAAACTCCCCAGACTTCCCTAAGTGAAACACATACAGCAAAAATGTTTGTTCATAAATGAGATAAGATGTATTTGACCCTTAAAAAAGTCGTTACACAAACAATTTTGATATGGTAAGATGAATTATTCAAAAATAAAAATCCAGCCTCCCTGGAAAGGCAGAAATAAAACAACCCTTCCATACTGATTGTATGCAGTTTGTGAAATTGTAAAAATATGTGCTTTTCTAATGAAAAAATTCTTACCAGCTGAACTGAGCATGGCTCACACGGTTGTCTTGCAGCTTGCAGAGAAAAAGGGCTATGTAACAGTTGGTGAGATCAGTACTGCAGATGAGAAATTACTTTTAGAAAATAGAACTTAATTCTCTTGGGTGCACTGCAAATGTGCATCCAGAGGCGTTTGACAAAAAATATCTAAGGTGATTATCAGATTACTTGTTATGTAGTTTGATTTTGTATGTCTGGGGGAATGCTACCTTTGAGGATTATGAGATTGAATACACTCTTCTGCATGGATGGATATAGCCATATAACTAATATAAACTCCCCCCCCCCCCCCCTTTTTTTTTTTTTTAATAATGCATACATTTAAGTGCACAAATATGGTAATTACAAAATTACAAAGAAAAAAAAGTAGTAGGCATTTCTGTGGTATACATTTTGTTATAAGGAATTTGATGCTTACGGAAACTTATCAGTCCACTTGATTTTTACATTTCCCTTGGCACCCTCTCAGTCTTCATTCCATCCCTACCTAACTTTAAGGTTTTGACTCAGTTATTAAGAGCTTGTCTTTTATGATCATATTGTTAAACAAATAGTTTGCAATAAATTAAATGAATACCTGTGCATATAATTGCAATTCTCTCCTGACTGCAGAGACATAAACCTTTAGTTTAGAACCAAAGATGCTAAGTTATCTGCTGTTAAATGAACTTCTAGGGGGCTGATAAAGTTGTTACCAATGCCAGGCTAGACCTAAGCAGTAGTAAGCTGTTGAACTTTCTAACAAGAACTACAATGAGATGATATAAACATCAGTGAGTTTATAACAACATAATGAGCGACAAGAGGTAACATTTTCAGAAAGGATTATCTTACATTTATTAATATCAAAGGTGACGCTGTTTGAAAATATATCCTGTGTTTTCAGTAGAGAAATTCAACCTGGCAGTTCTTTGGCAGTTCTTATTTTTTATGCTATAGTATTTCAGATAAACAAAGAATTCAGCTCAGGGCATTTTTTGTGAATTTTGACAGCTTTTCCAGATTTCATTTCTTTGACATTTTTTATACTAGTAACCCAGTAACATGAGGTACTACAAAACAAGGAAGTTTTGACAAAGCAATAAATGGTGTTTCAGCCTTCTGTAACAAAACTGTCGTTCCCCCCCCCCCCATCACCTTCCTCCGTTCAAGGCTTCGGGAGGCGAGCTCGTCCCACCCTAGTAAAAAATCAACGTATACTAGG
>JAPSGF010000095.1:1845788-1880186 GCA_035772895.1 Perdix hodgsoniae | reverse complement strand
TTTTTTTTTTTTTCCAAAGTTTAATTTCTCTTATGAAAATCTTCAGCATAAGACTTTCTTCTCAAGCATTATATCACAGTATTTCCATGCTCTGCTCTGCCAGAGCTTTATAGCTATTCCTCTTCCTCAAGCTTCTCGACTCATGACTGTCTGATCCTTAAGACTGTCCAACTTACTGGAGAGCAAATGTTATATTTCCCTTAAATGCTGACTTAGCCTTTCACGAGAGTCTCACATATTCACAGTTCTTTAGGTTACATTGGAAGTGTTAGTGTCAAGCACAAAAAGATTCAACAGGACACCAATATTTTATTAATTGTTTACCACATGTTATATTCTTTCAAAAGAAACAAGATCTACTTTATGGAAGAAACAAAAAAATAAGGCTCTTATAAAAAATGATCAAGCCTATCTGCTTTACAGCAGATAGGAGTGATATCATTGGCTATTCATTGGATAGTGTTTGTTACTGGACTTTTGAGAAAAAGAAAAGTATCATTCTTGCCTTGTCATAGTTTAGACATAGTTTAAACTGAGAAGGTGTGTGATACGGGTCTATGGAATCAGGGATTCATAACTCTTATAATATAAGAAGCTAGAAGCACAAGGTGACCTTATTGTCGTTTTTAAAATATGTTTTTCTGATAAGAGAACACATATCTTCATACTATTTGAACTGTGGCACTAAGTGCAGCATTATTTAGAAGGAAAACATATAAAGGGTTCAAAAGTGAGGTTGGAAGATTATTATTTGAAATCACTGATGCTTTTAAACACAGTGATCCAGCAGTGTTCTCTAGTTCAGATATCTTCATACTTCTATCTTCTATAATGGATCAACACAATGCATCGGAGAAAGGTTTGAATCTTAAACTTCTCCCTGAACACTTGGTCCTCATCACTGTCAAAGGAAATGTGATGATATAGATAGACCTTTGGTCTCGTCCAACAGGGGGGTACAACAGGATTGTACTTAGTTCTGTACAGTGAGAAGTTGAAAACTGTGTTTTCCTGAGAGAGGAATGTGCTGTAAAATGGTTGAGCATTTTCTCTTAATAAAACCCTAAGCATTTTCCTCTTTCTCTGTGACAGAAGAGAGTAAAACAAGTATAGCAATAACCATTTTATTCCTTATTAGGGAACTAATATTCTTAACTCTTATCTAAAGATGTGAGAGCAGCTACTTAAGCCCCCAAGTGAATTATTAGTCCTTTATTAGGCGATTCTTAGAACATAAATTGGTTACAAAAACAATAATAGCAACAAGAAGTTAAAATTTACTCTTACACCTCTTTTCATAATGAAAATGCTTGAGGAATGGCAGTGGTGATACATTGGCTTTAAACTGCTTTTCATATCAGTTCTGTGTGTTTGCCTGATGATAGAATTTCATTTTAACTATTATTTTATTTTATAGAACTTGTTCTTGATGCAATTTGCTCCCCCCCCCACGGAAAAAAATAAATTGCTGCTTCTATTAAAAGTAATAAAAAGAATAAAAAGTCCCATTTTTTAAAGTCTAAACAGCATAAGAGTAACATATGGTGAAGAAAAGGGATTTCAACTAAGTGCAAGATTTTGTGTGGCTGATGAGCCTTGTTGAAAAGTAGACTGTGGAGTGAGCAGTGTTGCCTGTGCAAGGCAGCTACATAGAAAAAAAAAAAACAATGGAAAAGAAAACAAACATTTTCCAAACAGTCTGCAGCATTTGTAAGATATGTCTAATCACGCTGTGTTATTATATCTCCTTGTACACGTGGAACAAGATGATGGAAAAGTCTCTGCATCACATGTTGAAAGCTTCTGATGGTTTACACTTCTTCATCAGCTGGTGATGACTGTTGAGGTTTCAGCAGCATCATGATTCCAAGTCAACCAAAATAACATAATGAGAAGTTATGCAAGCACCTGCAATGTATAGTGAAGAGGCTTCCTGGCCTTCTAATGATTAGAGGCTGTGATCACTGACTGCACTGGTGAAATAGGGACTGGTCCTCCTCAACTAGAATTCCCTTTTACCGCTTCCCTGATTCTTTTTAGGTTGCACGTTTGTGCCTTATACCATGTATTCATTTTTATATCTTAGATGAAATAATCAATGTTCCACACCCATTAAAGCAGCTTGCTCTGCTGTTTACCTCTCAGAATAGCTCAATGGTGTCAGGATTCCACAGTCATTTGCACATTTGCTAAAAAACTGATTAGCACCTAATTTTGGAGGCACAACCATTTCTCAGCTACATATTGGTTTGTCAGATTCAGAGGGCTGATTTGACTCATTTTAATATCATCCATATTGCAAATTACTTTATCTGAGTATACTACTGGGACATGAACTGAATTAAGTGCCTCTTTTAAAGTTGTGGCTTTGTCTTTAATATGTAGCCAAGGCCTTTCTGATAGATATCATCTAACAAAAGATGGAATCAGAAAGTGAGGGGAACTCAATTCAATAAAGATGTCAAAAAAATATCTCAAAGAGGGGGGTAAAAACCTTAGTTCTGTAAAGATCAGTAACAAAAATAGTCAGCAGATTTTATATTATTTAATGGTATTAAAAATACTGCTATTCAGAACAGACAACTGAAATTTTACAAGCCAAATATACATGGTGAATGTTCCAAATAGGTGATTGTGTCTTTTTTAATAAGCACAGATCAATTCACCCCTGTATATCAGTTACAATCTAAAACAGGTAGCAGCAGTGGGTATTTTTGAAGGGCCACAGTTCAAAATGAGTGCAAAACTAAATGCAATATAACTACCAGCTGTTTCTTCACATTAAGTATGTTAGAGTGACTGCTCATGAAGACTGTTGTTTTATTTTTTCCTTATTGCCTAGATAAAAATAAATCCCACAATCAACAGATAGTTATGACCTCAATATGTGAACCCTTCTGGTAGGGTTGTATGTCAAGAAAGGTCTTAGTTCATATTTTTCACATTGAGAAATTTATTTTCATCAATAACTACAGATTCTATTTAGTACATTATTTCCTTCACTTGATATGTAAGCAAAAAGATGGCTCTAGGTAAGTCTGAATTTGAAGTATAGTACTGGATGTCATGTTTGATTTTGCCTTTCTTGCATATAAAAGTGCTGTTATTTCAAAGTTACTGACAAAGTTACCAGCAGACAATTCAGCCTTATTTCTTTTTCCTGGAGAAAGACAGGTTGGGGAAAATTCTGCAGTACTTGTACAAGTCCAGCTGATGCATACCCACTGCAAATCTTTCATTCCAGTGTTTGGGCTAGATCCAGAAATTGATTAAATGTGAAGATTTAAACAGATAAATCAGCATGTCATCCTGAAATAGCAAGAAGATAATTCAAAATGAGTATTGCTGCTAAAGAAAATGCAGCATCTAGAGGCAACATCCTTGAGAATTACATTTAGAACAGGAAAAGACAGAGAAAGTGCATGAATGCACAGGAGTAGAGTAAAAACATCATTTAAGAAATTCAGTAAGGACTAGAGAAATGAAGTTCACAACAGGAGATAAACGGACAGGAAGCCAAAAATGGTTATGAAGAACGCTGCTTGGGAGGAGGGGCAGGAAAACAACCCACTCCCCAACAGTTGACTATGTCATGATAAATTAACTGGGGAAATATTGCCGTATTTCCAGCTGCCCAAATTCCTCTTCTAAGTCACGTCAATTACTGTATTTATAGAGTGACTAACATGCATGATGACTAAGCTTGATCAGAGCTGCCCCTTATTACAAAATCACTGGAATAACCCAAAGGGAGAGTTGTACGTAAGAGGAATTGACTGCGTTCCTTAGCTGAAGGCTCAAATAGAGCGTTATCTCAACAACAACCAATTTTGGAGGAGAGAAGGAATACTGTTGAATGTTAATTAACTCATAAAAAATTGATCTTGTAGTTTAACTAACATCATTCTAATAACACATTCATCATTTATCTGCCATCAGCTTTGAGTTTTGTATCAGTGCTGTGGAATAATTACTAGAGTTGGCATAGAAGCATAAGAAATTAGTATTTTTCACAGTAGTATTTTTAAATTTGAGAGGGATGATTTAAAGAATGGATGTGCAACCTTTTGGCTTGCCTGGGTCACACTGAGTGAAGAGGAATTGACTGCATAGGTCATTCCAAAAGTAATGCCTCCTATTTATTTCCATGGAAACTACAACAGGTACAATGAACACAGTAACTCTGTTTGATAGAGCAAATTCTCAGCAACGAAGCAATATTTTTTTATCATAGTCATCACATTAACTATGCATTTTCACCAGGGATAAACAAGAGTGTATGCCATGCTTGTCAAAACCTGCACCAGTAGAAGTGATCCAGTGCTGCAGTCACCATTTCTGAAATGCACCACTGTACTCATATCCACTATTTCATCTCCATAAATGTTCAGCAAACATCAGTGAATGTCAATGGGCACAATTTTTTTTGCATGGAGAAATTCAATTACGTACCTTTGCTTTGTACACACTTCCATGTCAGATGCCATTTGCCAGACTGCCCCCTGCTGCCATCTGTGACACAGCAACAAAATATGACAGAATATTCGTGGGAAGTTTCCTATTTGCATAGCACCAACATCTGCCTCTAATACTGTGGGCCATCATCATAAAATAGGAGGTATTACTTTTGGAGAAGCTCTGTAAGATATACACAAAAGAAATAAACTAGTGGAATGGGATATGTGACCCTGTGAAACTACCACATTGGTCAGGTTTGATGGCAGAGCTCGCCATTCTCAGTGAGTTCTCGAAGTGCTTCCCAGAGATTTTTAATGAAATTTTACTCTTCCTGTACTTTGTTCTTGACAACAGTTGGTCACGGATGTGCACAGTGCCAAAAGCGTTGACATGAATATGGTGTGACTGTAAAATGAAGGATATTTTTCTCTGTTAAGAGAGGTCTTATAAAAGTCTGGTAAAGATATGTGATCAGATGTTCGAGTTGAATGTGATTTAAAGTGTAATGTAATGTTTGCACAGTGCTCAAACTAGGTAATTTAGATTTTAAAACTGCTTAATCCTCTCAAAGTCTGTTCATTTTTATTAAACTTCATTTTGGTAATGCTTTTCTGTGCAAGAAATATTCTTTGGGTGAACACAGCATGCATGTAAAAGAAAGCTGCAACAATAAAATATGTATCTATGGTAGAGTCAAAAAGCATCACATGTTAAAACTGTCACATAGTGAGCAGAAAGAGACATTTCAATTGCGCATTAAAGGCTTGAATAAACCTCATGGCTAGAAATGGCAATACTTTCCAAGAAAATTATAACAAGTTATTACCATCTTTTTCTTTCATAAAGACCAAATGCTGTAAGACTGCTCTGATCTATACAACTTAACTTTAGGCATTTAATTGAAGAACCTTTTTAAGAATGCACTTTTCCTTGGCTTCTTTGATAATCAGTGGTGATGGCTCAACACCTCCAAGTGAAAGTTAGTCCTATTAAGATTTGAAGGTGCCTGTTCAAGGCACCTCTTCCTTTTCATGTACCAGGATGACTAAGCTTCTAACTTAGATGACTCAAATTGGTGCTTCAATTTCAGTAAGAATTAATCTAAGTTGTAAGAGATCACAGAAAACTTTACACTGTTTCACATAGGGGGAAATAGTTTTGTTCACATTTTCTATACTCTTAGACAGATGAGCTTCATCTTCCTACAGAGATGTTTGCAGAAATGTCTGCTACCCCTCTTGTGCTGGGTTGGCCTTGGCTGCAGTCAGGTGCCCACCTAGCCTCTCATTCACTCCCCTTCCCCAAACAAGGCCAGGGAAGAAAGTCAGAAGACAAAGTGTATTGATCAAGATAGAGGCAGTGACATCATTCCATTATGGTCATGGGCAAACATGAGACTCAACTCGGGGAAAATGAATTTAATTTATTTCCAGTTAAAGTGGGTTTGAGGAACAAATACAAGATTGAAACAAATTCCGCCCCCCCACCTTTCTTTCCCCAGTCTCAACTCCATTTATGACTCCTCTCCTTCCCCGAACACCATCCAGCATCACAAAGGAGATGGTGAACAGCGGATTGTGTTCAGCTTGCAACATTTCCTCCCTGCCCCTCCTTCCTCCTTCATGCTCCAGTGTGGCCTATCCACCAGCTGCTGTTCCTTCAGGAAAGAATCCACCCACACCCCTTTTCTTCATTCCGTGGTGTTCTGCACTTTCTTCCCCAGGCTCTTCCTGAGACCCACCTATGGCTGCTGGGACTGGCCATACTCTGTGGTGGAGCTATTGGAGCTGGCTATGTTCCCAAAATTTTCCCAAGACACAAGCATGTTTTGTGAATAGCAATGAAGTTATAGATAAAAGCTTTGTACTATTCTACAAAATAAGTTAATGAGTCAGGTGTAAGACTTTCCTCATTAATTTTCTCAGTGATAATTCAGTTGATTGTAAAGGTAAGAGTTTTTATTCTCACCAGTGGGACTTCTTAATTCTAGATTAAATAACTACCCAATTTCCCTCTCAGGACAGTTCTTTGGGTGTAGCATTTAACTAAGAGTATTCACTTTGTCATTAAGCAGGCAATTACTTTCACCCTGTGCTTCCAAAACTGATGAGCCTGTTTCTTTCAAAAGGCAGTTCAGATACACCAGGGATCCAGTCCAATGAAGGTACTGAACTCCACCAAAATGTAATATGTTGTGTGTATGGATGTTTTTGCCCACTGAAATACTAACTTTAATCTGAAAAGTGTCTGATGTCTAGGGAAGAAAGAGGCAATATGCAATCTTCTGCATGTGTTGGTATAAAATCATAGACTCAGAATTCTCAGAGTTGGAAGGGATCTTTTTAAATGTCTTATAGTCCAACTCCTCTGCAATGAACAGGGACATCTGCAGCTGGATCAGAGTGCTCAGAGCCTGATATAGCCTGGCCTTGAATGTCTCCAGAAATGGGGCTTCCAAAACATCTCTGGGCAACCTGTTCCAGTACCTCGTTACACTCATTATGATTTTTTTTTAATGTTCAACCTAAATCTACCCTCTTCAAGTCTGAAATATGAATATATTTACTGAAAATTGCTTTAGGAAAAGACCTGAAATAGCTCCCTTTATACAAGGGCAAAATAAGGTAGGTAAGTTCGTCTCCAAGGTTATGTACAGACATACACATAAATTGAATGATTAAATAAATATCTAAACCACAAATTTTACCACTGATTTTACTATTGGTTTCTTATGCAAATTTTTTGAATATTTGTTGGATGGGAAACAACAGAAGGGAAACAAATCCCTTCTGTTGTTTCTTCAGAGCATTTGTTGGTCTCAAGACTGGAACAATCTAAAACTAGAGGTCCATCCTGCTGCAGAACTTTTTTCTTTGTATTCATGTCCTAACACTTTGAAGGATATATTCCATCAGAGTCAGAAGTGACTAATGGATTCTAATTTCAACAGCACTGATAGTTTAATTTATGCCTTGTTATCACATAGGCAATTAAAGCAGCATAATCAAGGAACTATTTATTAAAGACAGTTCTGGTTTTATATGAAAAGTGTTTTGTGAGCCTTAGCTTATTACAAAGGGATTCTGCTTCTTGGAGGAATAAATGCAGGTGCATGGATTTTTGGTGAACACTCTTCTTAGATGTTGCCATACAGTAGTGATTAATACAAGTGCTACCTGCTAGAGAATCATTGTAACATTATAGAATTACTTAGGCAGGAAAAGACCCATGATATAATCAAGTCAAACACTACCACTTAATCGTGTCCATAAAAGTAGACAAGTACCTCCATTGAAGGAGTTGGCTTCTAAGCACACCACAGAATAGCTCATGCTTTTAGGTGCGGAATTACCTGGCTTGGAACTGGATGTTCCTTCAGAACATCCCTCAAATCTGTGCTAGTGCTTACCAGATGCACCAGATGAGAATTTGTAGAAACTTTCCAGTTCTCTAATCTTTGTTCAACTATGACTTCTTTTGAGGCTACAGATGAGATGATGAGAAAGATACAAACTTTGTGCCTACTTGATCTATTGATTTTTGAGCTGTCACTAGCATCTACATTGGCACACAGTTCTTCTCAAAATGGTCTACTTTTTGATCTACCGTGTAAATTTATTTTAAACCCCGTTTTCTTGTAGCACTTCTGTGCTATAGCTCTTTTGTGTGATTTTCAGCATCCAGGTGAAATCATAAGGTACGTACTTAAAGGTGATCCACTGTTTTCTTCACATGTACTCACTCCAGCCAGTAGATCTTTGAAGCATTAGATACTGGTATAGAGAGTAGAACTACTTGACATGCATTTCACAAGTCTATACACCACCAAAGAGAGAAAATATATACATGCCAGAGCTCACTTCAAGGCTCATCCTCTTCCAGCTGGGCTTGTAAACAGATTACAGATTCCTTGAAAAATATTGTTGAGAAAATCTGTGAACCAAATGTCCAAATAACCTGAGGCTTAATTTGACCAACGACCAAATAGAAGTTCTGAAGCTCTGTTCTCAGCTGAAAAATGACATGAAACAATTTTCCTGTGGCTTTTGCCACCTGTGAGCCTAGAATAAACAACTCCTGTTAATTCCACTGACTGAGATAAAGTAAGATCGGATTTATTAATGTAGTTCCTAAGAAAACAGCTGAGGAAAACAGTTGGTAACTGACTGCAATGCCCAAAAAGAAGCTGTGACAACTTTTTCTAAATAAATCAATCACTAATCAGTTGCTGAAGTAAGACTGTAAAGAACTTGCTTTTGTGGATATGCTCTACCAGTGAAAATTACGTTCTAAGGGCTCCTTTATGGGTTCCTGTTACTAATCTTCTGAAATAAGATATACTGTACAAACCTTGATCCTGTGACAGAGACTTGCTGAAAGATTATTTCTGAACAGTAGCTCAGGATAAAAGCATCCTGTTGTCACAGAGAAAAAAATCCTAAACCAAATAAGTAAATAGGATGCCAAATGAGAAAGGTGAAAATGAAGAGTGAAAAAGGATACATGTGAAATTTAAGTCTTGTAAATTAATGGACCTTGATTTATTCCTTTTCGGGAGCAAAAATGAATTGATTAGCAACAGGGATTATTCTTTAATTTAAGCTTGTTGGGAGAGGAATAGCATACAGATTGAATGCACATACTACCTCAAAAAAACTAAAAATAGGACCGGTGAAAGCAGAAAAGAACAAAATTCACTGCAGTGTGGTTGGGATGCATATAGACATACTTTAAAGACAAACAGTATTTATGTTTCAAGAATGGCCATTACCTTGCAAAGCTGAACTTCAGTTTTATTCTACAGGATTGTTTTTATTTTCCAAATTAAAACTCTAGAATGAGAAAATGTATTTCCTTCTTGGATATCCAAGTACTGAAACTTCCCACTGTCATACAAAATACTCTTTTCTACAACCTGATATCAGTCTAAGGTAACAATTACATGCCATAGTGACTCACTTGAGGGCAGGATGGTAGACAGTGGTGAACCCAGTGCTTGTTAAAGTAACCTATGTTTCTTGCCTTAAGTCATCGCTGAGGGAACAGTGTTTTCAATCCTTGCCACCTTTTGGCAAAGCAACAATTATATACTTTTATATATTTGGCATGACACTTGAAAAAAAAAAAAAAAAGGTTTTGTTGAGCCAAGAAGCATTTGTCCTTTGGATGATATTATCTAAATGATAATGTCAAGTCAAGGTAGAGGTTACAGTGTCTTCTCATTACGTGTGTTCAGAGTTCATTTAGCCTACTTATAAGTGATTTTTTTATTGCTACACAGCTCATACCTACATAGATCAATGTTACTATCTTGCTCATCTGTAATGCAGTTATTACCCTAAAGAAGATTATCACAACTTTTTTCAAGCTAACACAATGCAGCATTCTTGGCAGTGAAGCGTGCTCAGGTTTAGTTGTTTGAGTATTTCAATCAACTTGCATTCTTTTAAGATTTTTTCTTTTTTCTGTATCACCATTCAGATTTTATGTCCTCAGACTAAAATTTGCCACTGCATTGATGTTCTGATCAATAATAATATATTAATTAAAATAATAATAATGCTAATGTCCTTCAAACAGAGACTAACAGTCTTGGATCAGAGATCAGTTTGTTCTTTTGCTGCTAAACAGGAACTTATCACAAAGATACACCATTCCAGATTCTCTCACATCAATCCTCAAGGTCAAAAATGAGGAGACAGGGAGTTTGCTCAGTTGCTCAGCATCTCTGGCATTATGCAAATGTGCTGAATTGTCCATAACCAATGATTTGGTGATGTTTGCATATAAGAAAGTTATTCTGGGAAATCAGATTATGAATGTTATTGATCCCAAGGTCCCCAGGAAGTGTCAGTGTTAAAATCACAGAGCAGTGAACTGAGTTTGACATGCAGTATTTTCTATTCTATCTTTTCCTGGCAGATGAGCCCTTTCCCTGTTTACTAAAAAATGTCAATATCTGCAGCACTCTTTCCTGCATGTGTTATGAACATCTGCCTGTAATGTGACATTCAAGTTCTCTCTCAGAAAGAAAAAACAATAACCCATGCAATTTTAAGGACAAGCATAAGTGTCAATCACACAGGAATTTGCCAAAGAGCTTTACATCCTGGAAACTTTTAATGACAGAAGGGATGAGGAATCACTGAGAGCTGCTCTCTGCAGACTGTCCTGAGTGTATTATATTCATTCAAGTAAGTGCAGTAAGGTTTTCTTTTCAGTGCCTCTACCCATGCCAGGAGCAGCTGGGGAAAACCTGGGTGATCTGTAGTTGCACATATAATGAAAACATACTGTGCTCGTTCCTGAAGCAACAAGCATTCAGTTTATCCTGTGCTGATTTATACAGCAAAATTGATTGGTCTAATTTTAAAAACATTGTCAAATCACTGTTACAAGTTTTGTATATTCTCTCCAGAAAACTGTCTGAAAAGTGTATTTGAACTGTTCAGTGGAGATTCTGTCTGTGCTTGACACAAGCAAAAATGAGAACATCACAACAAGTAAAAAGATGAGACCAGCTCTAGCTACCTTCTCTTGCTGCTGTTATTCAAGAATTATGCTGGCCATATGACAACATAAAGAGCAGAGCAGAAGACAAAACCAATGGTCACTACATTTGCAAACTGTGAACTACATGCTTTCCCACTCCTTTTTAGCACATACTCACAAAGGTTTACTCTTTTCCCAAGGACAGTGAAATAACACTCACTTCAATCAGGGCATACAAAATAAAAGAAAATAAGATATCTAATGCAGAGAACCATTAAAAAAAAAAAAAAAAAAGAGGCAAAAGTACTGCTCTAGGTTTTGAATACAGTAATGAAGGAGATAAAGCAGAAGATACAATTTAATACAATTTTCCCCTCTCTACCACCACCACACTCTTATGCAAAAGAAACAGTAATTCCTGTTTTGTGTGGTTTTGTGTTCCTTCTCAGGGTGCCTGCCAGGTAACCCCTGCATCTCTACTGTCCAGCTACTCATGCTGGCTTTGAAGCAACTGTATGTTTCTGTGCAATAACACTGTGTTTGTTTGTCAAAGATATTTTTGTTCCTTCAGCTACCACTTGTCAGGAATATGACAGATTTTCTTTTCAGCGTTTAGAAGCCACTGGTTTAACAAAAAGAAGCAACAAGAAAATATAACTTTTTGGGTAAACAAACTGTCCATCCCCAAGTCCTTAATAATGACACATTTCCTCCTTTCTGTGTGTGTACTGTGCTTAAGTGTCCATAGATTTTCTCCAGACTTTATTAGATCAAGTAAAAGTCAAAGTTAACAGAAATCATTACCCTTGATATAAGTGACCTTAATACTATTTCAGAAATATGTGCAATACCTGTCTCCTTGGTCTTAAGTTATAGCTTTTTTTTCAGCAGAACTTTGTTTGATCTTGATGTAATCTATGGTAAAGTGGTTCAGCTGCCTGTAGACCATAGCCCAGTTTTGTATGGCATGGTTATGTGACCTTGACTCAGCTTTATGGAAACACTGTTATTGAGCTGATATAGCATAAAGCCAAGAAGATGAGAAAAGTGAAAATGAAAACAGAATGGAAAATATTGGAACAGTAGTAGCAACGCAGGGAACTAGAGAAAACAAAAAGGCGTAAGACACTGAAAAGAAGCAGTGAGTCAAAAAACAGTAACTCACGACTCGTTAATGCCTGTGCTGCTAAGCATACTCATGCTTGGTCTGGTGTTCATTATTCCCATTTACTTGTTGTGTGTATTTAGCCAGTAAATAATTAATATCTACCCACAAACTGTGCATGCAACTGCTGTGGTACTAGTATGGAGCTTCTGTATAAGGTAAAAGAAACTGAGATTAAAAAAAGTCTAACAAATGAAGTGTTACATTTGCCTAAGAATAACTTGAATGTTCAATGTATACAGTGACATACCTAGAAAAAGTACTCTGACTTCAAGAAGAAAAAATGACTTTTATGATTCTAATGAATAGTAACAATGTGGGAGCATTAATGCCATATGTAATGCACATATTAATATATATTATATGCCTTACTCTCTAAACACTTTAAGTATTTGTGCCAATACATAATATCCATGCCTTGTAAGAATTTGATTGGTGCATAAGTATTTCATAAAGAAGACCTATAGCATTCAAAATAAAAACGGGAAAGAAACTACCTGAGTTACATAAGACTAGAATTCAGACATAGTTTTGGAACTTGCAAATATCAACAGTGAATGCCATTTCAGGGAGCCTCATACCAAGTTCCCATTCCAACAAGAATTCATGAAGATGTAAATTCATTCACTGAAAGTTTGGTTTGCTTTCCAAGCACGTTTGAGAAAGACAGATACAAAAATAAATACATAGCAATTGGGTGCAGCTGTTTTATATCCTTCAGAACTCTTGGGATGTGGATTGTCTGTGGTAGTGGGTTGATCCTGATTAGCTGAGCACCCACAAGCTGCTTGCCCTCTCCTCATCTACCAAAGCAGAATTGAGAGAGAACTGGAATAGCAAAAGCTACTCTTGGTTCTTCTTATTTTATTTTTCTTTTCTCTATCTGGACTTTTCTGATCACACTCTGTAGCAGCCTGAAATCCTAGAGCAGTGGACACAACCTGGGTAAAAGGTTCTTGGATTAAGTCCAAGATGTCTTGATGCACTACATATATTGTATGTACAGCGTTGACTACTGCTGTGTGAACAGAGAGCAATATAAGACTACTTTACTGTTGATTACATACAAGCATCTTTCTTTTGTTCTTGTATATTACCTAGTAGAAGGCTAGAATCCCAAGCCTAGTGCATGACAGGCCTCCTGTTCCTCTCCACAAGTAGCTCCTTCCAATTTTATTTTTCAAAATCTTATAAAATTCACATAGCATTGCAATTTTGCTTGTTAATGGTGGGGGAAAAATGACAAAAAAATGGCTAGTTTTCAAATACATCTACATTATGTTTCTTTCTCAGATATGCCAAATTTTCTTTTGTGAAAGTAGGCTTGAAACTACATCACATCTGAGTATTTAGGTAAAGTACGAACAGAATATCCATTTAATTACTGAAGGCTTTTTTTTTTTTTTCTTCTTTTTAATTGAGCATAAACTGAGAACAGCTGAGGTTTTCCACTAGTCTGTTAGAATCTAACCTTTTCTTTCCTGCTTATTTCATAAGTCCCAGTGAACTAGCAGCTATGGAACTACTGAACACTTAAAAATATAATTACTATGAATAATATGGCTATTACTGAAAGAAAAAAATGCATTCTATCCAGTATCATATTATGGGCCTACAAGGTTTTGCTGAAAATCTAAGACTTCTCTGATACTGTCAGATCAAAATCTTTTCATCTCATGTACAGTAACATTCAAAACATGTTTTAAAATTATTTAAACAAAAGCATAAATGGTCCAGCAGCACTGATTTAAAATTGCTATCCTGGATTAGGTTATATTCGGCTTGATATTTTGTGAAGAATATAAGAGACCAATCTTTCTAGGCTGAGAAATTGTAAACTGACAAAGTGAAAAACATTGAGGCAATCCTTTTTTCATGAACAAATGGAAAGACAATGGGAAAAAATACTATTCCCATTCAGACAGAAAGATGGTAAATGAAACTCACACACATGGTACTCAGTATTCCCATTCACAGTGACTTACCTTCATGTGACATCATCACTCATCAATCACAAGTGTGGGAAAATACTTACCAAGGACTATAATGAGAAAAACATATAGAAAAACCGACAGAAACAGATACAGAACAAACAGTGCTTTTGTTTCTCTGCATGGTATGGTGGGATACAAGGAATCATAGTAACAGTTATGAAAACGATTTTTCCTTGAGGTTAAAATAGACCAGAATTCACCATTATTGGATTTTCCACCTGTGAATGTTTCTTGGTAAAGAAAATGTATCTATCATTGTTTCATTCATACCCTTTTGCTGTGATCATTTCTTCTAAAATGAATCTTAACTATATTTAAGGATTCAGTCATTGCTGCTCAATATTTAATAATTTTATGATCTTCAGATAGGAAACATCTATTGCAACAAGAGCACCATTGTGTCAAGACCCAAAACTGCAAGGCACAGTAACTCTAGATACATGCTTACATTCATATTTTTCCATTTGAAAAAAAAATGCCAATAATGTTGAGGACGTATAATTCCCTCCCTAAATTGTAATGCAAATAGTATTGATTGATTTTGCTGGAGAAGGTAAAGGAAGGTTATGTGGATTCACATATGGTTAGTCCAGCACTACTAACAGAAACATAATCTGTAATGACTTCACAGCACATCTGGACTTAAGATCCAGAATACACTGGCCACATTGACTTCAGGTCATTTAAGTCTAGAGATTCAAGTAGCTCATTGGTATTTCATGAGCTTACAATTACACTTTGAGTATCTGAATCAATTAGGCATCCATACACTGGCAAATAGAATAGTATGAAACCTATTTACTTAATTTTCATCACTGCTGTTTACCAAGGAAATGACTCAAATCCTGTTTTCATTCAAATTACAAGGAAAACTCTCACTGACAGAATATGAAACTAAATCTTGGTCTCATTAAACATTTTTTTCATTTAAGAGCTTTATAGCTAGTTGTTTTCATACTGTTCCTTCTAGTATATGGGGAATGAATTTGCATGGATCTATTTTATTCAAATTTACTTTCTTCCAGTTTCATTCCAAATCTGGATAGCTCTTGTTAACAAATTCCAAAGAAAGAATGAACTATGTTCTGATAAAATTCCTTTCAGTGGATCACAAATATAATTTCTCCTAAAGCATGATATGCCCAAATAGATTTCCATGATAAGACACTTCCATAACCAAGACTGACTGATTACTATTGTCAATACCTTAAGGGCTTCTTGGAGATTTTCTGCTCTTGCTCACTGTACTGTGTACTTTATGTATTTTTAGAAGATAGTTCTACATTTTATTGTGGAAAGATTTTCTTAGACCATTAAGAGCAACAGAGTACCTGATAAAATGCATACATGCTTTTGCTAATGTCCAGGCAAGGCTGGATGGGGCTCTGAGCAACCTGATCTAGCTGTAGGTGTCCCCGTTCACTGCATGGGAGTTGGTCTAGATGACCTCTAAGGGCCCTTCTAACTCAAATGAATCTGTGATTCTATAACCAAATAGATAAGATTGTATTAACCTCATTACAAACTCTCATCATGGCATTTAAAGCACTCTAACGGTTTAGCATGGTGATATATAATTAATCAAAGCTGTACTTTCATCAACTGGTAACAGTACCGTTGAAATAACAATTTTTAAAAATTCAATAAAATTTAAAACTCTAGCCAAGTTTGGTGAAATCAATTTTAGTCATGCCCATAATAATTTTATTCCACATTTGGCCTTATTTTTCAGTGACAAAATATATTGCGTCTTTTGAATGGATAAGAGGATGGGTTAAATTGTGACAAGACTTGAAAAAACATAAAAACATTTTCAAGGTCTCCCTCAACTCATAAAGTAGACAAAAGTAGATTGCTTTCACATGGACTGTGAAGAAACACTTTATGAAGCAAATCCTTAGTGTTTTCTTTAGTACTTTATGAAGAAGTCAGATATGAAAGGATTACGTTCATATAAATAAACTTCATTTCTCAGATGTAAGAGGATTTAAGAATTACATGTATGTTCAAGTGCACTGCATGTGGAAAATATCTGACAATGCAAATTTAGATCTTATTAAGTAATGTGGGAAAATTAAGAACTTGAGATGTTAAGTTGAATGAAACATAGGCCTTTTAAAAGTTGTAAATGTACAAAGTGGATACTGTTCTGGGCATCTCTCCCATAGAATTCTGAATAAACTCAACTTACTCTATTAACTTATCTTTACAATGGAAATTGCTCCAAAAATGTCAACACGTATCAAAGCATTGCTGAAACAGTATTACAATTTGTAATGATAGTATGACTATAGAATTATCTCAGCAACTGACAATAAAGCATAGCAATGTTATTAAAGGATTACAAACCAGCCAAAGAAAAGCAAGCAACAAGCCAACCAAACGAAAAAAATCTTATTACCTGCCTGTTGATTTTAAAACACTGACAAAAGGCAAAAGAAAGTAGAAATTGGAGAATACAAACCACATGAGAAATAATCTCCTTCTCTGACAAATATCTCATGTTCCTAGGATGCTAGAATTTGTAGAGTGGGGAATGAATGTTGCAGAACCACAGGAATGTGCAAGGAAAAAAACTATATTTTGTCAGAGACTAGGCAAATCAAATGGTTCTCCAACAGTGTCAGACATAAGATCAATGTTACCTAACGTAAGCCATTTACATGTCTTCAAGCTCATTCTTGAGTCTTGGTTAAGTACATCAGAATGTCAAGAGGCAGCATGTATGGTTGTAGCTACATTCTTTCTGTACCTGCCTGCCTCCCCCCAGGTGGGCTGATTTTTCAGCACCAAGGCAGAATAAACATAGATACAGCATCTATTTATATTTAAATCATGTTCAGCGCTATCCACAGCCACCTGATGTTTTTCTCTGAGAACATATCAAATGCTACACAAACAGGATGGATCAAATATGTTTTCTCACTATCCCTACTTTGATGGTGATTCTCTTGAAGCAAATGGGCACTGTTGCAGAGTTGTGAAATCAGCGAGCAAAGCTGTTTATAAAATCCCGTTTGCAGGTAGCCCTACAAGTACATTGTGTAAATGCACTTGATTTTTTTTGTTTGTTTGTTTTGTTTTCATTTGTTTTGTTTTTAACAACCTAAGTAAAAATAATCTTTCTCAGCAGGCTGCTTTTCCTTCCTTGTGGATGAGAAATAGAAAAGGATCTGAAGCTGTCAGGCAATGACAGTTTGAATGAAAGATTTCAAAGAAATAGGAAAGTGGAAAAATGTCTCAGGGACACAAAAAAAGTAAGAAGATGTTTAAGAAACAACTTCAAATTCATGCAAAATAAAAGCTCCTCCTGCCAAATGAGTGAAACTTGTCAAGTCTACTAGATCTCTTAATTAACCAGAAACATGAAAGGAACCCCCTCTGAGGGATTCAAGCTCACAGGCATTATGGGTAGTTCTTTTTTTTTCCTTTTGCAAAGAATATAAAATGAACAATGCATTTATTAAGCTCATTAAGCAGCCTGGAAGAGCTGAAAAATCAGGGAAGAAATTATTCATGCTCAATGTGGAAATATTTTAATTGGGGGAAGGGAAGGGTTAAAAGGAGTTTAAAAAAAATCATGTTTTTCTAATATTTTGGAGGTTAGAGAGAGGACTTGGACTACGTCAAATCCAACCTTCCTCTCTCTCCTCTCTCCCCCAATTTCTTTCAATTTTTGCAGATCTTTGTTATATTTACCATATTTTTGTAAAAACCATTTTTAGGAAGCAGAAACCCAGGAAGAAATAGAACAAAATAAACCTAACAGTTCAGCAGATGACTTATCTGAAATATATTTATTAAAGCAAGTATTGCTCTGGATCCTCTACTCAGCAAAAAAATAAAGATTTGGAAGCACAGGGCTGATATTCTAATAAAAATGTTCTTTTAAAATATTCTATAGAGGGCAAATTTCCTCTTACAAGCAAGGGAATTGAAATATAAACAATTTCAGTGGGGCACTGCAGTGAATAGAAAATATTTTTGTGATACTGGAAAAATCCATTCTCTTAGCTGAGCTAAAAAGAAGAAGGAATTTTCTATACAGGAATGTAAAAGTTTTCACTCCTATCTTTATATTGAAGGTCTATGCACAGACCTTGGAATGTTTTAATGACACATAAGTGATATGTACTTTTCTCACATTCCTGAAGTACAGCATGTTAAATCATTGCAGAGCCATTAAAATATATATATGTTAGAAAATTTAACAGTGTTGATCTACTCCCTCTTGTTTCCAAACCAAAGGAGAGAGCTTTGATAGCCTTCAAAAGCATGACAAAAGCAACATGCTTTTAATGAAGATAAATAACATGTTAAATAACATAAATAACATAAATAACAAAGCCAGAAGAGAAAAAACTCTGTCGTTTGAGTGGCCTTTCAACTTCTAGTCTAAAGCTCTGTTGATTACCCCTGCTAGTTCCTGTGCAAAAATTATTTCCCCCCCTGTGAAAGGTACAACCTATCTACTTTGCAGGAGATAGAGAATGAGCATACGTACATACCTACTGTACATCCCTGTACTGTCCCTGAGCAGCAGAGGCCATCACAGAACAGCTTGTGATCTGAACTCATTTTGAAGACACCTCCTAGAAGTCACAATTCTAGTAAGAAGTTCACTAAAATAAAATATTTAACAGAAAATAATTTGAATGTCTAAACTTGCAGGACTTAGACAAATAAATGAAAATTTCATGATGTTCAGTAACTGGATTTGGTCACTTTCAAATGTACGAGTAAGGAGAATCTGACTTCCCAAACTAGAAGACTGTGGAAACAAAATGTGCATAAATTCTCTGAGTGCATGAAATCTTTATATTATGGATTAAAACTGGATGATCTTCTAGTTTTGGATGACTTAGGGATTTCTATTACTGTATATACTATAGTATTTTTCTATGGTATTTATAGTTTTTATATAACATTATTATTTATCAATGAATGAACAGCTTTACTGTCCTAATGATATGTCAAAATGGATGACATAACTCCTATCACTAATGTGAGAGCATGGTTCACATCATTCCCTGCTTAAGTCTTTCCCATCTGCTCTCCTTAGGACCATTACCAAATTTCTCTAATGAAAAAACAGGACCTGAACAAAATTTCATGATTATTTTTCCAGTTTATTTTCTATCCAAAAATGATCCAAATACCCCTGACCCTATGCTTAAAGATCCTAAACCAAGGAATGGTCATATTCATATAATATGCATATTCATATAATGCATCACAAATGTAAAGGCAAGAGCAGATAGATTTGGAAGAAGGTTCAAGAATTCCTCAAAGGTATATGCCCAGATCCCTCAGGGAAACTACAGACATAATGAAGGAGAAAGACAAAGAGAACAGAACTTGAATACACAGAGCACATTTACAGTCTCGTTAACTGAAAACAAAACTGAAATTCCTGTCTAACTCTTCAGGCATTTGACAAGCTGTTTAGTGAATTTTGGTAAGTTTCTTCAGTTTTATGGTTCTTCACAAGTTTATTGTTCCGAATGTGGGTTAGGAATGTAGGCCATAATTTCTACTGATATAGTAACCTTGTAGCATGCAGGAAGAACAGAATATGACAGTCTTGTCTCAGCTACGGAAATACTCATTAGAGACTGTTTCTTGCTGGAAGTGATTTAGCTTAAAGAGGAATGGCTTCAGGCATGTACCAATGTCTTTTCTTGTAAGAACTTTCTGTTTTGTAATGACAGAATTTAAACAAGAAACAAATGTCCAAAAGCTTAGCAGCTTATGCAAATTGAATCAAATCATTTAGCACTTCTCCATTATTAAACCACATCATTAAAAACTCTTTTACTTACACAAACTTAAATCAAATAAACACGATAATACTATATATGCAGGTGACATTTAAAGGCTTTTCAAGTCCCAAGAAATAAAGCAGCAACAGGATTAGCAAGTGCCCCAAAGTACAAACACATCAGCTTCAGTAATAAGAAAGCATTTGGTAGGAGAAGAAGAAAAAAAATGAAAGAAAAAAAAAAAAAGAATTTATGTCTACTATCAAAGTATTTGATCACCCTGGGAGGTAGGAATGGAAATTGTTGAATGAAAGCAGAAAGCCCTTCCTGCATCCATTTTTGCAATGCATGCATCAGAGGGGATTCATGTTATTAAAATAAAATTTTTAAAAAAAAGAACAATAAAAAATCAATAGACAAAAATCACTTGATGTGACAGGTGCATGAGCATCTGCAGATCTGAAGGGATCTTTGCAGATTAAAATATTTGGAGAAGATAAAGATTAAAAGAAAGTGTGGAGCTTTCATTCATAGGCAGAAAAAAAATGCAATGACTGCCTAAAATACACAGAGGTAATGCATGATAAGATGTGGTATTTCTGAAAAGATAGAGGTATTGAAAAATTCACTCTGCTAGACTAGTAGTGTAAATAAGCTCTTAAAAATGAAGATATGGATTTTTATTAGGACATCAGTAATTCACATCTATTAAAAATCTTCTCAGATTCCTAGGTTGGATCTGTACAAAGTTGGAAAATTATACCTTAATGCAGTAAAGTGCACTAACATCCTCCAATGAACTAAATACAGATTTATATAACTATGCATGTCATAAGCAATGGCCAAGTGGATTTAGCTAGGGAAATATATATGAGCTCTAGAAGGTATTATATGATAATGCTTCCTTTTTGATTACTATTTCCCCAGTATTAACAAGAAAAAAGGGCGGAGTAGATTCTAACACAAATGATATATAAGAGAGATTCTGGCCACAAGCTGAAATAATTCACATGCAATAACACTTCCTCAAGATATAAAAAGGTATATAGAAAAACATGTAATCAATGGAATTACACATGTTTAGACATTTGAATGTTACCAAAACAACGATAAAAACAAGGACACTGATACTCTGCCATTCTGGAAGTCATGCTCCTAGGCATAATCACTAGAGGGAAAAATGACGTGAGTGATGACAGAACTATGAGAATGCCTTATAATGTGTAAGATTCATTGCAAAAAGTGTAATGTTTGTGTGCCTGCAGTCCTCAGCAGATAAAAATTTTCTAAGAAGGGCACAGGTCATAAAGTACTTATAGATGTTCATAAATGGCTAATGACATAGGTTACTGTATAATACATCAAGATGTCACTGATTAGCCAGAAATAATGGAAGTTTCTATCCTGCCTGAGAACATGTCTTGTTTTGTCAAGCTGTCAGCTGGGCAGCTGGACAGCTGGAGCTCTGTCATTCAGTTCTCTTAGGTAGGTCTAATCACCTTTCTTTCATACTCTCCAATAAACAGCTAAGAGAGACTGCAAAGCAAGATGGCCATAAACTACAGTGTCTGTTTAAAGCAGATTTTCTATCCTACTCGCAGATTTGGACAGGAATTTTTCTGGATGCTTCCATGCTTAATTACAATCATGCATACGCTACTCTCTTAAATTCACTGCTTTTCCATTAACATGTCTCCAGATTTCTGTATATAATTAATATGTTACTCCATGACTAAAAGTTTAAAGGGTAATTCTTCTTTAAAAGCATTCATAATTGAAGTTAATACACCTAAAAATGTCCTGGCCACAATTATCTATTTGCGCATTATTGCTGGCATTAATTATCTAAATTTTAGAAGTTGGTAGTCCTGGAGAGATTGGAAATATAACTTTCCTAGCTCCATTTTTGTTTTGCTCCCATAGTATATTTTATCCAAAAGAATGCTACTACAAAAAGTGGTAGAGAATTCTGACAAGAGGCAAGGAGCTGGGACCTCCTTATCCTTCTGGGAAAAAACATTTCTAATATCTCACAGGAGAATACTTTGCCATTTTTCACATTTCAAATCACATGTACTTAGTGAGACATAAGGCGGATTTTCTTCATGAAAAATGAAGTAAGCAAGTGCATCTTGCTGCAAATCATGATGCTGAGACAATATCAGTCCTACAGTACTCTGTTCTACAGGATATGCTGACTAACAGCCATAAGGAAAACCCGAATACGTCAGTTCTGATCCTCTTTTCCTGTCTTTCACGTTTTAAACCCACCAGCTATTCCTTCTCTTTTCATTTGCTCCTTAACTTCCAATTTAATAATAACTTCCTTTTCTGTCAAAATCCAGGTCATGGGGGGGATGAATCACCTTTACACTTTCTTATCATGTATTTTGTGTTAGGAGCTTGTGAACAAATATATGCAGGAATATGAAACCATACATGGAAAACAGGTAAGACTATAAACAAGCAGGGGTACATAAAATGAACATGCTATATAATCAGTTTGAACACAAATATCAAAATCTCTACTGTTCCTCCACCTCCAGACCATTTCACTTTAGTATTCATTTCTCTCTTGTTTTACATATTTCCTTTTAATACTCACATTGTTACCTCTTCCTTTCTAGCTCCACTGGCCACATGAATTGCATTAGAAATAACTAAGACAAAAATAGCCAAGCCATGGCTAATCATTCTGTTAGCAACAAAGCAAAAGAAATGCACAAAACGCAGTACAATCAAAACCGTTTCCACATTCCTAGGCTATCTATTGCTTTGATTGGGCAGAACACAATGTACAGGCCTAGTCAACACCAGCCTCTGAAAAACTGGGAGAAGCACCTCTATCTTCCTCATTCACAAACTAATTTTCCATGCATTGGTACAATGCTACAATATACACTATTTGGTATTATATAATTTTGCACGCATTTAGTTTCCCATTCACTTTTATATCAATCTTATTCATTTGACTTAAATGAAATCTATAATAGTTGCATTTTTATTAGAGCTTAACCTAATTGCTCCCTATCAAAGACCTAATTTTGAAACAATATCTGTATACATTTTCCACAAACTAGCTTAATGGGCTATCACATTTTTTCTTCTCTTGTTAGAAACAAAGTCAATGTTAGGATTTATATCTCAGCAAATTCACACATTATATGTTTCAGTCAAGATTAAGCGCTTATTTCTCTCTGCTTGTATTTTTTTACAAAATTAAAAGATGGGAAATGGTAGCTAAAAGTCATCGCCAGCTTGAAGGGAGGAAAATGTTCTTTGCAGTGCTGGTCCCCAAGGCTTCCAGTTGTCTGCTTTCAAATGGTCATTTTAAGATCATGTTCTCAGACTCCTGCAAAGGGGTTCAGAAGTGACTTGGGCACCTTTCCTGACAGCAGTAACACTCTTATTTAACCTTTGCAACAAGACTATTCTTAATTTCTGTAAGAACCTTGGTGATGTTTTTTGTTGATTAACAATAAAACGAGTGAAGCTTGAAAAGTGTCTTTATCAATAGCATTCAATTTTAAATAAAATTCTAACTATAAGTGACTGTTTTCTTAATACGTTCATGGTGCCACTTGCTCCTATTTTATCTTCTCTGATATCAGGAAGTCCAAAAAAAAGTAAACTTTAATCTTTTAAAATCTACCATTTCCTGACAGACTATCATTTTCTATGGCAGAGAAGCAAGTTTACTCATGGCATATAGACCATTTAATAAAACTGATATTAGGCAGTTCAAACAAGATAACAAATATTGTGTTAAGACTACCTGGTGTACATTGATTTAATTAAAGGAGTTTCAACACCCTCACTCAGTATCTCTCTCACCTGGAGATTTTTTGCAATATGAGTAATGACATAAAATTAATGAAAAGTGTTAGAATTTAATTTATAGCAAATATTTCACCCCAACAATAATTTGGAGTGCAATCTAACTACATTCATGATCTCCAGTCTTGTAAGCTTGTGAGCCCAGCTGCTGTGGACTGCTTGTAGATATGTGCATGTGAATTCTCACTAAGCAAGCATACTGATCAGCCAACTATTTATAGAACTTGAACTTTTGATTCCCTTTCTTCTCCATTTTCTTTCACTCTTGTTTTTCCCCAAGTCACCTAGAAGCCTCCCTTGTTTCACCTCTATTTCCCTTCCTAAACATCCCATAAGTCTTGTGTGACCTCAGACTGCTTTTCCCCTTTCAGTCCTCAGTATGTCCAACCCCAAGGAAGCAACTCCATTAATCTGGCAGGTGATCTGGAGATCTGCTTCTCACTACTTATGGTATGGGATTCAAGCTTTGGCACTAAAGCTGATGGCTTTGCTGAGATGAGGTGACCATTCCTTGAGAGTTCTGCATTCAGATTCCCATCTGCTATTCTTTGCCCCCCTGGGCTTTTGGCTTTTGCTGAGCAGATGGCCTGGGAGGAACTGGACAACGAGTCATTTGGGGTCTCCCCCTTGTTACCATTCCTCCGTGCTCCATGTGTATGTATTGACGAACTTTATCACATAAGCTAAAGTTATTGAAATGGACCAAATCCCTGTGAAAAGCTGTGCTTAAATTCTCTGCTTTCTTTCTTTTTTTTTTTTTTCCCTCTTGGGCTATAGTCATAATCATTTCATATATTCTAGATGGTTTACACCTAGCGTGATATGATTGATTTCAGTCATTTCTTTAATAACAACACATCTGAGTCAGCATTTATTCCATAAGTCACCATCCATAAGTCGTAAGTTCTTTATCCAAAATTCTTGACTCTCTAATGCAAGGAATTACAGTTTCCTTCCACATATTATCATGATGTACTGGTGAGGTGGGAGAGCTTCCCTTCAACAATGAAGGTTTTTCTAATGCTGGTTGTTACTGCTTCAGTGAAAACGTAGCTCAGAAAAAAGAAGGGGAGCAACTGCTGACAACCAGTCTGCTACAGGTTGAGCAGCCAGAGCAGTTGAATCTGTACAGGGCATCATCCAGCAGTGACAGTGAATGTGCAGCAGAACATTTGAAGAAGATTCAAGCACTAAGGAGAACACTCCTTTTAAGCTTTAGTAGAGATACTTTCTTATATTTGAGATAATATTAAGATCTAATATTGTTGGCAGATTTGGAGGTATTGCAGATGAATTCTGAGAGTTAATCTCTTCAGGTTTGTAATGACACCCACTGAATCACACCATCTTCAGTAGTTGAAATTTCTAATCATGTACAATAGCAAATAAATGTCATGTATTTTTTCCAAGGTACTGTAAGGCATTAGATAATCAATTTTATAATTTTATCTGGAAAAGGAAACAATACATAAAGTTGGGTTAAGTCAGACAAGAACATACACCCAACTATGTCATGACTAAGGAAGAGACTGACTTTTGCAAATTAATGCTTTCTATTTGAAGTAAAACACTATGTTCTTTCATGAATTCTAAATGTTTTTCTGATGAGTTGGACAGATTAATAGAGAACCCCAAATTCTGTCATCCATTGATACACAGTACAAAAGCATGGAAAGGCACGTGGAGTGTATATGTTCTATGAAATTAGAGAGTTCTGAGGTCAGAGAGAGATGTTAAGAAGAAAAAATCCACCAAGTGACTGGATCACTCCGATTTTTCATTCCTTAAATTGCTTTCCCTTGAAAGTGTATTTGAATTCTGAGAAGAAAACACAGTACTATTACTTTCATCTTCAGTAAATAGCATTCAGAATACTTTCAGCTACCTTTAAACCCAGTATGGGTTGGTGTTATTTTGTGTTCAAAGCTTCTTTAAGTGCAAAATAGTCTTATCTGTGCTCATGGTATTCTTTAATGGAGAATTTATTTATTTCCTTATCAATGAGAACCCTTTTAGAACCAGCAAAGATTTAAGAATGATCTAAATATAAGTGCTCAGTGTTAGAAACATTCCACAGGAAAGGATTTATTTCTTTAGAAGAACTGTGACAATATATACAATGGCTATGCAGTCTCTACCTCATAGATCAAGAAGAGCAGATCTGTAGAACAAAGATGGCATCTACTTCATAAGTTATATGTAAAGTATGTGATGTCAAGGGATTTTACACTAACATGGTATACATTTAAAACAGCCTTAGTGCACTGAGTGTGCATCTTCTGATTTAGTCACATCTGAAAGGAAAATGGTACATGCTGTAGCAAAGCACAGCAAGAAGGGAGAGTTGGTAGACTGGCTGCAAAAATAATCTCCTGATTTGAATAAAATATTAATATATCCTTCAGTTTGAAGGAACCAGCTACAAGGAAGAAAAGAACAAGTGACTAAACTGTGAGAATTAGAACATAAAAACCAGATTATGACCTGAAGAGAAGGAGATCCCGTACAGGATGTTCTGTACTCACAACATTTAACTAGGTTTAAAATTTTACAAAGGTCAACTTTTCATGGAAGTTTAAAGTAAAGAAGAGATTATTTTTTCTCTTTGTTTACATCTGTCTTCCAGGCTCCTTACTCAGGTCTCCCTGATAGACGCATAAAGAATGAGGTTGAAATATCTCCATTTTATGGAAAACCGGAATTCACTGAAAACTTCTTACCACAAATTTTAACTGGAGTGTTTTGAAACTACTTTGGATCAAAATTAGTGCCTACAGAAAACATGATAAAATGAAAACAGATCTGAAGATGACTGAAGTAATGCAATTGCTCTGCAGTGACTGTACAGATACTTTTTTTCTGTGGGTGATGCAGAATATGCTGTTAAAAGGTTAAATTATGTATAACCCATATAATATGCCAAAGACTCTAGTTTCCTAAATAGAGCAGCTCTGTCTTTTGCAAATACAGGCAAATCTTGGGGCAATAGATGTTCCTTTACAAGCTGCCTTATTTAAATCACCATGTATCTAAAAGAGCAGTTCCCAGGGGCCTATTTTTCAATACCGATTTTGGAAAATATTCTGTTTTGAGGCACAGATGCCTCTAGCTAACTGGATGTCTCAGCTAGAACAGCAGTTAAGATAGAGCTTTTCAGCTGGCTGGATTATGTCTTGTAATTGCTCTACTTGCATTATTTGAATTCATGTATGCATAATATGAAACAGTTCTAGCTCTTCTGTGATGCCCCTTGCTTTCAAAACACAGGCTTCAAAAACCCAGCAGCAGTTTTGCTCATTGCATTCTGTCTTTCTGCTGTCAAGTACAAAATAACAGGGGCAACAGTGGTGGTTTGGACTGGTGTCTGCAAATGGCAATGCCTGCCCTGTTAGTGCCGCTGTCAGATTACCTTGTTGTGTCCTTCTGCTCATCTTCATCATGATTAGAACTTCCTTTTTTATTTTATATACTTTAGTATAAGTGCTCTGTCCTTTACAGAATATACTTTGTGATCTTGAAAGTACTAATTTTGAGACAGAAAAACCTCTATGGCAAGATTAATTCATGGAATTAGAATTATTTGAGGATTATTTTAGTTCTAGAACTTAGAATGTAAGTTCTTTTTTGAAGACTTGCACTCTGTTTGCATTCACTACACATTTGTTCTCTTTTGAGGTAGACTCCCACAAATACAACCTTTCACAGAAAGAAGACTGAGTATTTGAAATACCACTTTCTGACACATTAGCTTGGTCTTTGACAATAATACACACAAAGTAAGCTGCAATTCTTAAACCACTTTAACATCTCCTGAAGTAGAAATTTGTATATCTGTAAATATGCATGGTATATTTTAGGGAACAAAGAAATAAATATTTTTACATATATGAAAATACAGTCATCATACCAATGGCAACTCTATAGAAAGGCTATCTTTCAGTAGTTACCATTTAGAAGTCTGGACAATACTCATAAAATTAAGCATATGCTCATGTAAGACGGCTCAGTTTAGAAAAAATGCAGTATCTGCAAATAGCTGAAGTACAATTTTGACATCTCTATCAATTTTTTTCAAACATTTCTCTACACCATTTTACCTGTTGCATCTTAAACACCCCGAGTGATATTAATGTTGACTTTGACTCAATCCTTCCCACCGACTCAGGAAAACCTAGCTCCTCTACCTCACAATCCCTTCTGTTAGAAATAAATTCTGTTTAAAAATATGGGACTTTCCTGCATTATCTTTCTGTCTTATAATAACCATATTATCATTTCCTGCTTGCCTTTTCTCTCAGAGCTTTTTGAGAGTCCATGGTATTGAGTGCAGCAAAGGACCACAAAGATGACTGACAGAGCAGAGTTTCCCATATTAATAAAATCTGAGAAAGTTAAAACTGTTGAATCTGGAAAAGAGTAGCCCCAGTCAGGATCTTATCAATGTGTACAAATATCTAATGGTTAGGAAAAAAGAAAAGGGAACGAGACCATGGGGAGAGCCCAGTGATGGGAAAAGAGGCACAGATTTAAAACAAATAAAAACCCAGAATCTTATGAAATCTATTCTACACTATGAGGCCAGTCAAACACTAGAATAGTTTACTGAGAGAGCTTGTGACGTCTCCACCCTTGGAGATACACAGGCACTCTAAGGGACATAGTGTTGGACAATATGCTCTATCTGATCCTGATTGTGCACTAGATATAGCAAGTATCTTTATGTCTGTCTTCACTTCTAGTCACTTAACATGTCAGACCTGGAGTGCTTTTAGCTTCTCCCCAGTGCTGTTTGGTAGAGACACAAAGCAGCAGCTTATAAGTGATGTTGTCCCAAGAAACTCATGGAAGAATATCAGTTTAAATTGAGATGCAGTCATTTTAGTATCCAGAAACACCCTTCACAGTTCACTGCACGATTTAAGATGTATTTGCAGGTACTTGATTAGACAAAGCAGCACTGACTGATATTTCCTCTATACTATCCATTTGTAAATTGTAAAAGTAATAAGATGAGTGTTACAGCATAGAGAGAAGCATAGGAATTAGTCTCAAAAGTAATTTAAACTCTGAAATTTCAGTGTCTGCCGCAGAAGATTATTTGTACAGCAAGAAAAAAAGATTTCACATTCAGACATGAAAATTAATATCAGAACAATGCTTTTTGGGATCTCTGCTCAAAATTCTGAACATGAATTTCAAATGCAGCATTCTACAGGTACAGTTATCAAGGGAACTGATTTAACAAGGAGTAACAAGACTGAACTGATGAACTGTTTTATTCTGTGCCACATGAATACACAGAACCAAGAGTAGTTATGCTTCAGGTGTGCTGTTTCAATTAAAAGTTAGTTTTAATAAGACTCCACAGAGTCTGACTTTCGTTTCCAACAGAACTATCCAAGGGAGCAAGAGGAAAAAAAAAAAAAAAGCTGTCCAACTACAAAAAACATAGTGAAACTATCATTGAATTTGTAGTGTAGTGTTTGGAACTGATGATTTCCCTTGCAGCCGGCTGTCAAGTAAACTTTACTCCAATGTTCAACATGGTTTCATGTGATTCATAACTCTAGGCATTGTGATGGAAAACAGTATATTTATTCTCAAAAACCTGAGGCAGTTTTGAGAAGAAAATGACCTCTTGACATACTGAAAATAGATACTTTTTTATTTAATCTCGGTATATATGTGCAAAATATACAGTATCTGTTTTGCCGAGGACTGAAAGTATGTATGAGTACAATTATATCAGCCAAGCTGGAAGCATCTTGTTCTCAATGACACATACACAAAAGATAACTGTAAAGTAGGAAAAGGAATTTGCAACCAAATCAAATTCACTCCTTTGAAGTTGGAAATTCACAAAATAGTTCTTTATACAAACAACTGAATAACTGAATTGTGTTTTTGTTGTTAGGGCAGGCCTCTGAGGTGGCAATAACCCTGAGGTGGATTTGCATAAGTTTTCATCATTGCAACCCTTCCAAAGAAAAGTATTTTAAAAGTACAGCTGCATTAGCGTATGAAATGAGGGAAAGATATTAAATGGCTGAGGCCTAATAAGCCTTTTAACTTTATAAACTTCAAGAAAAAACAGACAGGTCAAAAGCAGTCAGAAAACAAAAGGAAAAGAACTTCTGTTTTCATCAATGTATTTATTAGCATGTTTCTGAAAGAATGCTATAATACCATCTGCTACCGTAGGTCCAACAAGAAAAGTACTAGAAAATATTGACAAGTAAGAACTTAGTCATAAGTTTCTTACAAACATTTTAATGTAAATTAAGATTGTTGTAGAAGTAGCTTAGTTATGTCCATCACAGAAATCTTGGCGCATACTTACAAAGACCTGGGATACTGAACGATTCTGTTTGGCTTACCAGGATTGGTATCCAAATACTTGCTTTAGGAACTGTAATGTCAGTTCTTGATTTAAAAAGAAAGACATTTATCGTATCAGAGAAGTTGTTAGTCTAGGGTAGATAGTTAACTTGAAAATTGTAGATGAATTTTGGACTAATATGGTTTAAAAGTTTGAAAATTTGTGTTCAAACACAGCTTTAGTAGTGGTTTTTATTTTTATTTATTTTTTTTTTTGAGATATTAGTAAAGAGGTTAGAAAATTTAAAACATTACTAAATCTTGCTAGTTTCTGTATGAGCATACTTGGTTGCACTGTAAAATTATACTTTTCTTCTAAGAAGCTGAATATTATTTGGCAGCCATCTTTAGAATTTTTTAGCTTCTACTGATATTTAAGACAATATGTATGCAACTTCAAGAAGAGAACGATGTAAATGAGAATCTTAGCCTACCTTATCAAAATCAGTATCAGAACTGTAAGCGTACCTATTTCAGCTCTGTGTGCCTACATCATACCATGTCAGTTAACAATAAGAATTACTAGTAGACTGTGCCTGCAAAACCCAAACCCATTATCTGCCAACTTCCCTTTAAAATTTATGTTCAAATATTTCCTGTTCTACAGAGGAGCTTTATTTGAAATAAATCCTCCCCACACTTTTCTGTGTTACACACCTCAGTTGTTTAGATCAAGTACATATTGAATCTGTCATTTCTCCAAAGGAGGTGGTAAAAAGGTGACTCAGACATACAAGAGACAAGCAGAGGAGAATTTTTTTTAACCTACCTTCTAGAAATTTCTTTGCTTGATGACTCCCAAGTAGTTTTCATGATCACTTTCATGAAACATTAACCCCTAATTCCAAGATGAAAAAGAAGAAATAAAAATTCCTCAAAAATAAATAAATAAAATATATCTAGCCCAAGACAACTACATTCTTAGTGAGAAAATTCGTTGCTTTAGAGGACAGTTTTGTATCAACATTTTACTGCACCTGTAACTTAATACTGTGCCCCTCAGGATAACAGCAGAGCACCTGTGCAGGGTTTATTGTTTATTTATGTGTTTTCAAGACTTCCAAAACAATAGATTTGTTTGCAAAAGGCAAAGAAAGCATTTTTCAAGTTTACAAGTTAATTTTTTTTTTTTGTATCTTTGGATAAAAGGCACTTTTAACAGCTTTTAACACTCACCAGAGTGGCCAGGTGTGTAGGCATATTATCATTACTTTTAGAAGGGTTTAGGTGAGGATTTTAACATATTTCCAGAGATTAAGATGTTCTATACCACTGAAATTCAAGGAGAATGTGAAACTAAAAACCAATATCTTCCCAATCTCCTCTCAGCATGAATTACAAACAACTGTGCAAGAATGTATTCTATTTCCAGGCACACATTAGTGGCCTGGAAATAGCACCTGCACTTGCCCATCATTTTCTCTGGTGGCGTAAGATGGGATCTGTTTTATTAACAAGTACATTTTGTTAAATTCTGGTTAATGCCACTCTTCGGAATTCATTAGCAGAGGTGGCAGGTTGCAGGGAATGAAAAGCAGATATAAACATGCTACCTACACAACAAAGAGGAAAGGAAGGCAGTAGGTAAACATCATGGATTTGCTGATCAAGTGCTGGTAACTATGAGAAAAGAGAAGCATTATGTTCTTAACATATAAGTAATAACTTTTGCAGTGGCTTCATTACAATCATGAAATGAAACATTTAAAGGGACAATAGTGATCTGTGATGCTGCCCCATCATTTTCACTGAAATCTGAACATATTGGTTTCTGCTGTAATTCAGAGGCAGAGCTGTAGCTGGTAACAGTGACTACTATGCACAAAGAGAAGCATTAATGAAAGGGTAGAGAAAATCAGGTTCAAGGTGTCTAATCTGGTCAACAAGTCCTTTCTAGAACAGCAATGTTTTTGTCAGGCTTTTCAGTGAGATGTAGTTATAGATTTTCAATGGCAGGAGCTCTACATCCTCCCAGGAAATTAATCCCATTGCTTCACCAGCCACCTGGATAGATCTAGTTGGATCTAGATCTAGGATAGATCACCTTTTAGATCTAAAATGCCATAGACTCATATAATAATGAGATGCATGTAGAAAGACCAAATAGAACTAAAAGATGAGTTTGGTATCTTTTCAGTGTTTGATTTATATGTAAAACAAACAAGAATTCCACAACACTTTAATCTCATTCATGCATTCAAAAAAAAAGTCAACATTTACAGATGTTTTATATTATTAATTGTAATAGTAATTTTCATGGATGTTTATTACACAAATAATTGAAAAATGATTTCAAACTTGCCTCTTAAAGCAAAATAAAATTGCACATTCTGCTTCACTGTCATTAAAGTGGTATTTAGAGATAAACAGCATAATCAGGAATGCAAGTCAATACATTAAGATTCAGTCAAACTCTGTCTTCTTCAACAGAAGTATTGATCTACTGCATTACTTAGATTCGTTTACCTAAGATAGACAAGAAGAATCAAAGTATAAGAGTGAGTGAACCAAGGGTGGATTTAAGTCATACAAGGGACAATCTTTTCCTTATAACATCTGCCAAAAAATAAGAAATCCCTTGCATGAAAGTACTCCCTTACTTCAGACCCTATTGCAAGGAAAAAAAAAATCTACCACCAGAAGACTGCTGTGTTATTCCTTTGATGGTTGGATATTGCTTCACATCGCTCATCCTCCTGAGGAATCCAAAGCCTAAAGACTTAAGAAATTAATTTGTGAATTCTGTGAAGTCCGTGTCTTATACTTCAGACAAGAAATTTCATTCTAAGAAATATGTTTCTGCAAATCCTTTTGGTATCCATACTTGCTGTTACTGCCCTCTTTCCCTTAGCTAGAAATGATGTTTCAAAATCTGATGTTAAATTCCTGGGTAGGACAGCCTGAGGAACTAAGATCAGCATGTGTCATTCCAGACCATATGGTATTGCTTGTAGAGAAAACTAGAGCTCAGTGTCTATTGAACCACATCAAAGTTTTCAGGCATCTGTGCTTTTAATTAGCTCAACTTACAGTGAATAAAGGTAAATGTACTTTTATATTCCCCCCCCCCCCCCATTTCTTTATCCTGTGAACACAAAGTGCTTTTAAAAACTTGAGAACTCAATAGAAATTCAAAATATTTTGTAAATTATGTGGAATATGTTGAGGACTTACATCTATTTTACTATAAAATGTGTAGTTATTAGAGTGATGATGCGATGCAAGTGTTTATAAAAAGGAATGGAAAAAAATGTCACAGTAATTATCCTGTACTGTGTGTATTATATACTGTAGATAATTTTAGGCTTACTGGGAGTCAGATTTTCAGTTGTAGGAGAGCTATACTATAGACCTTGTGGATTTAGGAGGTGGTGAAACACACACAAATCCTAGAAGTTGTTGGTTTGGCTTATGAATTGGGATTACCAGTTTTCCAAAAATCATGTACATCATTGTATTAGTACTAAAGTCAATTCTCACTGCCATTTCTGTGCTTAGTCAATCCCCTGCTATTCTACTAACATAACAAATTTTGTTCACTTTCACATAAGTTATCACAAATATTGTTGTATTAATTAATTGTTGAATTTGCAACAAAAAATGATTTTGTTAAGAGATTTTCCACTAGTCTGATCCCAGCCTTTTTCATGAAGCATGATTGGTGATCAGCTTCTGTGAGCGTCAGCTTACAATAAGAAATAGGATATCCATCTTAGAATAGCCAACAACTTGCCAATGAGGCCATTTAAACATATGAAATAGAGATTCTGATGGTGTCCAACAAGAAGCAAGACTTGCAATCACATGGAGTAGGTCCTACATATTCTGAGATGCACAATTAGAGTATCAGTAGATTAGAATATACTCTAGGCAGTAGATACAATCATGAGACAGCAGAGGAATCAGGGACACCTCCTGACTTTATTGCAGCACAAAACTGACATTTGTTTTTGAAGCATTATCCATTTTCATAAATGCAGTGCAATCACACCTTCCCTCTTTAGTCATAACTTCCCAGTAAATGGACACTGAAACAGGAATGACATTATTAAAGAGGAGGATTAACAAAACTGAGGAATGACATTGTTCAAAAGTACATTTTCTTTTCCCCAGGAATTTGTAAGCCTTCCCTGTTTGGAGGATAGGCCCATTTAAAGCAAACCAATTTTTAGAATCTTAAGCCACCAAAGATTGCCCATTTTAGGAAAAGAGAAATTATATGATGGAGATTCAATTCTCTAAAAACAGTGTCTAAATTCTCTCTAAATAATAATAATAATAATAATAATAATAATAATAATAATAATAATAA
>JAPSGF010000095.1:1749342-1845778 GCA_035772895.1 Perdix hodgsoniae | reverse complement strand
AATAATAATAATAATAATAATAATAATAATAATAATAATAATAATAATAATAATAATAATGTTTACTCCATCTGCACTGATGGTTCTACAAATCAAAGAAAGGTAAAACAAGACACGAACGCCCCAACCACACACAAATTCAGAAGCAAGTTAATACACTCAGCATACTCTGATTGTGGAATGAAAACAGTCCTAAAATTACAAGAATAAATAATCATTTTAAGTTTCTCGATGTTCAGGCTCCCAGTGAGCCTGGATTTTTACAGCAGAGCTCAGTTGTTTCAGGAAGTTTTTGAAGTTGGTTACACAAAGTTCACTAGTTGTTTCAGAAACTCAGTATTTTTAAAAAGGATCCTTGTTAGCAATTAAATAAATTACTACTTTCAAAATAAGGTTTATTTTAAGCTTCATTCTCAAATCCTTACACACATCAGACTTCCTGTAATGCCAATTCAAGGGTTGTCTGCCAAATTTTATTTATTTGGATGAATAACTGTTTCTCTTGCAGAATCAAGGAAATCTTACAGAAGGGTAACAGAAAATATACAGGACTTCCTATTTGAAAATAAAAATATTAAAATATTAAATAAAACAAGAATTCTCCAGTTCATTTTATGCTTTTAACATTTTTCTTCTTTCCCTACTTTGTTTATTTCAGGAAATAGACCATCTCCCCTCAAGTTTTTGCAGTCCCTTTTTGCTGTCACTTTTGAAGTTGGCAGGAGAGTTTTCTGATGGTGGCTGAAACAAGAACAAGGAGACAAGTTGTCTTTTTCCCCTATTATCTGCTTCATGATAAACATACCTTCCAGAGAAACCCATAACACTGTAAATGAGTGTTTTCAAAAAACTGGTGCCACAGGCTGCTAAGATGTAGACTTGTGCCTTCTACTCTAATTTATCCAGTAGCAAGAACAAGAGAGCACTCAGCCCTTTGGTGATTCTTGCGTAGGACCTCTGGTCCTATGGCTGCTGGGGACAAAATTACCCTAAACAGGGCACGAGAGCAGAACTGCATAGACTCTACCGGCAAACTTCAAGGGAGAACACATTCTAGCCTGTCTTGACTATTCTATAGAGAGTAACACCTAAGCACCATAACGTACATAATAGTTAATAATATAATTATTATATAGTATATGATAATATATAATATTATATATATATATATGTATAAAAAATTGTATGCATACATATACATTCACATGCAGTGGCTGAACTATAGCTACACCATAATCACCAGCAAAAATAAACTTGCCAACATCAGCTGAAAGAGTAATACTTGACCAAATGGCTTAACATGTAATAAGTATACTCCATATTGTCTCCGGAAGACAAGTTCACACACAGCCTGTCTTCTTCTGAGGGAACTGCTTGGGAGACAAGATGACACTGTACTTGTACTTCTCCAGTAATGGTATAAGGTATAAGAGAATGTTTATTCTGAGAAACAGCACCTTGAATAACATAGAGCCTAAAGCATTCAAGAAAGGTGACTGGAAAATGAAACCTTCCAGTTACTACAGGCAGCCTGCTTGAGATAAGAAAGGAATCCTACTCTCAGCAAGCACCCTGCTTTTACTAGAATAGCCAAGAAAATATCAGCTCTCCACGATATCCTAAAGTTCTCCCCAGTGTCTTCAGATGTAAGAGCCCTGCTAAATTAAAGGTTTCAGAGAGGTCTATGGAGAACAGACTGTACCTCACATTCAGGTGTTTGCTGTTAGCATACTGCCTGCTTAGAGCTAATAAAAAAAGTTGTTCTTGCCCTCACCTGTAAAGAACCTGAGCCTATACTTTCAAATTATACTTTCAATTATAACAATAAGCTATTCACTTTGAATCCAAGCAGTAAAAAAGTCACAGAAGCCTTACATACAGTAGTGACAAACATTAAAAAGCTTATGCTGTAGAAGAGGGTAAATATGTAATGCTAGAGCTTTTTCTGTGATCAAAGGATAATAATTTCTTACAGGAATAGTGAGAGAGATGCCAATTCTTGTAGCAAACCAAAAATTGATGCAAAATTATAATGACATAATTTATAATGGTATGGCATAATATTATAATGGTATAGATTATAATGGTTATACTTTTACTAGTGCTGTTAAGACCTACTTTATAAATTGTCCTTTGAGTTCTTTTTTGTAATTATTCTAGGACTTACACATGTGCATGCCCTTTTGACTGTAGTGGAAGTGGTATGGAAAATCCCATGCAGGTCTGAAAAATGTATGCTCTTCTATGCAGATCAGAAACATTTATATATAGACTTTACATATAATTGAATAAATACATTTCCAATATCCTTCAACATTTAAACTTTTTTTCTGATGTGTCAAAGTCATGTAGGGCTATTCCTAGAAAGTGTTTGGCAAATACTGCATGCTAACATTGCAAAACATACATAACATCTCTATCTCCTTCAGAAAATACTGAACCCTTACCAATTTCACTCTTGCATCCAGAAAGTACTGCATCTGAGTGCAAAAATCTCTATTTTTAGCATTAGTCTTTTACGATAACTTTTAGGTTCCTTCTTGAAATATCAGTGAATCTAAATTAAATTAAAAAAAAAGAAATTAAGACTATCCCAGGATTGTTTGCTGACCGGGTACCTCAGGACTTGTGCTAAAAAATCATAGTCAAGTAAACCTGAATGGAAAGCACAGGTATGGGCAAGGGCAGGAATCATATCCTCGCCTTTGCACTCTCATGCTGTCCAGATGCTACAGGTGCTACAGGTGAACTTCAGGCTTCACAATCTAATTTAGGACTACGGGTTTTTAACAAAATTGCTGAAGAGAACTAAGTGTCTCTAATGGTCTTCAGTTAGTTTAAAAATATTGCAGTCAACATGCTGTGAGCAATGCAATACAAATTTAAAAATGATGAGATTCCCTTGAGAAAATATTTTAATACATAACTTCTAGTTAATACAGCTATAAAAGCTCTCTGCCAAGCTGTTTTCATTACGAAGCAATGGAAAAAAAAATCCTACTTTCTCACATCTTTTTAACTGTCCTCATCTTCTTCAATTAGCAAAATGATTCTCCTACTCTCTTCCACTTAAAATGTTAAGAAAAGAGACTGAAAAATAAGTGTGCATTTTGTAATGTTATGCCTCTAAAAGTGTAAAATGTGTGTGGCTTTTGAATGAAACACAATATTTAATTTCTTGATTGTCAACTTTTTCTTGGTTTCTCATCCCACAGGAATAAGAATAAAACAAAGAATAAACAGGAGTCATTTTTACAAATGAAGCTAAATCTTTATTTCCATTTTTCAGAAGGAAAATTTTCAAACTAAAAAATATGGATCAAAATATAGTTTAATCTCATCCTCCTCTTACCTAAAAATCAGTGAAAGTAAATCCCTACACTCAAAAAATAACCAGAAATATGAATTGAATGAAACAGGAAAGACCAACTGTTTTCCAATATTAGCATTTTCAGGACTTCATACAAAACATTAGAGTCTTACATACATAATTACTTATTCTCATAAAAAAATATTGGATTTTCTCCCTATCTGGCCAGCTGCATCTCATAAATAGGGAATTGGTCTGAAAGGGAGGCAAAAACATATTCATTATTATAGGTTTTTGGTTATTTTAATCTTCTGTTTACTTTGCTTATAATTCATGCAACGCAGTATAAATATTTTATCAATAAATGTACTTTACAGTACTCCTATTGAGAGAAAAAAAAGTTTTGACTTAATTAAATGTCATATTAAAAATGGTAATGTTAGCACATCTGGAACTTTAATAAAAAGAAACAGTGGGTATTACCTTTTTCAGAATAAATTTTTTAAGACTTTATCTCTTTCATTAAGCTAATGTATTAAAATTAAAGCTTAGGTGCTTAAATAGAAATTAGACATTGATTATTAAGGAAATATGATGTTTCTGTCCGTACAAAACAGGTTGGAAATGACTTCTGGGTCAGCGGACAAGGCTTCCTACTGGCCTGAACTTATCCATCAACACCATTTTTACTTAAAAGAAGATAACCTTCTGTGATATCTTTATAAAGTAGGAAAGAAGAACAAAGAATGATTTTATTTTTCTGATCACACCACATATAGAAATGGATACAAGTAACAAATTTCAGTATTAAAGTGCATTCAAATCTAGTTCAAAAAATTCTGTTACTGCAAAGCCACATTCCCTGTTATAGCCTTAGACTGATTTTACCAGGTAGAGGAATTTGATCCATCATTCTAGGTCATGCCCCTTGTATATCTACCTTACAGAAGTTCTACCTTACAGAAGTGGTCACAGGCATCTCAGTATTCCATTTATTTGCTGGATCTTATTTCTTTGTTCATTCTGTTTGTCTGTCTGTCTGTCTATCGATCTTTCTCCCAGGCTGGATCATTAGATTTGGAGATATCTATGGTATTTTTTTGGAACACAGTATGTATATGTCTCAATGCATGTGAGTAACCTGATCTCCAAAAAGAGTACCATGTAAACTTCTCATGATTCAAACAAACTTCCTACTCACAGCTTTAAAATACCCAGTGTGTGGAAACTGGATGACATGGTTGTGTTCTGCAGAGAAAACAGCACTTTGAGACACGTGGTCAGCCTCTCAGTGATTTGGAACTCTGGTCACATATTTTGAGAGCAGGGTATGATGGCACATCCTAGATAATAAGCCAGGCTGTTTTTGTTCATTTTATTGCAGATCACATCACAAAATGATACTATTTCCACTACAGAAACCTTTGCCAGTATATCACCTAGCTGTGCAGCTGTACAGGAAGTCCAGGCATTTAGGGACTGGCCAAGACCACTTTACAAATTGGAAAAGTTAGAAGTCTTAGATGAAAATTGGCACAGTATCACTGGTATTTTGCCTAAATAACCTGATCAGCTTGATAGTCATTTTAAAAAGTATTTATATATGGACAATTATTATAAAAGTCCAGCTAACTTCTAGAAAAACAGTTGTTACTGTTTTTTTTTTGTGCAGCAATGGCAGAACTTAACATCAAGTGTAGCTGATGTTGCAGGTTGGTTTATGCTCGTGTAAAAATAAGAGTACTGCTCTCACTATTAACTATCACGTGGTTACAAAACTGATTATTTTTTTTAATGTAGAGCCCATGATCTGCCTGAAAGTGACAGTAGGGTACAATAAATTCAAAAACAAAGAAATGTAAAGAGTGAGAAAATTGCAGGGGATAGGTTAGAAGGACATGTTATAAGTTAGTAGAGTAGGTCTGTTTAATGTGAGATTTATGCTTCTATTAGTAGATGACTTTTCATGAGGTACAGTTCCAAGACCATGGAATCTGTACAATTGTTACAGAAGAAAATTTAACAATTTTTTGTTTTCATATGTGGAACTATGAAGTACAGTCAAATGCTAATTGCAACTTTAATTTCTTCACATTAAGATTTATTTTCTGGAAATTGCATTACTCAGGTACTATGAGTTGCATGGACTGCATGAGGTCCTTCTGAGGCGACCTAAATTGCAGGTCTTTTTTTTCTCTCTTTTTAAGACTTTGCTTACTCCCTTAAAAAGGCCTTGTTGTGGACTCTCACTGTACTGCTGGAAATAGAAAAACATTGTGAAAAACATTTCAAAACTGTATTTCTGGAATAAGCCCTTTGAGAGATCTGTAATACATGACTTTCATTGTTGTTGGCCCTGGGGCTAAGTCTAATGAAACCTCAAATCACCTTTCTGCAATACAGAAGTAATGTGTTTGATCTGATTGAAAATAAATAAATGAATACAGGTAGCTTTAAATAAATACAGGTAGGTATGGAGGACCTTTAAAACCTCACCTTCCATTAGGAAAGCATTGTTCTCCAAGAGAAAACTAAAGAAAGAATGCACTTCAGGGAAGTACAGTGTTCAGTGCCTCTCAAGCAAATGTAAACCACAACAGACATGACTTCTGTCCTGATGGTGGGAGGTAAGAAGAGAGCACTTATCCCACAGCTGTTACCCTGGAAGAGACAATATTTTCTTTTCTGCTTACTCCAGATTTGTATTTGAAAGCAAGAGAAGTAAATAGAGAGGGCAAAGGGCCAACAAAAAGAAAGGTCAATTTTAGCTCCCAAATACAAAAGTATACAACAATAACAATAACGATTAATCCTTTCCTCTTCTGTCTGAATTCTAGGAATTGATGAAATATGTGGCAGAGAAAATTAGCAGAGGATAAGTTATTTGAATGGGTTTGTGTGAGAAAGGTGGCAGGAGCAAAGGACATATGAGTTCTGGTCTCAGCTGTAAAAGGAAAAGGGTCCATGTTAGACTAAATAATCTAAAACATGCTTACTTACTGATGAAATTACAATGGAGACTTACAGCTCAGGAAAGAGACAGAGGAGTCACCATGGATTTTTCTCTGAAGTTATCTCATCCATGCACAGCAGCAACCAGCAACCACCAATACAATGAAATACCGAGCATAGTCAGTAAGAACTTTAAGAATGAGACAGTCATGTTTTGCCACTTTTGTTTTGATATTCATATGCTGAATATTTCAGGCACTTCTGGACTTCACATCCCAAGAAGACAGAGCTAGAAGCAGAAGAGGGCTACAGGCACAAGGGGATGAAGCAGCCAACATATGTGAAGAGGCTGAGCAGTTGGTACTATTCAACTTGATGAGGAGTAGGTATGTAAGGTGTGACTTAACTGGGTTTTACAAAACGATTACAGTGTTGGACTGGTCAACTGTGGGTATTATTTACTCCAAACTATGCCTTAAAAAAGACAAATAATATATGTTTTCATAGAGAAGTTGGTGAAATTTAGGAATTGTTGCCACAGTGGCAAAGTATGAGTGGTTGTGAAAGGGAAAAGTCAACAATGTATGAGCAGATCTGTAAACAGATAGTATAGAGAACATGTGTGCATGTAGTGTCTGATATTCCTAATACAATGACTGTGGTTGTTGGTAAGAATAAGGAGAACAGTCTTAAAAAGCTTCATAGGTTCATATGTTTCTCCCTGCTTACTAGCAACTCTTTTTGCTACCATGAGGGCAGAACAGTGGGCAAGGTGAATCACTGTAGTACCATCCAGTATAGATTTTCTTGCTATCTCTCACAGGTAGACAATAAAAGTAGTGGAATACTGGTGTCTAACAGAAGTTATTTCTTTAGGCATGAACATGAAATGTTAACCCATTTCAAAATCATAATGATTTTAAATTTATTATTATTTTAATTTTTCAGCTAACACAGATAGTAAAGGACATGAATTTTCTTTGATTGGCAGACATACTCTCCCAGTTACATACATAGTCCTAGTCTATGCATTCTTTATCTCATATATACACTCATCTCTGTATATATAGAATACGTTGATAAGAACACACATATTTTTAAAGTAATTTTGGAGGTGAAATAGTGCATTCTGAAAAGCAGGAGAGCTTTGGTACTTCATCTCTGTCACAACTGCCCCCAAAGTTTTTGTCTGGTCTTTAACATCCCATACACTCATACTTGTGCAGTTGCTTCTGTGCAACTCCAAAACTACAGAGCTGGATCTTTCTTGCTGGTATTACAGAACTCTCCCATGGTCTTTGCTCCTCCAAAAAACTTGAATATCAGAGAAATAACACTTAAAATGAGGCAATGATTACAGGCCTTTTGTATTGTGCTCTGTTTCAAGACAAAGCCTGACTCCCACAATGTCACAATCTATCTCAATTTCAAGAAAATATTGTCATTAATATATAAAATGATAATACAATAAAACAAGTGATAGAGTAACCAATGATGTTTTATAAACTCTTCTGAGTAATAAAGAAGTAAGATATTCATATTCTCATCTTATATGTGAATATACTACCACTAACAGACTTGAGGCTATACCATATAGGAGACAACACAAGTGAGTGGATGATCTAAGACTTTGGTTTATCAAATCCCTGTATACTTTTCTGCCTGCTGGTGTGTGGTGTTTTCACTGGCAATTATAATAAATTAAGAAATTGCATATGCTTAAACAGTACTCCTAACTGCATTATGACTGCGGTTATCTCGTGATTGCCCTCAGCAGTTATGTGAATGTCTGTTTTAATTTCTTTTACAGTGAATACATTTGCCTGAAAATTTCCATCCAGCTTTCCAGAGAAAAAAAAAAACAAAAACATTGTTCCCAGAAAAGGTGTTCTTTAGTTTATTGGAAAATGTCTTCCCTGGTATTAATGTGAACGTATACTCCACTGCCTTTAACCTGATTGTATTCTGTGCGGGTTATTATACTATACCCAAGATTATGATGACTGAACACTTCATACAGCTAAGCACCCATCAAGGTGAGCTATATTGACCAAGTTTTCCCTCAGTTTTCTTTTGTAACATCAAAGTGTGTAGGGTTTAGTGTGCATATTCCTCAGCTATTAATTGGGTATGAGCTATTATGGGAAAAACTATGATCAAGGAAATAATCTTTGCTGGAGATTGGATGATATCCCTGATCATTCTTATATGTAGCAGGAATTAAGTTGAAAGCTTTAGACACAGAGATGAAAACATGCATCCTGAGCTTACCCTTAGAGTGAGAGAGTGTTCAAGAAGTGCTGATGTCCAGAATGATAGTAATTTAAAGTCCAGAACGATGTGGCACTTCCTGATCTCATTGTATTGAAAGGTTATTTGCACAAATACTTCTCATATATACCTACTTTTCTATAATTTAACTCTGTAGAAGAGCAGATTAATTGCTGCAACCAAAAGAAGACCTCAAGTTGTTCCTTTTATCAGGAGAAACACACCTATGCACTGATACTTGGGTAGTATTTTCCCAATTATGCTTTGGGGGCTATAGACTGCAACTGTTTGCAGACTTCTAGACACATCTGTGGACACATGATGTAGCTAATTGTATTTGACTTCGCAGTGGTGAAATGGGGGATTCAGGAGGATTCAGCAACAAAAGAAAGAAAACTATACCAGCAAGACCTTACTAGGTTGGATTTTATTTTTTATTTTTATTTATATTTTTATTTCGCAAACCTCTAGAGAACTTCTTTACCACAGTCTGTTTTCTCTAATATTCAGAAAAGACACTGTCATTTATGATGTCTGACGAGTTGTGTCTTCCCCTTATAACTTCAATTTCTAGTTGAATGTTCTCTGATGGAGAACATTATGGATTTTTCACTTGCCTGGAAGAGGAAAATCAATTTCCATCTGATAGAGCAGGAGGTCACTAAATACTACCAGCTGCTCTGTGACACTGTAGACTTAAGCAGTACTCCTATGAGACAGATACAAGCAGGGAACAGTATCGTAGAGTGCATTAGTACACAGATAAATAGAGAGGAAAATGAGACACTGAAAAAAAAAAAAGAAAAGAAAAGAAAAAAAAAAGAGCTGAGAAAAGAGTGTAGGCTTTTATTTATTCAAAAATATCTGGACAGAAATGCTGCACACAGAAGCTGGAGCACTTTCATCCAAGTCAGTCTTGCTACATAATTTTCTTATGATGGAGATCTTGAACATCCATGCACACAGTAAATCTACCACAGGTGAGAGTTCAGGTTATTCTGTAAAAGATAGCTGGGACAGCTGCAGCCCTGAGTGACATGTACTGTTTTGCCTTTCTGAGAAATTTTAAAACAAGATTTATGAAGCTCACTTCTGGGATGTATTTAGACATGAATATGAACAAATAAATGAATAAATAAAAACAATCCCTACAATATCAAAAAGGTGAAATGAACTGAGCTGTGTCATTATTCACATTTTCCTTGGTCAAATTCCCATTGCAGTGAATGACTAAGGGAGCTGTGGGGACAGGAAGAACCTAAATATCTGTCTGAAGAAAAACTGAATATCATGTCAGTTTGTGATAAAATAACCAGTTGTTTTTAATGTAAAAATTATACCTTTTTTTTTGCAGGTGACAAATTTATTATACAGAAGACACACGCACCTCAAGTTTAGCTGTATCATCACCTGATACAGAACTTGTTCAAAGCTAACAGTTTGCTGTTAACAGATATGTCTTATGCTATAACAGGAAAGAGGACAGGCTGAAGCAACCCAATGAGAGGAGGACCTGACCTGTAGTCATGCCTGAATGCTCAGAAGCTGAAAAACCAAAGACACATAGAAAAATTGTGCTGATTCACACTGATTGCAATTTGACCTAATGTAGAAATATTGCCGCCTTACAAAGTTTTTCTGTGGAATGCATCTTATCTGATTGAGAAGAATTACAATGGGAGTTCCTGGAAGATGAAGGAAGACGATGAGGAAAAGCTGATGGACTTTTATTTGCAGGTGTAGGACTGGTAGGCAGTGAGGGGGCACAGATTCAAAAAGAAGTAACTGGAGGACTATATGACCATAACCATGCTTGTACATTGGATAAAACCATCTGAACAGTAAAGACAAAAACAATCAAAAAGCCCTCCCTTTTATCTCCCATTTATTTTCCAAATGCTCACAATTAACAAAGTACAGATTTCTGTACTCTACATCAAGGTAGTTAAGAAAGAAACAAATATTTAAGTGATGGTTCCCATGGTGTCAGCTATGTACAAACACTCCCTTATTAAAAAATAGTTCTGATAACTTCAGCTAGGATACTATTCCTAGTCAATGATGTCAGAATAAAGTCTTAAATACATCATTCATGGATGAAACCAAGCAATAGCGCTGTCATTCCAGCTGAGATCCAATTAGAACAAGTTGCAGATTTACTAGTAAGTTTGTTTAGTACTAACACAACAGTGGATTGTCATAGAAACATACACCTTCCAAAAGAGAGGCAGTAAATACAAGGGAGATGTTCTTCAGGAAACAGACTTTGTTTCTAATTTCTATCTATAAGTATCACAGAATAGCAAAAGAAAAAAAATAAGAAATGACTCCCTTATTTAATTACATTTGTTCCAGTACTTCAGAGAATTTATGAGACATATATATCTACTAAGCTTCCATTCTATCTTGAAATATTCTCTCCTGAGTCAAATTTCTGGAGTTTTACTGCATGGGCAATGAAACAAAGAATGGATCCAAATTGGTTTTAAATTAATCAAACTCACAGTTAAAAAGCAGAGCATCATCACGTAGGTTAAATGTCAGTTGTTCATCTTCAAACTTATGTCTTCTTTTTTTAAACTTACCATAATTGACCTTTTCAAGTGTAACACCCTGTTAAAACCAGGAGAAAATGGCAATATGATAAGAGGACAATTTCAGTTATAACAAAGTCATTATATAAAAGATGAAATATGAAGATATTAATTAATCTATTCTCACTATTTTCTCAGTAGGGCAATTACACTTCTGAATTCATGGTACTTGTAATGTATGTGATCTCACAGCTGAATTATAGGTGAGCAAAGAAGAGAGGAAAATGTATTTTAAGAGTGAAAAAGGCTTCATTCAAAGCTGCAGAAATCATGGAAAAAACTATTATGGATTTCTGTGAGCTTTATATCAGACCATTAACAAACAAGTGAACATTTATTCAGGTTTAAGTAACTTGAATAAAATAGATAGTCCTTTGGTTATGACATTCACTTTCAACTTTCCTCTCTGGTTCTTTTTTTTTCCAGTCACAGACTGCTCTTTGCATAGGCAGTGCAAACATTCATTGGAAAGAAGAATGAAAGCATCCTGTTACAGGGTATTTCTGGGCAAGCTTACCAGCTCATTATGCCACTACTGTCCATGCCTGACATTAAGAAAGGGCCTGCTACATCAGTGAATACACTCAGCACCTGGAAGCAGGCACATTTTAATCCAAGTTTATGAGAAAATTCCTTTTTCAATTAAATTCTGAGTATTTAGGACAAAATAATAGCCTGATTTTTTTGAGTGCATCAGAGCGTGTTGGAAATTAAGCTGTGCTTGTTGGGAGCTGAGAAGTGCACACATGGGCAAGATTCGTTCCAAGAAGGAATTGTTCCCCTTAATTTCTGTCAGATGAACAATGTTAATGAAGCCAATGACTCTGTGTATAAATTCACACATTTTGGCAATTTGTGACCTGCATGCTCAGTATGTTTGCTGCAGAAACAGAGCTTTAGCCTAGTACAATTAAATCAAATGACAAAAACCTCATTGACTTTAGAGGGAAAAATTCTGATAAATGAAAGATGCCAGTTTGTCACAGTGCATAAAATATTGATCAGAAATCTTATTTCTAACAAGTTTGTTGTCTGCTTGGGACCATGCAAGTCACTCTGGTACGGATCTTATATTCCTAGCACAGATAAAACTCCCATTGGCTTAGTAAGCAGTTTCTAGTAAGCAGAATTGAGTAAATCAAGGCTTGGGCTGTATCATTATCTCAGCTTTCCCTAATGAGCTATAGTATTGTGTCTTAATTGACATCGTGTGCATCAATCTTTCAGTCACATCTGCTACTTAACAGTAGCATCTTCCTAGATCATTCATTATTTGTTCCTGAATTTTCAATAATTTAATGAAATCCTTTGAACCGAATAATGGCATTAGCACTACAAATAAACTGAGTGATTTAATTACACTTCACATATTTTATTTTTGCTTTCATTGTTATGACAACCAAACAACTCTATACACGTGGGAAACAAAACCAGTTTTATCTGGCAGGCTATTTAATGTTTTATGAAACTAAAATGAATCTGTGCTTAATAATGTGTGGACTCAAAATGAAAGCACATAAGTCTTCTTAGGGAATGAAATTACATGCTGTTTCAACAAAGAATAACAGATTAAAAAATCTTGGATTAAAAAAAGCAGATCACAGAAGCCTCCTCTCTAAACACAGCACTTACAAGGCAGGCTGTATAGTGTAGAACCTACACTGAAGTCCATTAATCACGTCATCTGCATGATGATTTCAGTGCTTGTTGGCTCAATACTTTTAAGGATACTTAACGAGTCTACAAGAATTAAGTTCTCAAACAGAGTTAGATTTAATCCCTGTCCCTCAGCAACATAGTCTTTTTCCATGCACGGATTGAAGAGTCCTCTGTAAGCTCATGTTTTCATATGGAGGGTAGGACAGGAGAGGTCTGAGAACCATTCCTAGATGTGGTATTGTCCCTAGATAGTCTTTAAAAAATTGTGAAGTACATTTATTTCCTGCATCTTTCTCTAATAAGGGCATTTTGCACCACTTTTGGCTCCAGATATAATGGCATGCATTTAGGCTGCTCGACAAGTTAGTATGCAAGAAGGTGTTTGGGGAAGTGCTGAAGGCACACAACTGTGCTTGCACACTGCACCTCCACTAGCTATTCCTAAATACCTCTAGATGTAAGTGCTTAAGAGAAATGACATCAAGTTGGAAGTCTAGGGAGAAAAATGCGAGGAAAGAAGAAAAGAGTTGGCTTCTTGTTACCTCATCAGAACCCACAGCAGAACGGTGGGAATTTCTGCTTGCTTTTGGTGACCATGTCACGAGTAAATGTAAAAGGAATTTTATGTGTTCACAATATGAGTAAGACAGTAGTAAATCACTCATGTTTCTCCCTTCTAAAATTAAGTCAAGATGTAGAAAAAAAGATTCAGTGAATATAGCACAGAGCTGGGAACACTTCATATACATCTTGATGTTCAGAAAAGATCAGAATGTGAATCTATCATAATAGAAAACATTTGTGATTCTCTGATCCTATTACTGAGTAGACTTACTGTCTGGACAAATGAATTATAGCGAAAAAGATCTGAAACCCTACTCTGCAGCGAGTCCACTGCAAAAGAAGAAAACCAAGAAAGGTTATGCGAGTGCATGGAACTTATTGTTCCCTTCAGTGATATGCTCTACTATATTAATGGACTTTTGGGAAATTTCACTTGGAGGAGATCATCTTTATGATACTCTTAGCAGAATGAAATTTTAAAATTATATTTTAGGCTGCTGTTTATCCTCAACATTTATTTTCAACATTTATTTTACTTTTTAAAAGTTAATTGTATTTCTGAAATTAAGAATAGTCTAAAAGTTTGCTTTGAAAATATCAAAATAAAATGCTGAATTTTATTCATTTCCATATTTTCTCAAATTTGAAATAGTCACATATAATTTTCATCTGCCCATACTTGCTATTTTCTGTGCACAATATATTTCATCAATTTTTTTTTTAAAGAAAGAAAAAAAAAGAAAGAGAAAAAAAGGATTACCTTCGATTAGATTGGTGCAGGAAAATCACATATAACTTTAATTTTCCATTAGAACAGAAATAAAAATCAAAAAAGGACTAGCAGTGACTGATGTTGATAAATACTGATGGAAATGGTAAAGGCTGGGGATGACTTTAGGCAGTTCGTGATCTCTCAGATCTGCTACTCAGTCAACAGAAAATGTACTGTCCATTGGCTTGGGGAACAGCTACCACATGATACAAGTGATAATTTAAAGTAGCATCACAATTGCGGATAAAAACAAGTGAAATGCCGGTAAGTCAATACACACTTTGTACAGAAATCCACAGAATAAAAAATTAGATTACCTTTAATTTGCAGCTGCTGGTCTGTAGAAATTCTGCTTAAAGCTGAACGGTAAAGCACTATAGGTAATGGAGTTGATTATGGTTCAGTACTTATCTCTCTCAAACAGAGCTGTTCGGACTTTAATGTTTGCAAAGTGCTTTGAGACAGCAGCAAGGAAAGTATTATTTTGTTGTGTAAAGGTATAGGCTTTTTGGCTGCTTGGGAAAGTTGAAATGATCATTTCCTGACTTAGTACAGTGGAGTTCATTTAAAGCAATAACAGGAGAGAAACTACTCCCCACGCAGCAATTCAAAATATTTTAAAGATGCCTAGAAAATTGCTTTCAGATGGCAGCACAGTAAAGTAAAAAGGCAGATTTTTTTTTCCCCCACAAGAATACTTTTCTTTAAATTGCCACTTGAAAAAAATGAAATCATGAAATGACAGCATGCGCATCAGGTTTGTCAATGGATTTAACAACACAGATTGAAAAGCCTGTGGAAATCAGTAGGAATGCTACCATCGGATTGGGAAGGATTTAGCTTTTTTACTCTCCCCAGTCATCCTCTGGCACTGAGGATGTTACTTAATTTTTGTTTATTGTAGGACTCTGTAAAAAGGCTATGATATTCCCATGTATCTTTACTGTGATATACAAACTAAAGGAACATGTAAATGTAGTATTAGTGGAAGCAGGAACAATATATTCAGTAGATGGTACACAAAGGAATATGAACAGTAAAGGAGATGCGTGCATTTTTTATTTTTTTCATTTTTATTTTCCTTTCCAAGATCCCTAACACAAACTTCCACTGCAGTGAATAACAAGGTAAGCAGTTGTAAAATTCAAGCATAGTAAAATACAGAACTTCAAAGTTGTGCATGGGAATAGTATCAGTATTTCTACCTGAATATTCACCATTCACTTTTGTTGATCAATCCCAAAAAGTGGAGATATGTAGTGGATATGTGATACAGTAATGTGCAAGGCCTAAGAAAATATACATTGGTAATAATTAAAATAAAAGAAAACCATTTAAAATAATTGTATGCTATTAAAATTGATCAGCAAGTAATGAACTCCACATACGCAATTCATTTTAGCATGATAATATCTAGGAAGTTAAGAGAAGACAACTTTTGTTCTCCAAATATAACATATCTCCCCCAAAACATGCACAGAGTTTACCCATATGTAACCTCTGACAAAGCACTGGGATCAACAACGAAGACCTAATTTATTTATTTCATTAGCAAAGCTGCATCACATAGAATAATTAATACTATAAAAAATAGACTCTGGTTGACCTGACCTTTATTATTAATTCCTTAGTAAACAACCTGTTTCATTTCACCAAATAATTTCACTGGGATGTAGTTTACTCATAGCTTTAGAAAATTCAGTGGAAATAATTTCAAAAATATAGTTTCAAAAAAATAATATCACATAATATAACATTTGTGACATAATGTCACAAAATAGTCCATTACATTGAATTTGAACATTATTATTATTATTATTATTATTATTATTATTATTATTGTTATTGTTATTGTTATTGTTATTGTTATTATAATTGGAATGTCTTTTTTAAGGAATACATTACAACTTTTTTAGACATGCTAGTTAACATTAACATCGTTTTCAAAAATAACAGAGGGTTTCAACGAAAAATTCACCACAGTCTGATTTTAGGTTGAAAGAATTCAATGCAAAATGTACTGATAGATTATTAATAATATGATAGTTAATAATTGGACCAGAACTATTCTCAGTTGAAACTACGGAGAGAAGATGCCCAGATATGAACGCTAAAGGTCAATCCTTGAGTAATCTCTTCTTTTGACTTCATATAATAGCAATTCATTACTTACAAACTTTTATTTGTAGCCATTTTTCTGATCAGCTTTTTCAATTTATATTCTTCAGACTGTTCTGTTTTGAATGCAGTACAAATTGGTGGTAATCTGTAAGCCAGGCTTCCTTTTTATACCATATGCATATATCACAGTAGGGTATTTGCTCATACTTTCCTCTGCAATCTACTCCACAGGAGCTTTAGCAGATAATCTCCAGAGATCTAGATGATCTCCAGAGGTCCCTTCCAGCCCCTACCATTCTGTGATTCTGTGGTTTTGTTCTATTTCAAGCATTCACTTTTGCCTTGAAGGGTTATTTTATTCTAAATAAGCAACATTAAAACCTTACTGATTTGCAAATGTAACAAAGTGTGAGCTATAACCCAAGACCTAGCCAACTAGTGGAAAGTTTTAATCTCAGAGATTTAGCTGGATCTCAAGTGAATATAGCAGAAAATCAGTTAATCTAATGTGCATTCTTCAATTTCAATAGTAACATTAAAAAGTTCTGAGATAAATGTATTTGATTACAAGTTATTTATACAAGGCCCAATGAATCACTCTAATCTTCATTAATATTTTGACATTTGTGGTATGAGAGTGAGAGGAGTAGAGTGAATGTCACATAAAAAGAATCAGTATTAATGGGTGATATGTGCAGGCTTCTGTAGTAGTTGCAGCACCACCAGAGTTACTTTCTAATTTAGTAGATAAGAAATCACCAAATGTAGTTAGGTGATATTAAGCAATTTGGAACCAAGAACACAAGCTGCAAACGTGAGCATTTCACATTTCAGAAATAAAACCCCGCTCCCACAGACAGCAGGGTGAAAATTGCTCTTGACTTCATCGAGGGCAGAAGTTCTATTTATAGGTGTTGTTGCCAGAGAGAACCATTTATGATCACTTGGTTTGAAGTTCATGAAGTCATAGCATAAAATTCCTTCAAATGAGTTCTACCTTCTGCCTAATAGAGATGCACTTGAATGACACCACATCTCAAGGGAAGAGAGGTAACTTTGATTTAAAAGAGTCAAGAAGTGACAAACTGTCACACATCTCAAAATCCATTCCAGTACCTGACCAGCATGAAAAATGTGCAAAAATGTTCATTTTAAGTTTGTCTTACTTCACTTTATCTAGTTTCCAGCTTTTATGTTAAATCAAAATGCTGTCTGGCATGAGAGTTATTCTCTCCTTTTATATATCTATAGACCATGATCAAATCACCTCTTAACTTTCTCTTCAGTAGGTTGAGCTCTATATTTCAGCATGTTCTCTAGGCCCTATGGTCCTCTACGCAGAGCTGTATTACTTTCACAGTGGCATCTGGCTTTAGGCAAGCCTTTGGAATATTACATTTATTTATTTATGAAGAGCTGTTATTTGTTCTGGTTTAGTGCCCTTGCAGAAGCAGATACGGATGTCAATCTGGGGAGTATTTGGAGGGTTGCTGACTTTCCTGTTTAGGACTTTTCTTTTGAAAAATGCTGCAAGCTTGACAGAGTTTTCAGAAGGTTTCTAAACTCTTATTCACAGCAGATGCCTTGCCATATACAACAAGCATGCTTGCTTGTTGTGGCTTAGTCCCAGCTGATGTTGTGCATAGCCCCTTGCCTCTGAATTTACAAAGGACTGCTTTCACACAGAGGGTGCTATCGCAATGTGCACCTCTCAGAACAAACTGTGTATGCAACATGTGACATCTCACTGAAACACACCTCAGACATAACATACTGTTTTTTATTTCCTTCTCTGTTCAGTAGATGAATGAAAGCTGATTTTAATATATAATTATATACAAATCTAATAATCAAATAATTATTAATGTATATTTTTTCAGAGACATAAAAAGGCTATTCTTAGTTTATATCTTGTTCATTTTTTTAAAATCCGTCATAATAACACAAGTTAATAGATAAATGTACAATTCCTATTACTGTTTCCAGAATTTCACTCAAATTTATACCAATGCTTCTTGTTTTAATACTCTCAATATTTATTTTGTTAGAAGTGAAGGAAGGAATAAATTGTACTAAAGAGAATACTGTGAAAGGGAAAAAATTGTACTAAAGAGAATACTGTGAAAAGGAATATAGCTAGCTTAGTTAATTAATAACAATTAATAGCTAAATCACAGAGTCACAGAATTACAGAACTGCAGGGGCTAGAAGGGGACTGCAAGAGATCACTGAATCCAACCCCCTGCTAAAGCAGGTTTTCTACAATAGGTCACACAGCCAGGTGTCCAGATGAGTCTTTAATATCTCCATAGAAAGAGATTCCACAACCTCTCTGGGCAGCCTGCTCCAGAGCTCTGTCACTCTTACCGTAAAGAAGTTCTTCTGCATATTTGTATGGAACTTCCTTTGTTCAAGTTTTAGGCCATTGTTCCTTGTGCTAGTACTACACACAGCTGAGAAGAGCCTGGCCTCATCCATTTGCCTCCCACTTCCCGTTAGGTATTTATAAACATTAATCAGATTCCTCTCTCAGTCTTCTTTTCCCCAGGCTGAACAGAGACAGGTCTCTCATAAAGGAAATGCTCCAGGCTCTTTATCTTTGTGGCCCTTTGCTGGACTCCTCCAGTTCCCTGCTTTTTTTGAACTGAGGAGCCCAGAATTAAACGCGGTATTCTAAATGTGGCCTCACCAGGACAGAATAGAGGGGGAGGATCACCTCCCTTGACCTGCTAGTCACGTTCTTTTTATTGCACAATGTACAATTCTTGTTTGTTATCTCCAGCACTTCAATGAAATTTATTTCAGTACATTATTCTAGTACACTGGGTATTTATTTCATTACAGCTTAACCAAAAGTTTTGCTATCAAACAACTCAAACATAATTTTAGAAAAAAGGATGTTTATTTTCCAATTTAAACATCAAGAAAGTCAAATTTATGGAAGAGAATCTCTATATTAGAAATACTGTATCAAAAAGACTTTTGAGGCATTTATTTGAAGACCTTGCTTACACTTCTGCACAGCTGTTACACCTTAGTCTGGTCAACAAGACAGTGATTGGCTGTTGTGCATTCCTTTTCAAAAACCACCACATCTGTCATATTAGCCAGCACCTCTGTTGAGAACAGTGTTAGATTAGAACTTCAATACTCACAGGGTGGCCAAGTTTTAATCATGCAGGTGGCAGAAAACTCTGTCTCACCTTACAGATATGCAGTGCCTCACTTCAGTGGAGATGCCTCAATTTGCAATAGTTTCAGAAGTGGCAATATAACTAAAACCTGCTGCTCCCTCTCACTAATAGCTCCACTGAAGCCAGGCAGTTCATGCTTGCAGGAAAAGACATATGCTGTATGTCGTTAACTATTTCGTTGGGTGTTTTTCTTTCTTTTTTTTCTTTTTTTTTTTTTTAATTTTGCTCAATATCTGAATTAAGTAACTTAGTTCATTTTTGATTAATACAGCTCAATTTGAATGTTAGGCTTGAATGAGACAGCTGGAATACAAAGCATTCATTAAGGCCAGCAGATTACAGATGAAATACTTTGCAGAGCTGGCTGGAATTGTATTTTCAGCCAAAATCCTCCTAAGATTTACAGGCACACCTAGCTTTACTTTTCCAGGGGTATAGTTAGTTGCAGCTAATATATATGTATGCAGTAACATTTGGCAAGTTGCAAGAAACTGCTGACTGCTTATTAAAGTATCTTTCATTGATTTTGTTTAAAGTTATAAAGAGCTGCTTTTGATTATCTGGCAAATCCACGTTCTAACACTTTAACTTTTCAATATAAGTTTGCAACTCTCAGCGCTGCACGGTTTAAACGAACTTGGGATTTATTAAAGAGTAAAACTCTCTTGGAAAGGAAAGGTGAAATATTCCATTGCTACTGATTTTTTCTAATGCCATCATTTTATATTCTAGCTTCATTCAAGGTTGAATTCTCATCCAGTTGAATAGAGCTGCCCTTGTGATATTTGTGGATGAATCTATCTCAGGTATCACTATTTCATAACAGCAGTTACATGAGTGATGTGTTTGCCCTTCAATAAACAAGTGAATTTTGAAACCCAACTTTGTTTTAGGATATCTCTACTACTTTCAAAAAGCATCTCATTTTTAGATTAGCAGCTTTCAAAAAGACATATATATATTCAGTCTCAAGAGTATCTGAAAGACATTGGATCACCTTTTCCTGTAAAGTTCTGCATACTGAGGATGTCAGCAAATTTTTGTGTTCTCTGCAAGAATGTCAGATCTGAGAGGAAAGCACAGGAAAATGTTTTTCTCCTGAAATCATTTTTAGATTTTTTTTTTCCGTAAAAAAAGGGAGCCCAGTTAAAAAAAATAAAATACAGCAAAAACTGAAGTCAAATACTTTCCAACCAGATGTAGTGAATACTTCTTTAATGATCTTTCAGTTTGAACTTCTACTATAGAACATACAGGTTTCTGACTGTTAAAAAAAACAGGCTATTCTCTTTCATAAGGCTTTTAAAGATACTTTATTAAAGAAACACGTCAGAATGAAAAATCGAGGTGCAAAGTTTGTAACATAAGTTAGCTATAGGTCCACCTGTGTCTAGAGTTTTTTAAATTTTTGTGGAGTTTTTCCACTCATTGTTAAATACCTCTTCATCCATATAGCATTTCCAACCTGAGTGTGTTGTGTGAATTATGTGTTTAGGAGCATCAGAGTAAGAAATTTATTAAAGAAAAATCCAATGTGGAACCTCTACACTGTGATAAGAGTTCTTAAACTTGACTACTTAATCTTTTAGGCCATGGGAACAGCTCTGTAGTTTTGACATAACCTATCTGAGGATTTTCATTTAATACCCCCACATATCTACATTCATAACAGGCCTCTCCCTTTTCGGTGATCTTGGAATCTGGCAGATCTGGCAGAATCACACTGAGGACCAATGAAAAAGATGCTTTTATCATGTGGGATTGCAGAGGTGTACAAAAAGGGAATCACCTTCTTGCTCTGAATACTGAAATAGCCAAAAAAGAAAGAGAGACAATGACTTAGTCAGGGAAGGAACTGAACACTAGTGAATTTTCATCTGCTATTACCTGTTTGACAAGGTGACTCAGGCTAAAGAGCGTACTTTGGGAAGATGGATTTGCTGTTTTTCTAAGGAATTTTGAACTGTCACCCTTGGGCACCACATAAACTTATACAAATGGTTTCCAGACACTACCCTTAGAGCATGATATCCATCATGCTAATAGACCATAACCCAGCTTTAACCCAGCTAGGCACAAAATCTTTCCAGATAAGAAAATAAAATCTTTGCCATAGAATTTAACTATAGTGCATGAACAGCATGTGAGCCCCCCAAATATCTACACTGCACCAGAGAACTTTGTGTGGATTTCTTCTTTCTTTCTTTTTTTTTTTTTTTTTTTTTCTCCCCAGAGGGATGCATTTATTTAGGTAGGATGGAAAAAAGACCCCAGGCAACTGTATAATCACACACACACACACACACACACACACACACACAAAAGACTTAAGAACATCAGATTTGAAAATAACAAATTGATATACATTTCCTTGCATGTCTTCAAAAAAAGTACATGTGTAATGGTTAATACATTGACTATCTTAAAAAATAAATACTGCTGGCCATAGAAGATATTCATAAGAAAATATGATAAGTGAATAGTATAATGAGTAAGACTTGCTGTTCTCCGTCAGAAACACGTAGAGTAGTGACTGGATATATGATTAAACACAGTGTCTTCTGTGTTCTGTATGAACTTGAAAGTAGAATGAGCCTACTAAACCTGCCTTGATTTTTCCAGCCCATTAAGTATCATTTACAGCACAATGTAATTGATGATTTCAGTGATTCAGATTAGGTGACAGACACCTACTACAGTGCTGAATGGTATCTACAGTGCCTTCAGGTAAAAGCTTTGTGTCTTAAAGTCAAGTCAGTTGCATTAGAGTAGTACCTAAACATTATACATTCCTCTTTGCATATACCTGCCTTGTGAATCTTGTTCCTGGAGCACTTCTTGGATTGCAGAATATTCTCAGGCACAAGTTGCTGCATTTATTGAAGCTTGAAACTTATTTTCAAACTTTCTTTTGCCTTCCAACCTGTTTGCACCCTACAGCATCTGTTGTCTCTGGAGAATGCAAGGCTTCCTGTGGGCAGTGCTGCTTTCCCGGAAACGTGAAATTGCAATCAGACAGATAAAATGTAAGAAAGCTGAGATAGAAAATCCCACTTTATTTTTCCCACCCTTTTTTAGATTTCCATCTGCCTAGGTCATGTACTTACCTGAGGCATGTGCATTGACATGTCAGAAAGTACTCCTTGCACAAGGTCTTTCAAAGGAGGCTTTACAAACCCAGGTCCTTTATGGATATTGATTTTCTATCTCTGTCCACATTTACACATAGCATCCTATGGGTAAATGTCCTAATTCCATATTGACTGGAATCTCACCTCTATAGCACCACTTACTGAAAAAAATGATGGTATTCAACTTTCCTTACCTCTGGAAAGGAAAGAGGACAAAACCAATACTATTTTTTGTGGTATAAATCTAGCGTAGCTATTTCCTGGTGAGCAATTACCCTCCATTTATACCCATGTACAAAGAGTCAAAATCTTTTTTCTATTAAGAACTATTGTTTTCCAGAAAGAAATAAAAGCAATCCTCTCTGAATATAATAAACCTTTACCTATTGCTACTTTAGGTAGAGGGTATTTTTTGTTTGTTTGTTTGCTTTTTTTTATTAATAAAAATAAGATATCAGATGTCTGCTGGGATTTAATGTGCTGTATTTTTTCCTGAAAGTTTTAATTTGCACTCTGATATCATACTTTTCCTCTCTTTCTCTCTTCAAGATGGTAAGATTTTATCCTTGCACCTTCTAGAAGTAAGCTAATGTATGATTCTTAAACAGAGCCACTGGATTATTCCTACATAACCTGCATTAAAACTCTCCAGAATGTGAAGTTTTATTCCGGAAACCTGCCAAGATCTGGGGAAGATAGGAATTATTTTAAGTCTGATATAGTTCTTTGGTAGTAATGTCAGGGATTTAGATTTGTGATCATCAATGTGAACTCCTCACTTATGGCTGTGTTTTCATGGCGTTTCCTCACTCCATTTCCAATTACTTGGAAACAGAAAAGTTCATCTACTATGATTTTTTCAGTTTATTTGTTTCTTTCTTAAAAGAAGACAAAAACATAACTGAAAAAAAGTAGGAAAAAAAACCACCAGAAACATCTAAGGGAAAACACGTAGCAAATGGGTTGTAGCATCCAAGAATTTCTTCAAGGCTTGTCTTGAACATCTACTTGTGCTTGCCTTTTCAGTAAGAAATTTTTATGGGACGGTTCAACAGAAGGGATCCTGTGTGACATATTCAAACTCTGCTAACCTACCTAGATGCTGAAGTGCTGTTTACAAAACTAGTTTTTAGGGATCTCTGCTTTACCAAAGGTCAAAGGAATATAAGTGCTTAAGACAAACCCAAAGCTGAGCTTAAGCAACCCTTATGTAGTGTCTAGCAAAGCTTTACCTATTGTTCAGAGACTGAAGAAAGAAAATAGAACTGACATGAGTGTTCTCTCCTTTTCTTACCATTCCATTTCTCACTGTGATACTTGTACCAATTAAATCATCCTTTCAATAGAAGGCAGCACAGAGAGACAGCTAAAGATAAAGAACAAAGTCCTGATCAATTTCTGCTGAAAATAAACTGTAACCACCATAGTGAAGCAATGCAATAACAGAGCAGCTGTCCTATTTTTCAGTCCATGACACCCCTGAAGCATAAACTCACAAGGCAGGTCATCAGCTTTCCCAGTAATATTCCCAAGTCACGCAGGCAGACATTCCAATTTAAGATGGTTACACCTGAAATCCTTTTTGCTTAGCACTTGTTCAGCCACCTGTTAGCCAAAGGGATATCAATTCCTGTAATAAGTCATGAGAAACTTCCTACAGTTTGAACTCAGCTTTTCTTGGCCTGAATTGAAAACTCCTTTAGACTTCAGGCGGTACTGTAGAAAGATTACATTGGGCAGATGACCATACCATAAGTGAATCAATTCAGGTATAGAGAACTATGGTGAAGGCCTCCAGAACAACCTCTGAGGCCACTGATGTGTATCTGCAGATTATCATAACCTCCTGTGAAGGGCTGGCTAATGAACTACAAGCAAGAATAACTGCTGCTGCTAGAACTATGGGCAGCAGATCTCCATTCTATTGCTTACCCATGGAAGCAGCTGTTCTCAGTTTGGCCCAATAAGCAGCACACCTAGACTGTAACAAAATAAGAACAGATTTTTCTTCTGTATTCTGTCTTCTTCATCCCATCTAGGCTGTCCTTTTTTTTTAAAAAAAGAAATAATTTAAAAAATATATTTATTTATTTATTTATTTTTCCCAGTTACATTTGTTCGTTGACAGAATGGATGGTATACTCAAGAATGTAAGTTAGGTGAGAAGGGCTCTGCACTGATTTGCCTTTGTTATAAAAACTGCAGGACAAACTGTATCTAAATAGGTTGTTGTGTGCATATGGTTGGTGTCAGGAGAGGAGAGACATGGTCCTGACAGTCAGCTCTGCCCAACAAAGCAGCATGGAGGCCCTGCAAGGTGTCTATAGCGTCTGTGAGAATTGATTGATTCAGCATCTCATGCAATACACAAGTTCATTAGTGTCTGGCAGTAAATAATGCAGAACCCTCCAAGAACATTTTTATAGAAGGAAGTTTCTGCTTCTGTGAAGTAGAAAGAAAGGAGTCATAGAGGGGAAGATCACATGTACACCTAGCTATTAATTTCACTATTTATACTGTGTAACATATATTCCAAATATCTTTCCAGCTGTCTGTTTAGTGATGAAACCTATAAATACACATGGTAATTAGGTTGATAAACTTCTAAAGACTGTTTTCTATTTTGTTTGTTTTACTAAAAAAGCTAATCTCTATATCCTTCTGGAATAGTAGATAACATTTCAAAAACCTTAATGAACTCCCTAAACAACAGATTTATTTCTCAGACATAATTTATTCAATAAAGTATCTGAGCAGATTATATGCAGAGTGCTACAGAGAAGTTGTACTGACTACTCTGTACTTTTTATTTCAACTCAGTGTATACACAAATATAAAGAAGATCATGCAATTGAGATGACTGAAAAAAAAAAAAACAAACAGCACAAATAGTACTGTGCTATTGGTAGGGATGCTTGATGTATCAACACAATAGAATTGACCTAATTTCAGTGTGAGCAACTTATTTCTCCAAGGTATAAAAATAATTCATCAAATCCTGTTTAAGATTTTTGCATCCACAATATTACTGTATGCTGCAACAGTGTTTCCACTTAACTAGGAAATTTAGTTATTATTTTATGTATGAGCAACAAGGAGTTAATTAAAAGTTTAAATCTGTTCTAGATTTGCCAGTTATGAAACACAGAATCGAAATAATTATCTATGAATAATTAAAATCTTCATATATTCAAGCCATTCTAATTATTCCTTTATTTCTTCTAGATTCTCCTAAGAACAAGATCTAAGCTTTGCTTCTGATGTAGCTGCAGTTGTGCACCAGAAACTGTTCTCCAGTTTCTGAAACTGCGAAAAACAAAAGTAAAGAAATATACGGAAAACTGCATTCTGTTACCTCTATTTCAGTAATGCATAATTGTTACAATATTTTATATATCTTTGGTTTATCCATCACCCTGTCTTCCTTTACTGTTCTGTATTTTATAACTACTAAAAGCATAATTCAAGAAATTAACTCAAATTACCTGCAAGAAGAAATATTTTAGTTCTAATTTCAAATCAAGCTGATGCAGTGAGGAAAGAATGTCATTAAACTTAGTGTCTGTGCTGTAATGGAGATAAATCTCTGTATTGAGCTGAAGAAATTTTGAAAAGATCAGCAGTGGTAATAGGATTGAATTCCATTGTGTTTTCAACCAGCTTCATCACTTTATAGCCCAGTATATTTAGTGACATAGACTGCTGGCTAGGACCATGATTCTGCATAGTTGAGCCAGAAATCATTCAGAATTACATTTTGCCTAGACTTTGCCGCATATGAGAAACAAAATTACTTCTGTGACAATATTTCATATCTCATCAATTTTCTGTCTTGTCAAGTTGCTTTGTTTGTGCAGTATTCATTTTGAACCCATGCAGTTCAGGTGTTGGACTGGAAGCTGGCCCTCGGATGCACTATTCTTTGTTTTGCTACTAACTCACTTGTGTGACCTTTGGTGAGTTCATAAATCCAATTTTGCCTCAGTTTACTAATCTCTAAAACTGCTGTGATAAATAGATGCTGTGTTCTATTGAGCTATATTTCAAGATACATTGACCCAATAATCAACAGTTTACTAATAATAAATCCTAATGTTCAGTCACTGTTACAAGAAGTCAGCTGGGTCACTCAATGCAGTCCTCATTACAATCATATAGGCACCTTTGCTCACATTTCATTCAAGAGCCAGAAGTATTTGCAGAGATGTTTTCAAGATATATATGCATGACATATATGCATTTCATGAAATCATGGGTTAAATTCTTAATGACTTCAAATAAACCTTTTATCCTTTCAAGTGCCAATCAGGATACATTCATTTGCAAATACAGTCTAATTGTTCAACCTTATTCTAAACCTTTGGGACCCAATTATCCTTCTGCTTGTAGGAATGAAACCTAATTACCTTTTTTTCAAAAATAAGATTAGGCAATTCTTGTAATTTGTGCCACAGATTTAATTTTGTAACAGATCTTTAGCTGGCATGGTTCTACTGAACCAAAAGTATGCTGATTCACACATACATATATTGAAGTCATTGCTAGTATTTTTCCCTAGCAATACTATTGATAGCAGCTGCTTTAGTATTACTGATCTGAATTTCTAAATAATGAGCCCATTTAGTTTCCACAGATTGTAATGGAGTTTGCCAAATTATGTTGATACAGGTCAGTGTGTTCCTGCTGTGACCCTCCACATAATGGGTTGCTTATCATAGAATCATAGAATGGCTTGGATTGGAAGAGACATTAATGAATATTTAGTTCCACCCCCTTGCCATCGTCAGGGACGTATTCCACTAGATGAGGTTTCTCAAAGCCCCATCCAATCTGGTCTTGAGCAATTCCAGGGATGAGGCATTCACAGCTTCCCTGAGCAACTTGTGCCAGTGATCATCACAATTTTTTATCACTACTATCATCATGATTTTTTTTCCCAATATCTACATCTTGATCTTTAAAATGCTCCCTGACTCCCTCCCCACCTTTCCAGTAGGTCCCCTTGAAATATTTCTATACAGATTGCATACACTTACTGAACAAATATGAATAAACTCACCATAAACAATGAATGTATGTTAGCCAGGTAGTTATTGGTCAGGCAGGAAAGTATTAACTTCTATTGCTTCTTTGTTGCAGTTTCCTCATTTTCTATATTTTTCTAAAATTTTTAGGTCGTTTTCCTTTGAGTCTTTGAGTTGCTTGTCATTCCCATCTCAGCAATTTCATTTGTATATTAAAATTTCCTATCCTGTGTGATTTTAACTCATGTACTTTCCGTTTTAACAACTATTTTAGTAAAACAGACTTTGAGTCACACATAGGCATTGGTTAGAACACATCTCCTTTCTGTTCTCAATCCTGCGGGTTTTTTTGCTCCTTACCTGCAGGTCCCATTTTCTAGTCTCTTTTCATCCCAGTAACTGCCTCACCAGTGCTAACTAAGAAAGAAGATTTCCCAGATATTCAGGACATTCCTGTTTATTGACCAAGTATCACTTCCATCTTCTTCACAGGAATCTGATATTGTTATAACATGCTGAAATTTGGGATATAAGCACATTTGTGAAAAGCTGCTACTGAATTAGTGTTTTGCCTCTTCAATCACACAAACAGCTTTCCCTGTAAGCATAAAGTTTACAGCTTTTGATACTGAATTTCTTTGGTTTTTGTTTTTTGGCTTTTTATACATTTCTCTGTTACGGCAAGCTTCATATTCTTATCCTGCTTTTTAAAGCTTTTGCAGCCCTTTAACACGTGCCTCATGGACACTAAATACATTTCCTCAGTACTCTGTCATCTCTAATGAAAATATCAAATTCCTTCATACTCATGACAATCCCCATAAAGCCACACTTGATGCAACCTTCCATTCTGATATGCTGTTGATTCCCATACTTCACAGATATTTATTTATGAATATATACACCCTCCTTGGTGTATATATGGAGAAGGTCTGTGAAGATCAGGTTTTGTAGTTATGTTTCTGAAAGTATATTACTTGACAGTAATAAAAGCCTCATCTGTTCAAAGCTTCAGATGTTCATGCCCTATTCAACACCCCTGCTAGCATTTCACAGGTAACAGACATATTTTACATGATTTGGCATACACAGGGATATCCTGTCTATTTTGATACTTCTCTTTTTTCATTTTCATTTTCTGTTTCATTTTCATATTTTTACATGTTGATTAATTGACCTTTTCAGAATTTTCCCAAAAACTGAAGTTAAGCTGATTTGACTACTTCTTTATGTCTGAATTTATTCTTAAGAATAAGCACTCTGTCTGCCTTTTTCAGTTCTTTCTATCACACCTTTAAAGACAGGAGTTAAACATTCTCTGATTGTTTCAGCCAGTTATCATATTATCCTACACTGCTTTCACAAATGCCAAAAGCAGACCTACATAACACTCCCTATATAAAAATCCTTTATCCTAGCACCCACTCCCTCATTTTAGAACACGTGCCCTGAATACATAGTTCCTCTTTATTTCAAGTCAGATATTAGCAGTTCCAGTAACTCTCCTAATTAAATCAGAGTTTTCCATCCTGGGCAATGTACAGTAAGCCAAAATAATGCCTCATAGCAGTTAATTCATTTAACATAGGTCCTAAGATATTACTTCTATGGATTGTGTGCAATTTTCTACACATGAAGTCATTTATTTGAATTCAGATCCTAATTTGAGGCTAGCAAGAATCACCACAAAAACTTCACTCAATATGGGAATCCAGATTCTTACATAACATTTTAATACCAGTTAAAGACCAGAAAGAAACAAAATGCTTAAGGAAGCCTGTTCTGGTATGAGCACCTAAAAATATTCTCAGTGCCAGATTTTATAAAACTGGCCAAAAAAAAAAAAAGTAGACAAGAAAGCAGAATGGAAAATCAGTGGTAAACATTCAGATAAGTTTGTTTCCTTCTTCTCTAAAGTCATTCTAAAAAGGTCACTGTGATAAAAATAGAGCTGCTTTCTTTTACAGGGATTTTGCTTGAGAGCTCAATTTATTCAGAAATCAAGACAGATTGATGCTGTTCCCCGGGAATGCAGATAGGCATATTTTAGACAATAAACCAGGAGCCCTTATCTGCTGAATTTTGTCTTTTCAATGTATCTATCCTTTGCTAATTTTAGGTCTGCATCCTCTATATCCTGCCGTGTTTTATTTTTTCTCCCATTCAGCTCTGATTTCCCATTACAGCATGTCCTTTTAGCACATATTTTGTACTTATGACGCATCTGTTCTCATTTTGCTCCTGCAAGTGCCTGAACGATAGCTAAATGCATCTGTAAGGACAAGTGCTGAACAGGTGCAAAACAAGACCACAAGTAATGAAAGGAGAGGAAGAAATCAGAGAATAATTTTTGCTCTGTCAGGATTTGCCTAATATATGTATAGCTATTACCCAGGCAATACGAATGTTTCATTTTTTTCAGTTCCTTTTTTTTTTTTTTTTTTTTTTTAATAAAAGCATGTTTTGGAGTTAATTGTGAGAAAATTTGGTAGAAAATATTCATTCTCTATTGCTGATTTGGCTAGCATAGCTTCAGGTATTTATAGGAGACAGCTTTTCAGAGTTAGTCATAGAAAACATACAAGAAAGTATGAATAAGCTTATATTACTTAGATAAAATATTTTTATTTTATGCTTACTTTTTCACTATCCAAACCAATTTTGCATGTCACCTTTGAAAAAAAACAGCTTGTGCAAAGTTATTTATTTCAAATATGCTGTGAATGAAAATGTTCTTTCTTGTTCTAATCTCACTGATACAGACTGGATAATCGCCTGTGCTACATTCCTTGTGTGTTGTTTCAGCAACATAAAAAGTAAGTTCACTACCATTCTCTTCCCGATGTTATGGCTTTAAAATATCTCTGCATTCAGCCTTGAGGACAGCAGGATTGTGTCTCCAACATCTTAGTGAATTTATTTGAGAATAGGCCAAAAAACACCTCTTATTTTGTTCAGCTGCCAAATGATTGGTGAGAGTGAAGAGTGGGAGTCAGTTCAAATGGACAATCTGACTGTTTCTTGCTGAAAAGAAGTATCCAGAAGACACAAACAAGCAAACAAACAAACAAACAAAAACAACAACAACAAAAACATCACAATGAGTAGAACAAGATTCAAAAAATTCAGTTTCATGCAATCCTTGCAGGAAGCAAGGGTAACCATTCAGTTTACAAAATACAGAATAAGATTAATGCTTTTTCTGTTTTGTAATCCCGTTAGACACCTGACATGCATAAGAGGGAGACAATTTCCTTCTCTGCCAGAGATAAGTTCACATCATTCATTTCATGGGATCGTGCCTGCTATTGTACTATCTAGCATATGCTGTCCAGTCTTCTCTGTGAACAGCCCACCAAAATTTGTTAAGACTGATTGGTGGCTGTTGCTGGTTGGCTTTCTTCTGCTGGATGATCCAGCAGCTCCTGCAACAGAGCCCCTCTGCTGCTAGAAATGCTGTAGATGTGTTTGATCTGCTCCAGAAAGGTTGGTCATGCTGCATAGAGATTTTTCTATAAAACAGCCAACATTTGCAATTACACCAGGGGCAATTAGAGAAGAAACTGGTTTCCTCATGCCATCATCTATAATTGAAACAAAATACCCAGAGGCAGACTGAGCTCAGTTGCTCGGTGGCAGTCATCTAAGAGAAGACAGAGAAGCAGATTTCCTTTCCCCTCACATCTGAAATCATAACAGTCCTTTCTGACATGAAAAATTTCTAATATCTGGTGGAACCAGAGTACATCTGGGGCTTCTTTAAGCTCCGCTGGAAATCGTAGCCTGAGGAGCAAAGCTCCTCCCAGCTCCTCCCTGCTTTTCTCCTTGTGCTTTGTTCATGAAACTGTTCCCACAGGGAAATGACCCACCTCAGGGATCGCTGTTCCAGAGTCATCACGCTGAGATGCATGAGCGCAGAGCAAGGCTCCTTATATTAAACGACATTAGCTTAGAAGGTTTCTATGTACTCCAAGCTCTTTTGCCCTTTTGTTAATGTATGAAAGAACTAGGGGGAAAAACAGTACACGTAGTAATGCTTCTGGAAAGACAGAGTTTTTATTAAGACTCTATCCTGAGTTAAGCGGCTTTTTTCTTTTTTTTTTTTTTTTGGACAACAGTCACACTGCTGCTCTCTGAAGGGCAAGAAGCTGAACTTTCAGGGAGCCAATTAGGAAATGCTTCAGAAAGAAGCCCAGTGATAGCATCAATCTGAGAGATTAACTACAGTAAAGACCCTCAAAGCCCTGGCTGCCAAGTATGTATTTTCAGCATTGTTATGATCTTACTTTTGCATTACTTAAAAACTGCCTTTACAAAAGGACAAGCAGTAGGACAACTCCAGGTTTTTAAACATTTCTTTGCTGGGTCCCAGAGCTTTGCACGTGAAGAGTGTCACAGCAAACATCTTACCAATGAAGATTTACTTCTTCTGAGAAAAATAGGTTTTCTTAATGAAAAACACTCCTCATGTTATTGTGGATAATACAAAGCAAGCTTGAAATGTGTTTTATGCTTTATGCATTTGCTGTCCTCTGCTTTTCAGAGTTAGAAAGGGTTGATGTTTCTCCTGGGTCATAGCTGAATACCTAACTGCTCAGACACTAAATTTTGGCTTATCTGAGAGTAATAAACTAAACAGTGACAATAAGAATTAACTATGGTGATAGAAATCTTATTTGATTCTCTATTATAAAGGAAAACATTAGTAAAAAAAGAATAGTAATTAGCTTTCCTTGGTGACACACACAAACTCATAAAATAATACCCAAACTTCATAATACAGATTGTATTTCGTATCTATCTTCTTACTGTAAAGACAAAAATGTTCCTACTAGAAACGATTTTGATGTTCTTGCTCCAGCCAAACTGGGTTGTAATCTTCCTGCTTCATTAGAATATAGGGAAAGAAGAGTGCAAGAATTATAATCATGTTTTTAGAAATCAAGTACAATAGTTTTCCTTTGTCAATCTGATCGTAATTTAGAAGAACATAAGACTGAATGGCTCTGTATGGGAACTACTGAATCATGGCCTGAACCTCTGATTGACCACCTAAGGCAAGCAATGTGTCAGCCCTGGTAGCACAGGTGAAGACAATTCTCCTATGCTACTAGAAGGGGTGCTGGCTCCAGCTCTTCTAGAGCCCATTTAAGAGCTGGCTACCACTGGGACAGAATCTCTTTTGCAGATTACTCCTCTTGGAGTCTTCTCAGTGACCTTAGGATAAGAGTAAGCTTTCCATCTATTCTTCTTTAGCATGATAACCTGTTTAGCCTAACTTTCCTATAAATTTCTTAACTGTAACATCTGCATAGGCATTGATTACACAGGCTCATGAATGGTTTGGATTGGAAGGGACCTTTAAGATCACCTAGTTCCAACTCTCTGCTATAGACAGGGACACCTCCCTCTAGACCCAGTTGCTAAAAGCACCATCCAGCCTGGCCTTGAACGATTCCAGGGAGGGGTCGTCCACAACCTCTCTGGACAACCTGTTCCAGCGTCTCACCATCCTCACAGCAAAGAGTTTCTTTCTAATATCTAATTTAAACATATCCTCTTCCAGTTTTAAGCCGTTTCCCCTTGTCCTCTCACTATCTGCCCTTATAAAAAGTCCTTTCCCAGGTTTTGTGGGGATGATTTATCACGTTAGGGAATTAATGTACGTAGATATTTTCTACAATATTTTTGTTTATGATCAGTAATATCTGTTTGTCAATGCACTTTAGATGCTGTGCCTCCTCACACATTTCGTTGCAGCCCTTGCACAAGGGTGAACTTCACCTAGCAGCTTCACTGGATAATGTTATTAGAATTCTTTAATCAGCAAAGCTCTCACCTATATGCTCATTAAAAATACCCAGCAGTGTCTGATCATGCAAGCTCTGACCCTGAGGTGTTGTTTTTGGAACAGAGAGGCCACAGTAGCTCTCCACACTCCAATGAAGATGACTGCTACAACAAAGCTGAATGCTAAAAGGAGTGGAACAGTTTTTATTAAATATTTTCTTACTCATTTTTATCAAGCACTAACACTCCTGGGCTGTGTTCACAGAAATCCTGTTGTTCAGAACTGGTTCATTTAGGCTTATTGTTGATTAACATACTGTTTTGTATTCACTGGTGAAACATGGTGTTCTCCCATTTATCCAAATTAAATCAGATATTATCTATTTTTCTACACTTTTCCTTTGCTTATTGTGTCATATTTTGCAGCAGTATGCACATTTCAAAGTATACTTCTATGTAATCTTCTGGCTACAAATTAAAATGATTACACATCTTTTACATGACACGCTCTGAGGGACAGAGAAATTAAGATCAAATTTTCAATTTTCATACTATTTTTATCACAGTTCTTTCAGAAACGCTGACTTTCCTAGCATTTTCTCAAGTCAGCAGTTCCTCAGCAAGGCTATCACCTTCAAAAAATAAGATGAATTATTAATTTGTGTGGGTACTTCAAATTACAACCTTTTTTTTTTTCCTGTCCACTTTTTAGCTTTTCTTGATTCGAAGATAACCTCAAACTTCTTAAATGCTTCATTTTTGTGTCTGCTAAGTCAGATCACCAACAAAGTTAAAAACCTAAAAAAACCAGACAGAACAAAAAAAAGAATCCTCAAACCACATATAATTACAAGATTACCTTCAGAAATTGTGGTGTTTTAAATCTTAATGTTACATAGTGGTTTCTGAATATGTTTATATAGATACACATCCATCAGCTACCTGAAAAACAGGTCTTATTTAATATATATAATATCACAACTGTGATATAAATACACAAAGAAGAAATTCTCCTCTATGTTTCTCCCTTTCCAGAGGAATATTTCTTCACAGACCTTCCTTAATGTAATACCATCAATATTCATTGGTATTGAAATGTACAGTCTATTATTATCTTACGAGATGTTACCATAGTTATGATTATTTTGATCTGTAAAACCTACAGGGAGCAATTCAGCCCTTTTATCTGCTGCTTATGCAATATGGTACAAGAGAAGGTTACATGAGATGAAGAATACAAAGGTATGTTGTTAACTGAACTTCATATTTCAGCTGAATTATATACAGGTTATGGCCATGACAATATAAAACACTAGATTAGATAGTTCTTTTCATATCAATAGTTAGTGCAGTCTTAATTCAATATTCCAGTCTGATCTTTACAAGGGGCAGTCTAGAGACCAGCAATGGTCCCTTCATACTTTAAAATCTTCCAGACATCTTTTTTTTTCCTGAAAATGGAGAGAATTTAGAGAGAACAGAGCATTCCTCTAGAAAATATTTTATATGCAAGAATATAAATTTGAACATCAAATTCCGATAAGTGCTTTCCTCAGCCTATGAGTTTTTCTGTGATTAGTAATACTATTTTTTTAAAAGTGGAGAGGTGCATACCTTGTCCTTATAGTAAATGCAACACTTTTTCTTCAAAATCACTCTTTCTGAAGTCAGTAGAACAGTAGTGTCTGTCAACAGTTGCTACCAAGCTTGCTCATGACCTTTGCAGCAGCTCTGAATGTGCTTTCAAAGAATTTACAGCAGGTATATACAATTTTATAGAGCAGAAAGAATATGAGATTTATGTGAAATTCAGTGGCTAAATGCAGGAGGAGGAAATGATCATCAGAAAATCCTTGAAGTACAGAGGAATCTCAACACATTATATAATTGTTTAAACATGCTTTACACAGTACTAAACTCAGTTCTTCACTGTTTTTATTTACCAATCAGTATGTTAGACTTTGTGTCTGAAAACAGATGACATAAATCTGTTGCTAGCTGCACCTAGCTTTGAACTAGGAAGCCAAAGCCTAACACCACAGGAAACGTTTGGATGTTGTGTTGAGGGACATGGTTTAGTGACAGCTATTGGTGATGGGTGGATGGTTGGACTGGGTGATCTTGTGGGTCTTTTCCTACCTTGGTGATTCTATGATTCTAAGTGTCATTACATAGGTTCAGTGAGACAGTAGTAAGTCACCTGTTTCAGGTCCTTTCTCCTGGGTCTGCTCAAGGCCAAAATGAGAATTTCTGTCACAGGGATAGTGAAAGGAAGACAGCGAAAGGCTCTGAGGGGGCTCTTCGCCATCTGCTCCCACCCACCTCCATCCAGGCCAACAGGCCCAAGCTCCATGGCTGTCCCCAGGCAGGGCTGACTGGCAACAACCTCCAGTCCATCCTAAGCATTTGTGGCAGGTTGAAGAGGCCTTGGAGCACATAGGACCCCCCTCTCATGCTACAGCATGGGAGAATCTCTTCTTGAAAGCACTTCTGCTCCTTAATAACAATCCATGGCACTTTTGTGACATACTCATCATTGCAGGATACCTTTTAGTCAGGGTTGAAGGGCTGTGACATTTAGAACAGGAATGTGCTGGTCCTATGTTGCCCATAAAGGAACAATAAATCCTGTCTGCAAGGACAGCAATTACAAGGTATAGTCTCCATATCTGTAGGCTGCAAAGACTGAAGGTGACTAGGAGAAACAAGTTCCCCACATTTATATCTTCCACAATTTTACCTTGCAGTTTCTTTAATGATTGTCTACTTTGTGATCCACAGCCCATCTGAAAAATCTGCATTCACAAACTGAAAAATCTACTGACATACATATACTTTAGACAAGTATGGAATATGAAAGAATTATTCTATGGTGTCTGGTATATAGTTTATAGGTTTTCCTATAAAATACAGCCATTTGGACCACCCTGCTACAATATGATAGGAAGAGAATAAGACAAAAATGAATAATGAAATTCAAATATTTTTACTAGAAGACTAGAATATACTTCTTTCTATTCCCCTGCAGGAGATACATCATTACTGAGAATTTCTTCCACATACTTATAAATGCAGCATGGCTTGGTGATTCAGTCTTTTTTCCCATTCTTTTTTTAAGAAAATCACAGGAAAAAAATCACTATTCATTTTACAGTGCTTTTAGTATGACATGACACCAGAGAACTTTGTTGAAGAACAACAAAGTTGCAGTCAGACTTCAGATTATAGAAATTTCCAGATTGTCTTTCTGAATACTAACAATTTCTATAAGGAATTAAAAAAAAATAAATAAGAGTTGGTAGAATCATCACATCATCATCAATTTTAAACAGAGATAATTAATACTGGGCTCTTAAATCTATCTCGGCTGTAAAGAGTAAGTTTACTTTTCAAAGGCACCGGATGCTCAGCACTTTTGAAATTATTTTGTTATTTATATGATTAAATGTGCTGTAGAAGACTGTAATTAGCCATTTCTGTTTAAAAATCTTGACTTGAAGTTAAGACCATCCTAATTTTTTTCTTTACTATACACATGTGATAAATCCTTAAGATGGAGACATTAGGCAAGTTCACATTGCCTGCTCCTGCACCAGCTGAAGCCCTGGGAAGTAGGAAGTGAAAATTATTTTTGGACAGTGTTGTTTTCTCCTCACACAGAGATATTGCGACAGAAAAAAAAAAAGTTAACAGAAAAAAAAAAAAGAAAAAAAACCCTGACAAGAACAGGATGAGAAATGGAAAAGAAGGGGGAAAATACATTCAGAGATGAGGGAGAAAATCAAGGGGAAGATACAGAGCAAAAATCTGCTGAACAAGAAATGCATTACAGATGCTGCTGCTTGGTAGCTGTGTGTATGCAGAGCTTTCTTAGCAGTAATAGAGGGCACAGACTTCCATTTCAAGACTGACATGGCACTCAAAAGTCTTTCCATTAACTTCAATGAGTTTTGGATTAAGCACTTAGGGCTAAAAAAGGTTATGCTTAAACCCAATACCTTCTTTTTCTCTTCCCCCCCGCCCGCCCCAGGAAAGGAGCTTAAATTATGCAAAAAGTTGTAGTAAACTCAGAAAACTCACAGAGTTTACAAGCTCTCTGAATCCCCCATATTTACACTGCCTCCTTTACACCTTGTGCTTGGAAAGGGAGAAAAGTAGCTTATCTGTGAATTTAAATGAGCTCAGCAATGGCTGGGGCTGCAGAAAGTCACAAAAGATGTATTACAAACAAGTCAGCAAAGTAGTTTATTACACCAAAAGCGTGCAGGGGATTAAAGAAATACAAGGGAAACCCTGATTGCTATTGTGCTTTGGGATTAATAGAGTTCAAAATAAAGCCAGTGTATTTGCATAGCCTAACTCCTGCGCTTGAGCATTTGAAATACGTTGTAGTTATAATTTCTGCTGAAAACACAAAAATTAATTAGTAAAACTTTGAAGACAACAAAAATTTAATAAACATTTTTATGATTTTTTTTCCCTTTCTTTTAGTGCCTGTTGTTACTAATTTCCTTTACCACTCTTTTAATGTAGTCTGCACACTTCTGGGATTTCCAGCCACAGTTTGCAACCATACCTCTTGGGTTCACATGCTGAACACACCCAATTTCCAAAGGAGTCTTGCAGCACAGTAATATTATTTCCTTATTCATCACAAACATGCCTTCCCAACCCGTTCTTTAACTACATCCTCCTCCAGAGCTGTAATTTAATGGCTACTTGGACAGGGTGAGGGTGCCCAGGTGATGGTGAAGTGCTGTGATGCTGTAGTGAGGGCATGGATGGGTGTCCTGAGGAGATCCCATCTGGAGCAGGGCTTGAAGTGAGGAGGGAGGGGTGGGAGAGTGGGGCTTTCAGACATGTCCCCAGACACATTGCTCAGCCTCCTTGTGCTGCTTAGGGCTTCTAAATCCGATTTTAGTGACAAAGTGCAGAAGATGCACAGATTTAAAAAGAAAGCAAGTACAGATTGCAACAACCATTAGCAAGAGTCATATGTCACAGGCTCCTGCATTGTATCATGTTGCCCCGTAGCTCACTGCCTTTACCTATCAAGGTAAAATCTGATATTAAAGAGAACTGTGCTTTTCTCTTCCTATAAGTCTCTGTCAAACCTGAATGTTCTTTAGATTTTTAGCGATACATACTGGCATTTCAGTTCCTTCTTCCTGCATGTGATCACCTCTATACAGCTAAATTTTTCTAGTCGTGACTTATCTACTGGCTCTTACAATATGTTCCCATGAGATTACTGATGTCCAGCATTCATAATATTTCCTTCATTCAGAGAAAGGAGTGCTTTCCCCTGAGCTCCAGAGACCTAGAGAACAAGTTTTTGATACTCTAGTTCTCTGTTCCCTCATTTTTTCCTGGGGACTTTCCACTAACCACTTCAACCTCCATACAGTGGGTGAGTAGATGACTTTTCTCCCCAGGCGTAGCAGCTACTCCATTGTTTCAAAGTGCTCTTATTCAAGATTATTCTGGTTACTGAGTCTCAAATACTCCTCAGCTGGAACATAACAAGGAGCCCTCATATCAAAAGCCAGATATCCTACTTGATAAAGCCTATTGTGATATGGAAATTGCATAAACAAAACCAGAATTGATATTAATTTCTCAAGAAATGTGTCTGTGCCAGAACTGCTTCAGAAAATACCGCTGTTCTTTTATTGCCCCATATTCATAGCTATGAGATAGGCATGTTCTTTCTGAAATTACAAGAGTTAAGCTAAAGTTATGTTATAACATAGACAGGAAAAAATAACCCTTAAAATTAGATTGTGCTTAGCAAATACATTGGCTGTTAACAGTTTATTCTACTGTTTAAAAATCATGCGGTTAATTCACAGCTGCTCCTGCTATCTTTAGAATATTATTGCTCATCAGTAGGGATGTGGACATACTCAAATAGAACAGATAAGGTAAATGACCTTGAATATTTGTCCTGTCTGACAGTCCTATAGTAAAAATTTTTAGGAAGTCTTAGTTGACATAAAAACCCTAAGTTATGATGCCAATTGCATTAATTATTCTATCTTCCATCATAATCTAATTAATTTCAAATCAAATATTAGCTTCAAAAATATTTGTGTTAAATGGCAGGTGAGTAGAAAATTGAAAAGTTTAGTATTCTATAAGCTTTGGTTGTTCCTAATGATCTGCTTTTGCCAGTTCTTAGGATAAGATCTGGCAAAGATAAGTAGACTGAGTATTTCCATGATATCTCAGTGTTTACATTTCCTAAAAAGTCCAGAATTATGCTGACCTGGAGAATTCAGTTGAACTTTGCTGTAGCACTTCATCAGAAATGATCAAAACCTATACTTAATAAAATAAAGGAAATTGCTTCTTTTCTCATCTCCCAAATATCCTTTGCAAACCTTCCCTCCAAGAATTCTCAAATACTAAAAATTTAAATGTGATAGTTGCTAAATATTTCATTCTGCACCTTTTTGTTCTGCATGGAAAATTTCCATATGCGTGAATTAAAGCATTTTATTGAATGCATTATGAAGAGCTTTGTTTCAAGAACATCCAATCTTGAATTTAACTTTTTATTGTGCATTACATTACTTCAGTGGAATTCAGGAAGAGGTTGGCTGGTATCTGATGCATTGACATTCATGAGCCTCTTATGATGAATAGAAATCATACACTAAGTGGTAAACAATATAGGCTTGTCCTACCTGAAGAGAGTGGATGGCTTAAACTAACATTTTTCCTAGATAATATGTCACAGTGAGAGAGTAAAAGTTAACATTCAGCTGAACAAAACACTATTTCAATTTTGGGGATAGATTGTTGTGTTTTGTATTTGTTATTGTTGTTTTTGTTGTTTTAAACTGGTATTTCTCCATACAGAAAGTTTAAGAATGAGTCCCACCTATGTGACATCCATCTACAGGACAGGTCAGAAGGAGGATCTGGGGAACTACAAGCAGGTCCATATCAGGAAGGGTTATGGGTTGTGTGACATAGGCTGGGAATGTAAACCTAGACTTTAGTAAAGCCTTTTACTCTGTCTCCCACAGAATTCTCCTGGAGTATCCAGCAGCCAAAGACTTACACAAGTGTAGTTTTCTCTAGGTAAAGGCTGTCTAGATGGACAAGCCCAGAAAGTGTCAGTGAATGGAGTTAAGTCCAGCTGGCATCTGGTCATGAGCAGTGTTTTGCAACAGTCACTACTGGGGCCTATCTGGTTTAATATATTTATTGATGATCTGATTGGGGGAATTGGCTGTGCCCTCAGTTTACAGATGACATGAAGTTGGGAGGAAGTGTTTGCCTGCTTGAGGATAGGAAAGCCCTACAGATGGATACATATAATCTGGATTGATGGGCTGAAGCTAATTGTATGGGCTTTAAATATGTGCCAAGTCTGCACTTTGGTCACAACCCCAAGCATCACTGAAGGCTTAAGGCTGTGCAGTGGAAAAGGATCTGAAGGTGCTGGTTGATAACCAACTGACCATGAGCCGCCAATGTGCCCAGGTGGCCAAAAAGGCCAATGGCATCCTGGTTTGTATCAGAAGTACTGCAGTCAGCAGGAGGTGGCTGTCCCCCTGTACTGGTGAGGCCACACCTCAAGTACTGTGTCCATTTTTGAGCTCACTACAAGAAAGACATCAAAACCTTGAAGCATGGCCAGAGAAGGGCAACAAAGATGTGAGGGGTCTGGAGTATGAGTCTTGTGAAGAGAAGCTGCAGGAACTGGTATCATTTAGTTTGGAGAAGTCTCAAAGGAGACCTTATCACTCTCTACAACAACCTGAAAGGAACTTACAACAAGGTATACAATCAATAAATGTACAGAGAGGTAAAATCAATTGGCATACACAGTTTTAGGCTAAGGAAGATTATTGCAATGGAAAGATAGCAAGCAAAAAATACTTACTGATGTTGTAGACTCACAATATTCTCCACAAGGAGTGATCTCCAGGAAGAGATATTCTCTCAGCGGCAGTCAGCACTTAAATGGGATCTAGGCGAGGTGGAGCCAGGCTCCACCCCTTCCAGTAGCTCGAGTGAATTACCTTTACCTGTGTTCCCATGGCTGACTCATTGCTTGCCTCAGGTGGCTGTGATTCAGCAGTTCCCATACACAAGATGTGTGTCAGTCTCTTTTCCCTGGCAACTAACAATAGAGATTCAGATTGGATACTAGGAAAAAATTATTCTGTGAAAGAATGGTGAGGTATTGGAACAGGCTCCCCAGGTGAGTGTTGAAGTCACCATTCCTGGAGGTGTCTAAGAAATGTGTAGATGTGGCAGTTCGGGCCATGGTTTAGTGGGTATAGTGATGATGGCTTGAGATTTGGACTTGATGATCTTAAAGGCTTTTTCCAACTTCAGTGATTCTGTGATTCTAAGCACTTCCTATTTGTGAGCATTCCTAGTTCTCATGGTGTAAGAATTATAGCTTCTATTTAATATTGTACTGGGAGGCCTTTCTGGAACCATTCCTAAGTTTCAATCAGAAATGTTTCACCTGGAAGCTCTTTCAGTATTACATCACAAATAATCACAGCCAGATCACTGTCAATTCATTGCAAATAAACCTTGCACCTGTACCACCAGTTCATAAATAAATTATTGACAAATGAGTTCTTAGAGAGAATCAATATTATAAGGTGTATATTTACTGAATGGACTTGGAGTACTGGTTCTGCTAGATCTGCTAGGTTCTGCTAGACCTACGACACAGAAATGTGGGACAGAAATTTGTTTCAGAACAAGCAAAATGCACTTCCAACTTTCTATTCTTGTCCACTGCATGGCTTAGTAATTTTTTTGTTACCTTTCAAATTGAAGCATAAATAAAATCTTAACCTTTTTTTTCCAAAAATTATAATAATCTGAAAGGTGGTTGTACCCCACCCAGTTGTGTACTTTTTCTCAAATAAATGTTGCTGGTGTTTTTCTGCTTTATGGAACTTAATATGGATGTATCTCCATACTACTCTGAAGCAACAGCAAAGATTATTACTGAATCCCTCTAGCTTCAAGGTACAAGACTTTATTAGTTGATATAAATTGAAAGCTTGTACTTTCAGATCTATATCTGTAGGTTTTGACAAAGTGGCAAGACGGTTTTCAGGTAGTATAGTGTCCTATGCACGTGCTGTATGTCATTTGCTCTCTTATCTGCCAATGACCTCTGAAACATTTTGAACTGGCTGTATGGAATTGTATCCTATGCTTTATCAGATGATATGTTTTTATATTATATATAATTCATTGTCTTCATCATAAAAACCTATGTAACATTCTAATTTGAAATCATGCTTGCAAAATGGTAGCTTTTCACTGTACAAAGAAGTGTTAAAGGCCCCACCACTATGGGTAGAATTACCCTGCTGTAAATGTTGCAGTCCTTTAGACCTACTTTTTCATTTCATCAATTTTTTTCTTTTATTCACCATCAAAAATTGTTACATTTCTCATCAGTTTTAAAGCATTCAAATCTGTTGGATTCCTGTTCTGTTCTGCCTCAATAATTCGCTGTAATTGCCACTTTCTCTACCAAGAATCTCGAGTTTAACTACTAGATGCAGGTATACTAAAAGAAAAAAGTATTTATCTAAACAGAAACTGTAATAACAACAACAACAACAAAAGCTTGATTTTTCAGTCAGGAGGATAACTGATTAATGGGAAGAGAATGATGCTTTGCCTGAAGCAACTAACTCTCTTTTTATTAAAATACGTTTCTGTAGTTGATATCTGATAACATACTGAGAGAAGAATATACACATTCTCATGCACAACACAGTATAGTTGCTGTAATTAATAGAATGATTTGATATTACCAAAAAGAGAATAACAATATGATCAAAATTTTATGAAAATGTACAGTCCTACTGATAATTTGAATAGAGAATATGCTTGTACTTGATATTCTAAAATTTCCTCATTCACTTTGCATTCATCCTATTGCAGCATAGACATAAATTCCACTCATAAAAAGCTAAAGGAGAAAAAATCAGAGCTAATTAACTTGTAAGCCTTAGGGGGAAATGATTTTAGTCTGTGACATGATAACTGGAGTAGTGCTTGCAAACTCAGTAAACATGGTCTTGTATATTTTTTATTGCAGGTAAATGATGAGTCTGCTATTTTTCCACATATGTAATAAAATATCTGCATTAATTCACATTGTCATATGTTACTGGCAACGGAAGAAAAGCTTAATCTTGTAGGAAATGGGCACGCATTACTCAAAACATGTCTTCAAGCTTTAATCTAATTTGAATACTATTTTTGTTAATAGTCCCTTGAGGCACACAATTTCAGGCTATCCACTGTGTGTTAAAATGAGTAGTGCTAGGTTTTGAATCATGTTCTCTGATTTTCTGCTTGCAGCCTATAGATGAAAATGCCTTGGAGATGAGTTTACATATTGTAAATATTTGAGAACAGAATTGTGTGCTAAATGCAAGAAATTAAATATGAAGGACACATCCCACAGGTAGCTCTGCCCATAGGACCATCTTCAGCTCATATATAGACCTTTGCAACAAACAGTTTTAGGACTATACCTATGTAAAACTGCAGACTTCAGAATTACTTACTCTGACGCAAAGCTACCTAGTAAGCCATCTCTAACATCCTAACAAACTTTCAGAGTGACACTCGAGTAAGAAACTAGGATCATTAAAGAAAGTTGCAGGATAAAACACAGAGAATCAAAGCATAATGTTGAACGTATCTCAGATATTTCCCCTATTCACACTGTTGCTCTAAGACAGAATCACCTCTAGTGACATAATTCCCAGCAGTAATTCAAATCTTTTCTTAAAGATTTTCACTGGCCACAGCCTTCCTAGGCAATCTCTATCAATTACATTGGCAAGGGATTTTTGCTACCTCATAGCTCATAATATCCACTTGAAGATTCTTTACTGCGTTTAAACTCATTACTTTTTGATCTACTGTGACCTCTGGATTATTTCCAATTAGTGCATGTTCCTTCTCTGAAACACAGTTCTTAAAAGTCATTCTTTGTTTCAGCTGAAGCCATATCAGAGATAAGGAAAGCAAAGTAAAATTTATTACATTCTCTCCTTCATACTTCCTGATAAGCTGTTTCCATTTTAAACAACAACATGAAACTGCTTCTGTTTATGACATGTTACAGCCCTTTCAAACTCATTTTTGAGAAGATATGTATTTAACTGTTCAGACACTGTGCTTTGCACTTACCCATATCATTCTTTCAGATCATATCTTTATGTCATTTGCAAATTTGGTAAGCTTGTTTTCCATTCCAACATTTGTGTCTTCAGTAAAACTATTGAATAGGAGATAAGCAATGGGCGAATCTTGTGTAACTCTGTTTGACATATCATTATATTAAGTTAGTCAACTTGTTTTGCATTCTCCTTATAAGAATGTCATCATGACCATGTTTCTTGTATAATTTATGGAATGTTCATGCAAGAATATTAAAAGTATTATTAAAGTTAAGATAAATGGCCTCAGTAACTTTTCTTCACCCAGTCTGCCATCCTGTCAAGAGGGAAATTAGATTAGTTTGACAAATCTTAGTATGTTCTTAGAAAAAAAAAAAAAAAGTCACATTGGCTGCCATCTGCATGTCACTTCCTCCTTATTTTTCAGTTATGTACAAGCAGTTCATCTGAACATCTTTTCCACAGTATTTTGGGCACCTATCCTATTAATTGAATTAATCATTATATGACAACTGTCTTGTTTAGAGAAGATTGCTAGGAAAAATGTATTCAAACACATTCATATTCAAATACCCCTGCAGTTTTCCTCTCTGTTAAGTAGACCAGTCTTTGATCATCCCTTTTTACTCTTAATAGAACAAATTTAAGAACTGTTTTAATGTATGAAATTATTATTGTAAGTAAATAATAGAATTATTTTTTTCCACTTTCACTTCTGGACAGTTGCACTAATTCTGTGCCCTGTTGGTCTGTTTCTGTGTTTTGTTTGTTTGTTTGTTTGTTTTTGGATGTAGTGACATGTTCCTGCAGGTTTTGTTTGTTTGTTTGTTTTTCAATTTTCTCTGTGAGTCTTAGCAGGAATTAATGTCTTTTCTTCTTCTTCCAAAGATATTTGACCACTATATGCTATTAGAACACTATGCTATTCTTGACCTCGATAGTGAAATAACATCAGCATCCAGCTGAGTCCAGCAGCCAGCTTTTTCCTAGCTGAATAGCCAGTTTTTCACTGTCATGCTATGGGCCCTTCACCTGTTCAGATTCTGTGGGTTTTGCTCACTGCTATGAGCAAAGGATAAAAATGATCTGTATTTTGGCAAACAAGATAACAAGAGTGAATGAATAGCACAGCTGTGTTGTTTTCTTTTCCCTCTAGGATTTTAATAAGAAAGGAGCTGCACAAATATAAAATCTCCAACAGTAAAAGAACAAGCCATCCCTTCCCCCACCCAACCCACCGGGGAAGGGAGGGGAAGGGAGGGGAAGGGAGGGGGTGTGAGGGGAGGGAAAGGGCATGTTACAACTGCCACTACTAATACAAGCTAGGGGTTGACAGAATTATGTGCAGCCCTGCCAAAATAGACCTGGGGGTTCTGGTGGATGGGAAGGTGGACATGCACCAGCAATGTGCCCTCACACCTAGAAAGCCAACTATATCCTGGGCTGCATCAAAAGAAGCATGGCCAGAGGGTTGAGGGAGGTGATCCTGCCCCTTTACTCTGCACTCCTGAGGCTTCACCTGGAGTACTGCGTCCAGATGTGAAGTCCTCAGTGCAGGAAACACATAGACCTGTTGGAAAGCATCTTGAGAAGGGCCACAGAAATGATGCACAGAATGGAACACCTCTCCTATGAAGACAGGCTGAGAGAGCTGAGGCTCTTCAGCCTGGAAAAGAGAAGATCTCTGGGGAGATCTCATAGTGGCTTTTTGGTATCTAAATGCGAGCTACAGGAAAGCAGAGAACAGACTCTTTAGCAGGGTCTGTGTGACAGGGCAAGGAGAAATAGTTTCACACTCGAAGAGGGCAGATTTATGTTAGATATAAGGAAAAAATCTTTTACAGTGTGGCTAGTGTGGCACTGGAACAGGCTGCCCAGAGATGTGGTTGATGCCCTGTCCTTAAAGGCTTTCAAGGTGAGGCTGGATAAAGCCCTGGGCAACCTGATCTAGCTGTGGTGTCCCTATTCATTGCAGGGGAGTTGGACTATTTGACCTTCAGTCCCTTCCAACTCTAAGAATTCTATGATTCTGTGATTCCACATTTATTCCAATAGCTGAATGATCAACTGCTCTCCAATTCAGCTCAGTTGTTGGTATATGAGATGCTGCAATGCTGACAGAGCAGAAAAAGGCAGTATGTCTTTGAGGAAAACTACTGATTTTAGAGACTGAATAGTCTGAGGAACAGAGGTATGGATTCCTTAAGGTATTTTGTACCTTTTTTGACATTGATTGTAATTAACATTTTTGAGGATCTGATGTTTATGACTCAAACTCCAAACATGTGGGGCTTAATGGTAGGAAGAATTATATTGTTGAAATTTCTAACTCCAGTGGACTGCATCACACTAAGACATTAGGAAAAAGTGGGAATGATTAAGGAGTAGAGCCAAATTCACTAACTGAAATCTAATTCAGTAATGTGGTAATTCAAATCTTCATGCTTGTACGCTTTTGTGAATATTTCCATGAACTTTTAAATCCTGAGTTTTTGGATCTTGACTTTCTGCATGCTGACATACTTAGGTTACAGAAACTGGAATATCAGAACCCTATCCAGCTTGGTCTACCAGTAGACTAATTGTAAAATATCTATTCCAGTAGAATCTCAATCTGTCTTCTAAATAATGCAGAACACCAGCTGTATATTGTGCAATATTCTTCATCAGCAGTGAGATTGATTTTACCTTTCAGTGTTTTTCTTCCATGAGCTCTTCCTCTCAGAAATAGTCAAATATCAGTGCATATGCAGAATGAATCACTATAGAAGTCTTTTGAAAATGCAAGAAAACACGAATTCTCAAGATGAATGCACTCATACCAATTACATTTAACAATATTTGAAAAGCCTAATAAAATCTCTTTCACATTCCAAGTTGCTCTAGGTAAATTACTACAGCTGGAGTGAGCGAATTGCTTTATAAATAAAAATCCAACTTTATCCTTCAATCTAATGATTTTCTGAGATTTGAAACCGTTATAATTTGTCTTTAAGAATTCTTCTTTTGTTCTGTGTTGAATTTGTAGCTTTTGGCTGAAGCTTTAAAGAAGTTATATGAAATTGCTTATTGAGAACCTGTATGATTATGACATCTTGAGCCCAGTAATTGTGACATGCACAAACTTATCCAAAGTTTGTGTGAACATTTTGGGTAAGCATATCAATATTCATGTAGGAGAGAAAGTTCACTTTTCATATGTTTTGCAGCAGTAGTTAGTACACTGGCTGGCATGTGAACAAGGCAATCTGATAGGTTTTTTTTCTGTCAGAAATACTATACTTCTTTCTCTTTCATTTGATTACACACAAGTATTATATTGCATCCATTTTTCAAATGAAGTATGTATGACATAATTTAAAGACTGGAGGACTGTAGCTACAAAATAAGACATTATCAGCAGCTTCACCTCAAGGAACAGACTTGGTATATGCTATTTGTCTTTTCCATCAGTCTTCAGGTTAGAGGAATGAGGAGTACTACTTCCCTGCCAGAATGACAAGATCACAGCAAACTCGACTAGACTATAAGTTTATTAGCATTACGTTGTGTATTCACAAAGAAAAGAAAACATACACTATTGTGTTTCCCATTTATTATATATTCATGGCAGTTATGAATGAAAACAGAGTGTATGTGATCTTGGTACTTGCATGACTTTGCACTTAGAAGCAGAACAGTATCATCTTCAAAATGCAGCCTGTAATTTTAGAAGTATTACAACTGAGCTAATTTGAATCATGTCTTTCCCACAGAAGAATTCTGTAAGCTCTTCAGGGGGAAAATTAAAATTCTGGCCACTGTTTTGTTTGCATTTCCTTACTCCAACAGTTTCCATAATTGGATTATTTCTGAACGAAAAACCACTAAGATATTTTATTTAAGCAATAGGAATTATATTTATCAAGGAAATGTTTATTTTAGAAAGCCCACAGTAACAAAGAATAAAAAAAAAAAGTCTTACAGTTTAGTATTTCTGAGATATTGTCTCCAAATAAGAGGTACCTAGTCTGTTTAGTTGCATTTCTTCTAAGGGTATGTAAATTGTAGTAAGGTTAGTTTGAGAAAAGTGTCCTAAAGCATTCAGCTCTTCTGAGCAAGTGCTCTTACCAATCTCTTCCAAGAATATGCTTGAGTATAATTAGTTAGGAAATCCATGTAAGAAGGTTTGAATCCATGGGCGTTTTGTACCCATTGCCCAACTAATCCAACTACTTTCTTCTGTCCCATTTGGTCTGCTAATGACAACACAAACAAACAAACAAAAACTACAGTTCTGGACATTAAATCAGCTCTAGCATAGATAATTTTAACAACTGGTTTCTCTTCCCAACTTTTTCACTGATGTGATGTTAAGTTTTTTGCCTTGTCTCATCTTCTTGTGCAGATACTGACAGTGATGGAAGTAGAGCTGGCTGGTTAGAGATTTTTGTTGTTTTTATTTTGTTTAGGATTTGTTTTTGTTTTGAATGAAGAAGTGATCTTTTAAAACTGTAAACTCTTCTCAAAATTAAAAGGTTTGTTTTTTTTTTTTTAATGTGAATTCAGGATAAAAATAATGGATGAACAAAGTGTTACAGTGGCTGGGACATCACAGACCTGAATCTCAGCATCTAACAGGCTTTATTGCTAGTTTCAGTTGGTTCTCCAGAAAACCAATTAAAAATTAAATACCCAGCTGTAAATGGTGGAACCATTCCACAAGGGTCTGGAGAGGAATGAAGAGTGACTGAGGTTCCTTGATTTACTCAGCCTATGGAAAACGAGGCTGAAGGGAAGCATCCTTGTGCCTTACAGCTCTTCATGATGGGGAGTAGAGGGACAGACGCTGATCTCCTTTCTCTGATAACCAGTGATAGAACTCAAAGGAATGAAATGGAGATGTGACAGGAGAGGTTCAGGTTGGACATCAAGAAAAAGTTCTTCATCAACTCAAAAATTTTCAGCAAAGACTTCATGTGGATCATCCTCATTGTAGTCTTGCACTGAGGAATCCTTCTCAATGAGCCATTCAGGTGGAAGCAGTTGAAGACCTACTACTCCATGTGAACAGTCATAAGTCCATGGGGCTGGATGGCATCCACCTGAGGGTGCCGAGAGAGCTGGCAGAGGTGATTGCCATGCTGCTTTCCACCACTTATCAGTGTTTCTGGTCAACCAGAGAGGTTCCAGAGGACTGAAGTCTTGCCAATGTGACTCATCTACAAGAAGAACTGTAAAGAGAATAAGCGGAACTACAGTCCTGTCAGCCTGACTTCGGTGCCAGGAAAGGTGATGGAGCAGATTGTCTTGAGTGAGATCACATGGCATGTGCAGGACAACCAAGAGATCAGGCTCAGCCAGCATAGGTTCATGAAAGGCAGATCCTGCTTGACCAACCTGATTTACTTCTATGACAGAGAGGTTGTTGACGTAGTCTACGTAGATGTCAGCAAAGCCTTTGACAGTGTCTCCCATAGTATTTTTCTAGAGAAGCTGGTGTCTATATCTTGGTCAGGTACACTCTGCTGAGTAAAGGACTGGCTGGAGGGCCTGGCCCAGAGTGTGGTGGTGAATACAGTTAAATCCAGATGGTGACCAGTCATGAGTGGTGCTCCCCAGGGATTTATATTGGGGCCTGTCCAATATCATTACAATATCTAATATTCAATAATATATTTTCATAATATAATAGTATTTTTTTTCTATTTTTTTCTAATATCTAATATCCAGTAATATATTTACTGATGACCTGGACAAGGGGATTGAGTGCACCCTCAGGTTTGCAGATTACACCAACCTGGGAGGAAGTGTCGCTCTGCCTGGGGGTATGAAGGACCTACAGAGGGATCTGCACAGGCTGGATCACTGGGCTGAGGCCAATGAAATGAAATTCAACAAGACCAAGTGCCAGGTCCTGCTCTTTGGCCACAAGAACCCCGGCAGCACTACAGGCTTGGGGCAGAGAGGCTGAAAGACTGTGTAAAGGAAATGGACCTGGGGGTATTGGTAGACGCTCGACTGAACATGAGCCACCAGTGTGGCCAGGTGGCCAAGAAGGCCAATGGCATCCTAGTTTATATCAGAAATAGTGTTGTCAGCAGGTGCAGGGAAGTGATTGGCCCTCTGTGCTCAGTTCTGCTGAGGCTGCACATCGAGTACCATGTTCAGTTTTGGGCCCCTCACTACAGGAAAGACATCGAGGCCCTGGACCATGTCCGGACTGGGGCAACTAAGCTATTGGGGGGTCTGGAGTGCAATTCGTATAAAAAACAGCTGAGGGAACTGGGATCATTTAGTCTGGAGAAGAGGACACTCGGGAAGCTTTATAGCCCTTTACAACTACCTGAAAGAAGGTTTTGGCAAGGTAGGTGTTGGCCTCTTCTCCTGTGTAACTAGCAATGGGACTAGAGGGAATGGCCTCAAGTCCCTTCCAACTTGAGACATTCTGTTTTCTATTAGTCTGATCTTAAAATTCCTCAGTAATGGGAATTCTATAAATTGTTTAGCTAATGCACTCTAAATAATAGTAATATCATCTTTTTTTTTTTTTTCTTTTTATTCCTAGCTTAAGTCTTCTCTCCTTCAATTTATACCTATTGTTTGCTCCTCCACCCCAAATGGACACTGAGAACAGTCTGCTCCCTTTGCTTTGCCACATCTTTTAAACAACTGAAGACTGTTACTAAATTAGCTCTTCTTTAGGCTTTTCTATTAAAACAAAAAGCTGTAGTCTGATAACTAAGTTTTAGTTCTTAGCTTTTCAGGTTCTGGAGACTATTATCATGTAAATAGTAGATGAATGAGAAGCTTGATTTATTCACTTTGTTCAGTATTTCTTCACATTAAAATGTATCCCAGTGCAATTAGACAGTGAGACTATTTTCTATTCAGTGGATATTCTGAAGAGTTTTGACTGAAGAGTTTCTGAAAGTAGCATCTTCATGTTATTCTAAAAGTATTTAGATTTATATTTAGAAAGAATTTGAGAAAGGAGTGCCTCACTGGCTGTAGTGCCGCTTACTCCATTCTTTCAATGACCAGTTATTTCTCTGCTGACTATGTAAGGATTTGCTAACAGAAAAATTGTGGGAACAGTGAATGTATTGGTAGAGGTTTTCTTCTATGGGTAAAATACATGTATGTGCAACATAGGTTTACTATATGGGATACACTGTCCAGCTGCAGGAAGTCCCACTTCATTCTGGACAAGAGAGAAGCTGAAATTTGGGTCTTCGTATGTATACTTGAACATTTAGGGTTGTATATTTAAAACTACTCTAGTTGCTTGAGTTCATTTCCTTGAGGAAAATAATGAAAATTAACTGATATCATCACCCTCTTAAATACCTTTTAAATTCCACTATTAAATTCACTTCTGCATTTTCAAATGGTGGAAGCCTGTATTGCATTTTAAACGTATTTATTGATCTTTGTTCCCAAATCTGAGTCCAATTTTAAGTTCATTTATTAAAAATTGTCTCTCATTTGAAGCTCTTTATAAAGCAGCTTCCTATGAAAGAGCTATTTTGTTTTGTCTTATGGTAAAATAACATGGGAATTATTTTAAAGAAAGAAGGGCAGTAATACAATTATTTTATCAGCACTGATGAATTTGGAATACTTCATTACTATGCAGTTTCATTCCTGCATACTTTTGTAAATAATACTGCTTGAAATATTCTGGATGTTAATCAAAACACTTATCTTGTTCATAGCTCTCTAGGGAATGAAATCTTAGCAGGAAGTCTTCATGATTGAAAATAGTTTTAAATTTTCACTATACATCTTTTTATTCCCATTTTATATTCAACTTTCTTCCTGTCCTTCTCTGCAAACACACAGACATAACACGTGCACACACACACACTCATTTGTGATGGAAAGACAGAATCACCAGCAGATTGGATTAGACAAGTCCAAATGTAATCAACCAAAAAAAAAAAAACGGTATGGAGCTATGGTTGCCAAATAAATACCTGTGTTTTACCCAAGAAAAATACAAATACAAGGTATGACAGACCCAGTGAAATAAGTAAGGATACACATATGGCACTTAAAGACTGGAGCAGTCTGATATTCAGCTAGTGTTAAAGAAAGAAGGAATTGAAATATAACAGATTGGATCAGCTTATTTAAGTACTGCTTATGGTAATTAGCGGTTTGACATTATTTTCTTAGAGATACAGTGGCTGCTAACCACAGTACAATTAAGATTTGTGTAAACCTCCAAGGAAGTAACATAGTCTCATAGTGGAAGAAGGCTATGTAGATAACATCAATTCCTTCCCATGGAAAGAAGTCATTAATGATGAATTCCTAAATCTTTTAAAAACAAAAGCATGAAAGAGAAAAATTTCTTTATTTCTTTATCTCTTATTTAATATGACTTATCATTAGCCTTTGAAATGCTGTTTTATTTAATAAAAACATATATGATTTTTTAAAGAAGATGTTCACTTTTCATTGCTTATCTTTTGTTATCTTTGTATGCGTCAGGGCTGTAATTTTACCAGTAGCATTTCTTGTAGAATTACTTCATAGCATTGCTTAGCAAGCAGGATATACAGCTAAAATGACTGAAGGTAGGGGAAAGGAGAGAGACTCAGAACTTGCTCAGTACGAGATGTTATTAACTTAGTATAGTGTCCTACTGTATTTGGGTGGTGGTGATTTTTTGCTGTTTTTCTTTTGTTGTTGTTGCTTATTCCATGTCAGCAATGCCTCACAAACCTTAAAACACTTCCCCGCTTTTACAGAATGGTAGTATATCTTGGTGAGAAGATCAGCATACACAAGCTAAATTTATAAAACAAATCACTTCTCCGATACCTCTCAAGTTTGGTATCCCTTTCAGAATTCATCTTTCCCTAGTTAACATTCCCATGTCATATTGTAGAAAAGTCAATATTAGAATAAAACATTTCAGTTGGATGGAAAAACAGAAAAATATATTTACAGGAATTTTTTTTGAAATGTTTTGAATTCCAATATTTATACAGTATGGAAATTTGGTTTTCTAGCTAATTCCAAAATCTCTAATTTACCATTCACACAGAACATGGAGGTAACAGTTTATCTCACAGCTAGTGGTCCAAAGAACAATGTATTCTGAATCTAAATGCACTGAAACATATGCAATATCTCTTTCTTAATCTGTTTTTACAGATCTATTTACCACATAGTGATCTGGAAAAAAATAATTAAAAAAAATCGCCACTATTCAGTCTTCTGTACTTACAAAGAACTTCTGCAAAGGCCATTCCGTCCTTTTTGTTCCAGTTATCCTCAGTGAAAAGTGACCATAATCAGATCCATTTTATTCTAAAAAGTAGTTACTTAGCAACTGTGACCCTGATTCTAGACTCCAGGATGTGTGTACATTTTAGGCATTTCCCCAGCTGTTTAGCAATATATTTTTATTTTCAAAGTGAAAACTGGGATTGAAGAAGTATTCCCTGTTGCAATAAATTCAACTCATCCCCATCTTTCTGCCAAAGTGTAACAGAAATCTCTTATATGGCTATTGTGTTCTCAGCTGCCATATACAGGAAAATATAGGTAGTATATCTTTTTAAGTGTGAACTTAACACCCCAAAAAGGCCCACTGCTGTCTCTATTTAAATGGAGGAAGATGTTGAGGTGAAGTACCAATCGAACAATGAAATTCTACAAATCTCCTACTGACAAAAGTGTACCCTTGATTTTGCCATCCTTTCTCTACTGTGTTGTATTTTGTACACTATGTGGTACCACTGAAAGATATAGAAAGATACTCTGAGGCAAATATTTCTCACTGTGTTTTAGTGTAGCATAACCGGGACTTCAGTAAATAGCAATGAATAATGGAAGACATTTTTAAAGAAGAAATTTTCTCTCTTCTCACTTTTTCCTCCATGCAAGTCTCCCTGGTATAGCACTGGCTCAATTTAAAGCACAATAAGTACATGTCTGGCACCTGTAAAATAGCTAGCTAGACTAATGAGGGCCATTCACACATAGTGATATTCATATGTTCATAACTGCATATATGCTTATATGCAAGTATACGCAGAGCCAAATTCAATCACTTAAAATACCTAAGTGAATAACACCATGATGGAATCATTAATCATAAAATAACTAAGGTTGGAAAAGACCATCTGTATATTAGCAATAATTGTCCAATACCCATGTCAGTTATGGTCCTAGTAATGAGGGAGACAAAAATCTCATAAAAAACTAGGGAAAAAATTGTTGTGCTAGTTTTCATTGTACTATTATTTGAATACTATATTTAAAATTTCCTAATTATCAAAATACTGTAGGATATTTTATCACAATAAAGCTACTAGTACATATATTTGTACATTATTCCATAGAAAATAATACAGTAGTAAAAAAACAAACAAAAAAAAGACATAAAAAAACAAACAAACAAACAAAAAACCAAAACAACAACAACAACAAAAAAACCAAACCAAACCAAAACAAATTTTGAGCAGGAAAATAAGATTTAAATAAGATATATATATTGCATAATTTAACTTTGGTCACAAAAGTTATTATAAGGGTTGAGTTGTTTTTCTTGCTTTGTATAACTACTTTTTTTTGCTAGAGGTTAGAGCAAAGGTTTTGTATTTGCTGTCATATTTTTTGTCACTGACAAGGTTATATGGTCTTGACCACATCAATTTATTCACTGTACTTCAGTTTTCCCATCTGTAAAATATACTGATCAATCATCTCAAAGGAGAGAGTAGTTTCACTGTAGTTTTTAAAGCTTACTCATGCAAAATATTGTTTGTAATTAAACATTTTAAATTTAATCATATGTTAATCTATTAATAAAGTCAGATAGGTCAATCTGAACTTTCATCTTATCTCATGCAGTAAAAGGCATAAGATTTCATTTAGTTTCTCTTTGACTGTGTTCTCTGACTTAAATACAAAATTTATTCTAAATGTGTTATATTTATATTATATATGTTATATGATGAGATGAGGAATCTGTCCTTTCCTACATTTCTTTTGGTCCATTAACCTTTTTTTTTAAAGTGTTTTATCCTATTTTGTTGCTGTTGTTTTAACACCCAGAGTGTGTTAGTTTGTATTAATATATTTTTCTTTTACTGGCATAAAGGTTCCATTGAGCATTTGTTATTTTTTAACCCTGTGACTTATCTGCATGCTCTGATCACCATTTCTATATAAGATAATCTATTTGATGAAACCTATGAGCATAATTATATTATAATGAAAAGTAAAACACAAAATGCTTGATGAGAAAGAGTTAGAGCAGGATGCTAACAGGTTGGCTGAAGTTTTAATCACATTCCTTACTATTTTCTGTTCTGCCTATGATACCTATCACAAGGGTCAACAAGTATTTCAGAGATATTTAGACAACATTTTTTATTTGGTTGGTGGTCTGTTTTACATTTTTATTGTATTTTTTTACTGTAATGAAAAGCAGAAGTTCTACCTCTCTTAGATTTATAAAGAAGGGTTCTTTATAAAATTGCACTGTTTTTTTTTTCTTAAAAATAGAATTTCTAATAGAATTTTAATAGAATAGAATTTAATAGAACATATAAGACAATGAGACGTGGATCATTTGCACATTCATTGTGCAATATTTCAGGACCTATCTAATGAATATATCACATGGATGTTTAAACATATATATACACCTGTGTCTGCACTCCTATATATCTGACTGTTAGTCACTTGAGCTGGAAAATGAAAACAGCTGAAGATTGTTCTTCACTTTTGGAAAGATGTCCTTTATTTATTGCAAAATAGATATTATGCAAAGCTAACACTAGCGCAAATTTCTTACAAAGTCTTAAGAAGCCTATCAATGTGTCAAACTGATTGTTTACATCTGTGGAACTAAATAATGTGAAAGATGCAAAATTTATTTTCTGTGCTTCTAAAATATCGTGGGCAGCTGACAGATTTGTTCAAAAGCAAGAAGAGGAGGGTTTAGTACATGTTTGATAGGCATGCTTTGCAGCACATTCCGGAAACATTCTACCTTGCAGTATGATCAAAGCCCTGCTTTCTTCCCCAAAATTGCTTTCAGACAGAAGAATCAGGCCATGTTCTCTATGGCAAAATCTCTTTTTTTTAGAAGTATCAGAAATGTAGGCAAGGTCAGCAGGTAGTATAGCATGATTCTGAAACACAGACAATGAAACTTTATAAATTCTGTACTTAGGAGAATATATCTTCAGGAAGAATTAAAGGGGAGGAAGGTATAAAAAAAACACATAAAATGAGTGATAAATTAAGAAAAAAGATTTAATTTAAATTGCCTTTGCAGATGCAAGACAATCTGTCTGCTGTCAGTATAAGCATAAAATACATAACAACCACATATATGAATTCTCCTCCATCAAAAGAATAGTTCTAGTCTTTCTACCACCCTCCTTCTCACTCTACCCATCACTAATGCCTCTCAACAACTTAAGTCTGCCTCTATATGGTTATAACTTTCTGGTCCAAGTATTGGACAGACCGACCAGAAGTGAAGCGTTGCTGGAGCCGCTGCTCACCAGTGCAGAGGAGATCATTAAAAGCATTAAGGTTGGAGGCAGCCTGGGCTGGAGTGACCACGCCCTGGTTGAATATCTCGAGGGATGTGGGCCTCGAGATCACAAGTGGTATCATGATCCTGAACTTTAAGCTGTTCAATGGGCTGTTAGTCAAGATCCCCTGGGATGCTGTCTTTAAAAACAAAGATATTGAGGAGAGCTGGCTACTCTTCAAGGATGCTTTCCTGAGCGCACAAGAGCTGTCTGTCCCTCTGAATAAGGAAGCTGGAAGAGAAGGTAGGAAACCGGCATGGCTTGGCAAGGATCTACTGGACATGCTGAGTGCAAAGAAAAGTGCATACAAGCTCTGGAAACAAGGGTATGTCACCTGGGAAGAATACAGAGATTCCATCCAGACTTGCAGACATGAGATCATGAAAGCCAAGGCGCAGGCAGAACTGAACTTGGCGAGGGATGTGAAAAACAATAAGACATTCTAAAGGTACATTGGCCAGAAGAGACAGGTCAGAGTGTACCTCCTTTGGTAAATGTAAAAGAAGAACTGGCTTCAACAAACGAAGAGAAGGTACTGAATGAGTTCTTTGCCTCGGTCTTCACTTGTTGTCAGGATTCTAGTATTTCTCACATCCCTGAGCCCTGCATTCCTAAACCTCTAGGTGGGAACCAGGGTGGTAAATCCTCCCCTGCTGGGAGGGCACAGCAGGTCCAAGACCACCTCATTAGACTGACTGCATACAAGTCTATGGAGCCAGATGGCGTGCATCCCAGGGTTCTGAAGGAGCTGGCGGAGGTGGTTGCTGAGCCACTCTCGATCATATTTGAAAAGTCATGGCTGTCAGGTGAGGTCCCAGATGACTGGAGGAAGGGTCATGTCACTCCCATTTACAAGAAAGGGAGCAAGGAGGACCTGGGGAACTGCAGGCCAGTGAGTCTCACTTTGTGCAAGGGAAGATCATGGAACAGATCTTCCTGGATTACATGTTTGATCACGTGAGGAATGAACGTGTGACCCATGACAGCCAGCATGGCTTCACCAGGGGAAGGTTGTGCTTAACCAATCTGGGGGCCTTCTATGATGGAGTGACAGCATTGGTGGATAAGGGAAATGTGACTGATGTCATTTACCTGGATTTGAGCAAGGCCTTCGACATGGTCCCAAACCACATCCTTATCTCCAAATTGGAGGGATGTGGATTTGATGGGTGGACCACTCAATGGATAAGAAATTGGTTGAAAGGCTGCAGACAGAGGGTGGTCATCAATGGTACTATGTCCAGGTGGAGGCCAGTAACGAGCGACGTCCCCCAGGGGTCTGTCTTGGGACCAATGCTTTTTAACATCTTTATCAATGACATTGATGATGGAATTGAGTGCACCCTCAGCAAGTTTGCTGATGACACCAAGCTGAGTGGTGTGGTTGACATGGGGGAAGGAAGGGATGCCATTCGGAGATACCTCAACAGGCTTGAAAGGTGGGCCTGGGTGAACCTAATGAAGTTCAACAGATCGAAGTGCAGAGTTTTGCACTTGGGCTGGAGGGATCCCAGGCATCCATACAGACTGGAAGGAGCAGTCCTTGAGAGCAGCCCTTCAGAGAAGGACCTGGGGGTCTTAATGGATGAAAAGCTTAACATGAGCCAGCAATGTGCTCTTTCAGTTCAAAAAACAAATATTCTCCTGGACTCCATCAGAAGAGAGATAGCCAGCAGGGACAGGAAGGTGATTGTCCTCCTCTACTCTGCTCTTGTGAGGCCCCATCTGGAGTACTGTGTCCACAACTGGGGCCCCCAGTACAAGAAGGACAGCTGTTGGAGAGGGTCCAGAGGAGAGCCACAAAGATGATCAGGAGCACTTCCTCTATGAAGACAGGCTGAGGAAGCTGGGCTTGTTCAGCCTGGAGAAAAGAAGGCTGCAGGATGACCTCATTTCAGCCTTTCAGTACCTAAAGGGAGCCTACAAACAGAACGGGAATCAACTCTTTGAAAGGATAGATAACAGCAGGACAAGGGGAAATGGTTTTAAGTTGAGGGAGGGAAGATTTAGGTTGGATGTCAGGGATTACAGAGAGAATGGTGAGGTGCTGGAACAGGCTGCCCAGAGAGGCTGTGGATGCCCCATCCCTGGAGGTGTTCAAGGCCCAGTTGGATGGAGCTCTGGGCAGCCTGGTCTAGTATTAAATGGGGAGTTTGGTGGCCCTGCATGTGACAGGGGGGTTGGAGATTCGTGATCCTTGAGGTCCCTTCCAACCTTGGCCATTCTGTGATTCTATCTTCTGACACTGTCTCCTCAAAATTACTGGCTTCAGATTGTCAAACTGCCATATGCACAAACTATAGTTGGCAAGACAATTCATCTGAGGGCAGTGAGTAAGGTTAGATTTTCACAGGAACTTGTTGATTCACAGAGCTGCTGAAAGCAATGATAGCTGCAGCTCATATTTCACAGGTGGGAGTATTTTCCTTTGTATTTGCTGTAGTAAATAGTGCACTGGATTCTCCATAGAAACGTAAGGATGAAGATGTTCTCCATTTACTTTTCATTTCACATATCTTCTCTCTAAATCAAAGATTTCAGGGCAAAATCTATCATTCAAGTACACTATGAATTAACTATGCACTTTGGAATTCAGTAGTTAGTAAAACAGCAAGTGTGTGTACTTCCCTATACTGTTTCTTCATCTGAGAAAAATATGAAACCAATGTCTGTTTTCTTTTTTTCATAAAATTAATCACTCAGATGTAATTCACTCAAAGCTGCCAATAACCCCTAGATTCTTCATTTGACTAAATTGCTTCATGAAAACTGTAATGGGAGAAACTGGGATGTTTAGAGAAAAGAGAAGTTAGTTACATATGAGTTTATAAGGAAGATAGTATGAAGAGGTAGAAATTTCTGATGAAAACATGAAAGCAATATTATAGAAAAAGCATTTTACAGTTCAGGAAAAAATCAAACTAATAAATTAAAAAATTAGGAATGCTGGACACGTTATGACACGAGACATTCAATGTTTTCTTTGACATCGTTTTTAACCTAAACATCGTGACAGAAAAAGCTGGAAAAAAAGGGGAAATTGAACAGTGATAAGTGCCCTGGTTGGTAACCCTGACAAACAGCCCTGTCTTCTAGAATTTCAACCTGCCTAATGTGATGCCATCACTTCTCAAATAGTTTCTTGTTTATCCTTTATTTTCTCAGCAATTGAACTCACTTTTCCATTTCTTGCATTTCTTTTTTTTTCTGCAAATTTCTTCATTTCAAGCTTTTTTGCTCAAACTTCCTTTGCGGTTCAGTCAGTCAAGCACAGCTACAATTTCAATATATATTTACTATCAGATTTCTGTTTTAACTTGCAGTCATATAAGAAGGCAATGATAGGATGGGTAAACTGTTTATTTGCTCAGCTGAAATTCACCTTCGTTGCTGTGCTAAGCTACTCATTCTGATGAGTAGCTTAGCATTCTGATAGATCATCCACTTAGAATTATTTTTTAGAAGAAACAAAGAACTGGGTTTACTGCCATCTCTGTATAAGACAACCTCCTTTGAAAAGTCTGCCAAATGTACTGTCAAGGTTAACTTGTATGGGCATAATTTGGAAATGTACTGCAGGACATTAAATTTCCTGCACAAATTCTTCTCCATGGACAGTCAACTTTCACAAACACAACAGAGAAGAAAGGGTGAGAGAGATAGTGAATGAGAAGTAGAGTAAAAATAATAAAAAAAAGAGAGAGAAAATGAGATAGACAAGTTAAAACAATGGAAATCAAAAAAAGATTGATTTTAGCCACAGTTTTAGCCTCAGAATCTGCAGTGAGCAGATGTGTACTTATTTTGTAGTGTCTGCAAGATATGCTTGTTTTCTTCTCAGTCTACATTTTTTGTTTGTTTGTTTGTTTGTTTGTTTTAGAAGAGTGTCTCTGTTCTATTTCTTCTTAATCCATGGAGCATTCAGTAATTCTCTGTTATTGGAGATGGTGTGAACTTAGCCTGAAAACAGTGAATGAGAACAAAGGAAGCTTTATTATGTTTATTTTCATACAATTTCAGATTCTATTTATGGTTATACTATCTCAGACCTAACTACAATACAGTGATATTACCGTACAGTATATTCACTGTGAGTTACTAAAATTGAGAGTAATTACCTGTGCAACTGAAAGTTTCTGATTTACTCTTTTTTTTTTCTAAATTTGCTTTTGAATGCATAAATCTTAATGGAAAAATCCAAAAGGTTGACATTAGCAAGCAATCTTCAGTTATTACAAAGCTTTCACTTGCTGACTTGCTTACTCTAACTGTTCAAAATTAAATTCTGCTAGTAAAGGCAGTCAGTACATGGAAACAGAATGTTAATTCACTAGGGCCAGATTCTGACAGTGCTACTCCCACTGAGTAAATATCCTTTATCCAGTGAATTTCATTGTGGAAATTAATATGAATATTCACTATGCCAAACATTTACTTAAGTGGAGTAATTCCACTAGTTAAAAATCAGTTTTACATTGTTATTATTCGTTCTTTTGCATTACTATATATTACTTTACATTGCTGTTATTATAAGCACTATTTGTTTGCTGTATATTGGAATATTTATAGTTGGAGTGGGGGGCATTTTTCTTGAAAAATATTTCCATTTTCCATTCAGCTCTAATTATTCACTGTATATCAGAGCACCCAAGTGGGAGTTTTATTTTGCATTATGCCAGGAAATGGGTAAAAATAGCTAGCAAGAGAACTTACAGAAAAAGGTTTTGACTTGGCAAACCATTTAAGTGTACGCCTCATTTAAAATATGCAATTAGGCCTCCTGGAAACTCCAGATTTATTGCAGGAACTGTGTCTGAAAAGCAACTGTTCTGTGCCTCGTAGGCCTATGGTATCTTGTTGCCTGGCATAAATTAGAGAAGCATCATACTATCACAGCAGATATTTATGGTCTGTTATCATTTGAGATGATAACTACCAGCATTCAACATGCTTTTGGTACAATTGTGGAATCATAGAATCATAGAATGGCTTGGTATTGAAGGGAACGCAAGGATCATCAAGTCCTAAACCCCTGCCACATGCAGGTTCTTCAGCCTCCAGATCTTGTACTGGACCAGGCTTTCCAGGTCCCCATCCAACCTGGTCTTGAACACCTCCAGGGACGGAGCATCCACACCCTCTCTGGGCAGTCTGTTCCAGCACCTCACCACTCTCTGTGAAGAATTTCCCTTGACATCCAATCTAAACCTTCCCTCCCTGAGTTTAAAGTGAAAAGGAATTGCTTTGAGCCCCATATAAAATATGTAATATAGTTGACGTATATAAGTAACAAAACTTTTTTTTATATTTCTATATTTTTATTAAAGTATAAAAAATATTACCACAAGAATATAAAACTGGTGGGTTGAATGCATATGTAATATTCATGGGGTCAAAGCAGTCCCTTGGAGCACTGCTGTTGCTTGTGCAGACTGTGCAGATGGCCTTCTGGTTCACAGGAGCAAGGGGCTGGACACTCATCTCATAGGTATCCTGTGAACCAGTGGAGTTAAGAGCACAAAATCAGTTAGGAGCTCCTCCTTAAGGAACGTGTTCAGCACTTATTTCTCTGTCCCCTCCCTCATTCCGACTCCTGAATGTGCAACCAAGGCCTCCCTCCCTGCTCCTCATCAGAATGGAGCATAATGTGAAGAGACAAATCAGCTCACTGTTAATATCACATTCTAGCACCCTCTTTAGGGAAGCTCAAGTGCAATCTTGTAGGCAGATTATTGAAGCCTGCCTGTGGAAAGGTTTTTGGCATGGATGAGTTTTCACTCCAGTGGGTGTTGGAGAGTTTCAGATTTTTTTCTGTGTAAAAGAACAGATGAATTAGCAAGCAGCTTGTAACTCTTACAGCTTTAGTTTTCCCTTGGCTGTCAGTGAATTCAAGAAAACAGCTGCTAGATTCCTGACAAGTTGTTCACATAGCTGATATAATTTAGTTTCTCTGCCAAAAAAACCCTCTACTTTTCTATTTAATTGAATCACAGACTGGTTTTAAAGTTTTTTATCAGCTGCAGTGGGTAGGATGAGTTCTGTAAACATCATTTTCCAAGACTCTATATAACTTCTCTCACTGGTCTATTAACATGCTGAAACAGATTTTCAAAGGGTTTTTAAAAGTACTGTTAGGCTACTTTCCCTCTCCCCTATCTCCCTATCTTGCAAAAATGTTTGAAATAAATGGGTTGTTCTCAAAGATTAATGAAGTATAGGCAGTTTGCTTTTGGGTCACCCGAATTCCTCTCAAAAAAATACACTGCTGATTTCTTCTTACCATTTTATAAGTATAGGATCATGGAAGTAGCTTGGTCACTATTTTTATTTTTATATATAAAAATTCAAGGTATTAGAACTGGTGCCACCTTAATATACACAGTAGTCAATAGTGGTAAATGGCCTTTGATGACTCTCTTTTGCTACATGTGATACCAATTGTTTGAGGTATAAATTCCTGTTATTCATAACCAATCTGCATTTGTATGCTCTTTTATCTTCCCCATAGCTTTATCTTTGCTTCTGATGGCTTAGTTTCAGCTGACACTGTTGTTTTTCTTCATAGTACCTGATATGATGCTATGATTTGGTTTTAGGACAAAAACAATGCTGATAACATGCCAATAGTTTAGATGTTGCTGGCCAGTGCTGTACAGAGCCAAAGACGTTTTGTTTTCTCAGTTTCTTGTACTGTCCTGCCAGTGAGGGGCTGGGGGACCCCAAGGTGGTGTGAGGAAACAGAATCAGTACATCTGATCTGAACTGGACAAAGAGATATTCCATACCATATGGAATGTTAGAAAAAGATTGGAATTCATCAGGCCTCCTGTCACTGGGGTCAGTGGGCTATCTGGGCATCAGTCAGCAGGTAGTGAGCAATTACAGAATCACAGAATCACAGAATGGCCAGGGTTGGAAGGAACCTAAAGGATCATGAATCTCCAACCCCCTGCCACATGCAGGGCAATTGTGGATTGTTTGGTATATATATACATATATATATATTTGTCATAGCTTTTTTCTTCTCCCTTTTCCTTTTCTCTATCTTAGTAAATAGCTTTGATCTCAATCCATGTGTTCTACTCGTCATTTATTTTCTTTTCATTTTCTCCCTCATACCACTGAGAAGAGAGGAAGTGAATGAATGACTGCTGATGCTTAGCCACCTGCCAATTCAAACCAAAAAAGTCCTCGATATTTTGCTTGGTCTTCAGCATTGAGACATAAGGGTGTATCAAAATGTGCATAATACAGCTACATCAGGAAACTCAGTAAGCCTCAGTAAGCTTCTGCAGTGTGGTATGCAGTAGGCCTAATGTTAGTAGAAAAGTGTGGCAGTAGCATTGGCAAATAAAAAATAACAAGTGTAAATATTCCCATTGTTACCTCTAGAGGTATTTTATGTTCCTATTTGAAAAACAACTACTCTAAAACACATTTTTTACCCCATCACCTTATCTTGGTGGACGCCATTTGGATTGGCCTCAGAAGAAAACAGAAGCTAAATCCATCTTAAGATTTTCCAACTTCTCCGCAGCAGCTTTGACAGATCTGCGAGAATGGTGATGCATTCACAACTGGTGTTTCTGCAAAGCTGTGGTGTGTTTCTTTGTATTCAGAAAGCTCTAGTGTGTTCTTTGTGATTAATAGTTCAGCAGGACTTCTGGCAATTTTCTTCATTTTTTTTCTCTTCCTCTCCAATTTAACTGCTGTCTAGGAACATCTAACAACATCTCTCTCCAATGACATTTTGCTGAAAGCGCTGGGTGATTTGGAACAAAGCTTCCCATTGAGAAGTTTATTGACGACTACAGCAGACCCAAGCAGACCTTTCCCCCCTTCCCCCCTTTTTTTTTCTTATTAAACATAATTAATTCAGGTCACCGGTGAGCTTCTTATACTTGTCATAATCCCAGCCTCCAGAAACTGAAGAGAGAATGATTAAGAAGTGGTTTGGATTAAACGTTAATAATTGTTTGGTTATTTATCCAATCTCCCAGAGAAATACTAAGAATTACTTCAAGGAAATGGGATTGCTGGATACAGAAATCCTTAAGCTAGCAGCAATGAGCATGAGGTTAGACCTGATCAAAACCATCTGAAGTACAACCATGTGAGAAAACAGCAATCAGCGTTTCTCTATATTCATTTCCAAAGTTCCTGGCTAGCCCATATAAACCAACCTCCAAAAGAAATCTTGTCACAGTTACTCAGCAGCCCTTGGCAGAACTGAATCAAGTGGACCCATTCAAGAATATGATCAATGGCACATAAGACAAGTTGGTTAACTTACCCAAAAATTTTTGACAGATTTTCAAGATAAGCCTGTCTTTCACTCTGCTAAGAAAAAAATAATGCCTGTGTGTCCAAAGCAGAGTCGCTGAGTAGTCAAAAAAAGTAGAATATTTGCCACTTGAGGATCCTTTCCTCTCCTCTCCTGATATCAGTAACCCTGTAAATGTTGTCTGCTTTCAGGACTGAAGACTTCTTGGAAGACCACTTAGAGTATATACCCTAGGAAGCAAACTTTCTTGCATTTCTGATTTGGGAAAGAAAATCAATGGGCTTTGCTTCAGTACTGATTTGATTTTTCACAGCTTGGACTTAGATGTGTTTTCTTACCTGGGAAAAAATACGTGCATTCCTATTGGTTGTCCTGTGATGATATACTTCCCAAAGGATCAATGGAACACTGAAACAAGTCGCAGCTGCCAAGCAAAACTCTTCTTGAGCCATTCTTCTCATTTTTTGGATGTTTGTTTTTTAAAATCGCTACTTTTCTACAGGGAAAGAAGAAAATTGCCACAGGAATAAGTTGTCCCAACAGTAAACTTTTATTGCAGTGTAATGGTTTCCATCAGTAGGTTAAAATAAAAAAGAAGAGAGTTAACACCAATTCAAGAGTCATTAAAACTCAGGCATTGCCATAGTTCCCTGTCACAACATTAATTTTAAAATGTGGGCAGTAAAAATATATTGAGTTACTTTCTCTATTAAAGCAAGAAGTATCTAAGTGAGAGGAGTATGGGAAGATGCGTAATGCAGATTTCTAAACAAAAGCATAATTCATTTTGAAAGTTCTGTATAGAAACACTACTGCATTTATTTGTCAATGAGGAAAATGTGAACTAAAAAAACGTTTTAACATTATTTTAATCATCAGAAACTGAGAAAACATAGGGGCATTCTTCACCTCAGTGATTCATTTAGGTTAAGATCATGACTTCCCTACACTGTTATCAGTAGAAACTGGACTCTGATGCCTCAGCCCAGACATGTTTCAGATCAGAAGAATTAACTAGGGGATAAGGGATCCAGTTTGAATGAAATGAACCTGCCTAGTGTCGGAGGCAAGGCTTTTTTTCTAATGGCTTCCTATGTAGTCATTAGAAAATGATAGTCTTCCTAAGAGAAAGAGAGTTGAAACCAAGTTAAGCTCACTTAGCTACAAAGACAGGGAAAGAAATCCATTCTCTAATAGTGAATGGACTGACCTTACAATGAAAATTCATACTTTCTGTTACGTCCTCGCTGAAAGAAAAAAAATTCAGAATGAAATACATCTTTCAAATGTTTCAAAATATGTTCTGTGATGGTACACAAATATCTGTGGAGGAGTACCTGTGGGATCAGAAGGCTGTGAACTCAGGAAATCCATACCTGATTAAGAGAGATAGTATGATCTCCATTTCTGCTTGCAAGACATTATTACTTATCATTCCTTTGTGATTGCATATGTCCTGTTCTTACAAAGTGAGCTGCCAGGATCTCTGGCAGCATCGGAAGAGTCAAGACATGGAATATGAGTCATGTCTGCACAAACGGATTACTCTGTGTTCCGGTTCTATCAAAGGATGCAAAATGATAAAATTGTATTACACTGAAAGGTCAATTCTTTCTCCTTCAGGAAGGAAATGTGGAATCTGATTAGCAGGTTAAAGTCACTTGTGATAAAGGAAAAGAAATGTACTATTAGCTGATGTAGTCACTCAAAATAATGTGAAAGGTTAAATGAAGGATTGCTTGGCAGCTGATAGATATTTAAGTTATCATACACAAAGCAATATAGTAGTGGCTTTGTCCAGACAAGAGTAAGAATATTGGCAAAATTCACTATGGCACTTAAACACTTCTTATTCATTCATCTGTACTCCTGATGTGAGTTAGATATGTATCACACCTAATTCAATTATCCAAAGGACTCACCATGCAGGGAACAAAGAGCATAACAGAAGTGTATGAAGTATTAACTCAGTTGATTAGAAATGTCTGAAAAAAAAAAAAAAAGGTTTCAGCTCTTCTCGCCCTAGCAGTCATAATTCTTTATTCCAGTTTGCTTCAAGATCATTAATGTAAGCTCTGCCTGTTTGCTGATAAATCTGTCTGAAATGAGATCCTAGGTTACTTCACTAGTAATGACCTTTTTATAGCCCCTAAACATACCTGAAAAAGGCCTGTCAGAAATATTTAATATTCATCTTCCATTAGGGCAGTAGAAAATCACACTGTTTTTTCTTGGCCATTAAACATGTAAACAGTGCTAAATATGAAAAGTGACATGTAGGGTGAAGGTTGGAGGGAGCAGAGGGCAAATGATTTTCACACTGCCAGAGCTGTAGACAGGATGGGTTAAAATGGGAGTCTTACAAGAAAGTGCAGACACTGATTTTTTCCTCAGTACTTGTTCTGTGGAGAGCTATGAGATATCAGTACTGAAAACTCTGAACTTCCTCTAGTATTGAAAATATAGTGTATTTAATTGCAACAAAATGAACTTCTGTGGAAAAGAAATGGTGATTAAATGGTCCTAGTACAAGGAATCAGCTGTATGCATGGTACAGACTGCTGTGCCCTCTCTGCATAGAGAAATGATATGAAATGTTTTATATCTAGCTCAAGGGTTTAGAACACTCTTTCAGTTCAAAAGTTCAAAACTCGAGTATTATTGGATTACCTGTGCATTCAGGCTGATTTGTGGGGAAAAAAAAGAGAGCAGGCAATATTAATAAAAAGAGCTAAAATGTCATGAAGACTTGAGATGAAGAAAACAGGCACTAGGAGACTGTTCCTATTGTTCAGTGCCTGTGTGTGTTAAAGAACAAATTCTGTTTTTTCTTCATCCCACTACTGTTGCAGTTAGAAGTCCCTTTTACTCACTGTTTTTAATGCACACTGATCACCAACATTGCTAGAGCGGAAAATCTCCATGAAGATCCCTCTCACCTTCAAGAGATTAAGAAACACAAATCATACCATTTATTGTTGCAGGTCTCAGGACCTAAACTGCAGAAGATGTATTTGTCTGTGGGTACAGAAAAAACATAATACTTTACCACAGTGGATTTTGCAGCAACTAATCATAGGACCATAGAATCGTTGGAGTTGGAAGGGACCTTTAAAGGTTATCAAGTCCAACTCCTCTGCAATGACCAGGGAAATTTATAGCTAGATCAGGTTGCTCAGAGCCCCATCCAGCTTGACCTTGAATGTCTCTAGGGATGGGGCTTTCACCACCTTACTGGGCAACCTGTTCCAGTGCCTCTTTATTGTAAATTTCTTCTTTATATCCAATCTGAATCTCCCCTCTTAAACCACTTCACCACTGTCTATCACAACAGACCCTGCTCAAAAGTCTGACTCTTTCTTTCTTATCACCTCTTAGATAATCTGTCTACTGAATTAGCCTTTTTTTATGCAGATTTGGTGTCCTCTACATTTTTCCTATGTCTGTTTTTCCTATTTTTCTCTTATGTCTGGATGTAGGACATCAGATTAGCTGTTCCAGTGTCATATAATTTACTTCATAACACCTAGGAATGGCAACAGAGAACAACAATTGCCACTTGGCATGGGAGAAAACTTAGAACTGTGACAAAAGTTAAATTCTTATTATTTCGTTTCTCACATATGTGGGAATTATGCAGTAGTCAAGGAAATGATCAATGAGAAGGTTTTCTTATGCCAATCAAGAGAAAGGCTGTTTGACACACAGCTTTTTGAACAAGTTTGCAAGAGGGGATACTCACTGATTTCCTGTTGTTTGTGAGGGCAGAGGTGCCATTCTTAACATATAGTCTGCCTCATGTTCCTTCCCTCCTGGTGCATGGTCAGACAGCTGGGAAATTAAGATAAAAAGTTAAAAAATGGTAATTATTGTAGAAAGAACCTCTTAGAAAAATGGAAAACATCTATCCTTGTGACAGTTCATTATGAGACTTAGTACCACTTAGAAGCTGTAAAAAATTTCATAGTATCATACAAAACAGGGAGATAGATTGCAAGGACAAGAAGAATCCAGAAAAAGAATGCACATTGAATTGCAATATCTTTAGCTGTGGATTTTATGCCAGAAAATACCACAGTTTCCATTTAACTATAATTTCAAATGCAAATATTGTTGTTCTTAGAATGAAGCAGATGTTGGGCTTTTTTTAAAATTTATTTTCCTTTTTTTTTTTTCTTTTTTTTCTTTTTTTTCAGAGCAATGAGCAGTTGTTAATCTATGAATCTTTGTGTTCTGTGGAAATATTTGATTGCCTTAGTGAATGAGCTTCAGTGGTAGTCAGGTTCTGCAACACATTTCCAGGCAGGCTATTATTAGTTCCATGTTTGGAATAATTATCAAGAAGTAGTAGACTGTTACTATGATAATTCCAGATTAGGATGAAGTTGGAGGAGTTTTATTTATTGTTCTGCTAGAAGATTTTGCTACACTTGACTGTAAATTGATCCACTTGTGAATAGGAGACAGATGCTCCTACACATAAATTGTAAGTTACTTTGACAACTAGAGAGGAAATAAAATCCTCTGGGGTGAAAATCCTAGTTTATCAATCCAACAGTAAAGGTAGCTGCAAGTGGCTTGGTTTCAGGTGTCACTGGAGAAAACAGTGCACAAGAGAATATCCTACTATCCTCTGAATCTAGGCTGTATCTTCCTTCCTTACTCACCCCACAGTACATATTCTTATATCATATATATGTCAACATTCTAAACTATCACAATTTTGTTTTCTCTCTTCCCTCTGTCCATAGCACATATGTGTGTGCAGAAACAGGCTGTACCCCTACCAATCTGACCTTCCCGTCAGTGGGGCTGGGGTGGTGATAACAACAAGCTTTATGAGAACACTAACTGAAAATACCCAAGAGCCTGACTAACACAGAGGGCCTGATATCCTGTCCCAATTTGGTCTTTGGCATTTAGTCGTCTGTCTTTGTGTGTATGCATCATAATGTTGCCTTATTTGATAAACGTATTTCAAAGCATGGTGCATTCAGAAAGTGACTGTGCTGCTGCAGCCAGCCCTTATGGGATGAACACTGCTGGGCTAGGCTCTGGAAGCTGACACCAGTACTGTCGTCTGATTGGCACAGCTGGAATAGGGATGTGCTCTCCAGATGGCCAGGAGCTGCTGGAGCAGGTCTCATGGCCTGGAATGGAGGAGGCACCAAGAGGAAAGGAGTGGAGGGACTAGAGCATGAGCAAAGAGGAGGGCATTTCATTAAGCACATCCAAAGAGTTGTTTCTAAATGCCTAGGGACCAAATGTGAAGAGAGACAGTGTCCTGTGTTGTAGAAACATGGGTGCTTCAGAGATCTTTTGGGCTGGGCACAGGAGGAGCAGGACCTCTTGACAAAGAAACACAGCACACACTAGTGCAGTTCAACAGCTCCATTCAGCACCTTAATCTGCCCCTGAACAGCAACAATTTTGTTGTGTTAATTAGAACTGAGAATCAGCCTTTGATGTTAGACTAATAAAGCTGCATTTTCCCACCCTTGATTTTGATCATTTAGAGAAGCAACATAGGAAAAAATTGGCTTGATTTCCTTTTGGCCAAATGCTCTCCTGAAATAAATTGGCACAGCTTCACATGAACCAATGATTCTTTGTCTGTTTGAACCATCACAGAAATTGGATCAGTAGGCTTTATGAGATTTCAAAGGGAAGTTAAGGTTATTTATGATGATGAAGACATATATAATAAAAAATCAAAACACCAATTTATGCATAAGGGAAAAACTGTATTGTAAAATGGTGTTTAGAAACATAACATGCCATGCAAAATCCTGTTAGATGAAAAGAAAGGACACATTTTTCATCTGTATTTATAGATACAGAAAGCTGACCAAATGTACATTTTATGTCTTTTTTAATACAGTGCATAAACTATATTCGGATTATCTGTCATAATGGAATTTCATTCCATAAAATGAAATGAAATGAAATGAAATGAAATAAAATAGTTTGTACTCTTTTGCTTTGCTATTCAGACTGAGTATTTGTTCCTGATTATTAAATAAGAGAATTCAGACCTTAAACAGAGTCCTTTTCATTTCTGTAAAGTGGGAGTAACATTGGCTTGGGTCAGGGGGCAGTGGTTGAACTCCAGATTCCAACACTTTTCTAGGTTATATATGCTGGGTGTGAAATCTGGATCATGTGTAGGTCTCAAGCATTCAAGGAAATGCATTTCCTTTGGAGAATTAGACACTGAACAGTGTGCTAATTATGTCCTTTTGTAGTATGACTAGGAGTTGTACAGTGAAGATCAGTCTTCACATATCATGTTTGCATCACTGGATAATCCAAAGGAGAACCCATGGTCATTTCTTTGATCCAGGCATTTTGTCTTTGTTTTGGCCCTTGGTAATACCACTAGAAATTTCCAAAGAAGACAATTTTGCAGTGGGAAATTAAGTCAGAGACTGTCTGTTTTTCTTGATTGTATCAGAAAGTAGAACAGAATACTCTTGGCCAAACATTAGAGTAACAAAAATTACTAGTGTGCTTAATGCCTGTTTTGCACGGTGAGAATGTGCTGTGTTTTTGTTTTTTATTCGTCTCTATTTTGTCACAGCACTGACTGTTGTGATCCGTGGATAAAATTAGAAAGGAAAAACAAACAAAAAAAGCAAAAACAAACAGACAAACAAACCCTCAAAATAACCCTCGAGGAACTAGAGTTGATGACTGTCATGCAAAACTATTTCCTCTGTTCACAAAGTTTAACCAAATCTGGATAATTTTTTACATTGTTTCTGTGCACTGCTGGTCTCTATCTCTATATACCTCACATTTTTAAACTAAGTATTTTAATTTTATAGAAGACAAAACACAATTGTGACCTTGAAGACACTATGGGGCAAAAAATTTCCCTGTTTTGGTAACAGACTTTTAACCAATACTGTTGGAGATTTGGCTGCCTTTTCCTGCCCATCTTATTGTCCAGCCCCATCTTGAGCTAACACTTGCCTGGTCTCATGAATCTAGAAAAGATGAGCACCTTACCTTTTCCCTGTAGTTGGTACAGTGCCTCCTGCCACTGTCCTACCTGTGCTTGAGGCACAAATACCTGAAGTTCCACACTCAACATTGCATTATGTTCTTTAACGAATGGTGCTTTCCAAATCAAACACTGCTGACTTTTGTTACAATCCAAATGTTGATTTCAATGCTTGCACACCTACTAGCATGACAGCTCCACTCTATACGTTGTTTTCAACTTTGTTACAACTTGGAGCTGCCTCTGAAGATTTCCCATCTGGATTTCTACATGGAGGTCTTCTAAGACACTGAGACTACTTGACAGCTCTTTTGCTTTTCATAAAATTCCCTAGCCCTTCATTATTGATCACAAAATGATTTATTTTTATGATCTTTACATCATCATATAATATCAATGCTTATTCTGTTAAACTTCATTTGAATAATATATTCATTCTGAAGACTCATATGTATCTCATTTCTTTTCTTCCTCTCAGGGGTGATGCCCAGACTTTTTTTATATCTGTCTTCTTAATAACTGTTTTTGGATCACAGGATACCTTAAATTTGACCTTTTTTCTTGCACTGGTCCAATATTGCCCAATCATGCTACTTCTTAAATTTATCCACAATCACTATTTATTTTTTCCCCTAATCCCCCCCCCCCCCCCCCCTTTTTTTTTCAGTTATTGATTGCTTCTCCTACACTGCAAAAATACTCCTGATTTATTCGTGGTGTTAAATTGAGCAGTGTTGGTAGCTATTGCACTCGATGAAATTTTATCTCCTTTGCATGAATCCCACACCAAATTTTTGTCTTGCAGAAATAATATAATTCAGAAGGTTCCATCTTTTGTGCTGGAGATGGTGGTGCTGCACTGTGCTCTTGCCATCCTTTTTTATTTCCCAGGTGTTTCCACCCAGTGTTGCCAGCAAGATCTGCCACTCAGCCTTCCCAGACCTGGTTCAATGGGCCTGTTTCCCCTGAAGGTGCTCAGTATTTGATGCTCCTGCACTGGCCTCTCTACCTGCTGGGCTCTCCTGGTCTCAGCATGCTCAGCAGCCTCCTGTACAGAGACTTCGTAAGCAGACACACATTCCTTCAGCTGCCAAATCTCATTCTCCTATTTTGTAATTGCCTCCTTCTCCTCTGAGGGAGTAGTTATTAGCTGCCACACAAATAGCTGTAATTAGCACAGTGAGTTTTCTGCTTCTTTGCTTCTCTTTGGCTAATTCAGAACACAGTTTCCCACATAATTGCAGTCCTAACTGGTCTTCATCTCAAGGACTGGGATGATGGATTTTCACAGCTACTTCATATCATGATTGTTTGGGATTAGAGGGAAGTCAGGATTGACCCTCTATTTCTTCCTGCCTAAACCTTTTACCCACTGCAATTCTACTAAAGCATCAGAAGCACCTGTAACATACATAAGCTATGCACATTTAATTTTTTTTCCAAATTAATGACCCAGAAGCTAGAAAGTTCACTACCCAAACTTAGATTGAGTTACTCTGACAGATTGCCTATGTTCTTCACCAAAACTGTGTCACAGGGAAAAGTCTGCTCAGTTTGCATAGCTGAACAACAGGACTGCGGTTGCTTATTGCTTTATAATTCATATTATTCATAATTTACTGGCAACCAGTGATTTGCAATTTGTGAAATGCTAATAAAAACCCACAACTTTCAAAACATCCTTCTACAGCCAGTCACAAAAACCTCTGATCTCTCATGTGCGCATATGTTCACACTGTTTTGGGTTCCCAGCCACACCTGCACACACCAACACCCACAGCAGATGTGGGTCACAGGCCCCATCCTCATTCTGGGAGTGATGGATTGCCCTATTAATAACCCCCCATAACTGAGGAGGCTTCTTCAGTCCTGTGTGTGTCCTTGCTGTTCCCCAATTCCCATCAACAAATGCAGGGCTGGTGACTGAAAACATTTTTACATAAAAAAAAAAGATTTCTTGCAACTGCCTCTTTAATGATACAATCCCCAGGCAGTTGCAAATGTCTGTACATTCCAACAATCTTTGGTCTACTGTGTGTCTGACCTGGCTCTAATACACAGGTGTAAAACTGAATTTGGTCCTTTGATGCCAAGAGGTATTAGTCATTGTTGCTCATCAGACCACTTGGGAACAGTTTCCATTCTGTATTTCAAAAGAATGTTCCATTATAATTACCTGGTACTTAGCAGATATGGAATCTAATTAGTCCCTGCAAGACTTCTTCCACAATCACTGGTAAAAACAATTTTTCTTCCTCTTTTCTTTTGGTGACAAGAAAGTCACTGTATTAAGTCTAGAAAAGTAGGGCTGAATGTTGAATATCCACCTAATCTGCAGTCCTTGCTGAAGTAGAAAATCCCAACAGGATAGACAGTTCTGCTGGAGATAAAGCAGAAATGACTAAAGTCGTCAGCTGTCATTCTGACAAGCAGTGATTTCTCCCATCCTGGACACTGGTTTATTTCTTTTGGTCACAGAAATCATTTTCATTTTATCTAATTGCTCATGTCTGTTTATGCTGCTGCAGCATCTGTTTGAGTACTGCATTTAAGAATCTAGCTTGAAATATTAACTGTGACAGACTTCATACTCTCACATGCTTTTTGCTGAGTAAACCAGCAAAGCCAAAATAAAAGGCTCTTTGACAGATACAGAGAATGGTTTCTTCCCACCATTATTTACTTATTTATTTATCTTAAGAAAATTGCCCACAATTATATGCTGCTAGCAAATACATCTTTGTGATAACTTTAAAAAGTGAGTTCTCTCATCACCATGAACATGAAGCACAATTTTTAAAAGTTTTCTCAGAGACCTGGAGCTCCAATACTTGTTTATTTATATATTCAATATCATCAGCTCCACCAGGAATCCAGTATTGAAGGCATCTGTATGCCCAGGAACAGAAGAGAGCTTTGCTTCAGGCTGTGATCTGGTATTGCTTGGCAGGAAGGTGGTAATTTCATTCTTTATTAGCTGAAAATTAAAGTTATTTTCATGGAGAATAAAAACTATTTTAATTTTGTTTTACTTCAAATTAAAATTGTTGGTAATTTTTTAAAGAAAGAATGAATATGGATTGAAACCCAGACTCCTCCATTGAAAAATACGCATGTGCTGTTGTACAGCCCTGTGGATCAGGATATAACTTGGGAATCCAGTTCAGCTCTGTACTCTACTTGATCCCTGCAAAATAGTTTGAATTTGGATCTTCATTTAGTACCTGGAGTATCTCACTATAAAACATGAACTTTCTCAAATTTTAGTGTCATATGATACTATTATGTAAATTAGGAAGAAATATAGGATGGACGCTTTCTAGTGTGAATGGTTTCATTAAACAGTATGAGGCAAAATTTTGGGAAAAAAAATCCAACGACTTGTTTACTTTTGTAAAGGTGATGTTAAATGTTCTAGCATCACTAAGAGGTGTTACCACATGGACTCTGCCATTCCTAAGGCATTTTTTTTCATGCGTTTTACTCCTTATGTGACAGACATATCCAAAATTTTATTAGTATGTAAAGATTTTGCATCCTAATTGATGTTTAATGCTCTGCCCTTTTTAATCTCTCCTTGTAAGGCAGTTGCTCCATTCTCCTGATCATTTTGCTTTCCTTCCTGCACCTTTTCTAACTCTTTTGTGTCCTCATGTCTTTGTAGTACTCAAGAGTAGGTGCCTAGGGGTGTACTTCTATTGGCAGAATAGTGGCAATATGATGTCCCCTTTCTTTTTTTCTCCTAAGGGTGCTCAGAGTTATGTTGGCTTTTTGGTTGCCATTGCACAGTATGATGAGGATTTCAGAGAACCATTGACGACAGCTCCAATAGCCTGAGGTGTCACCACCAGTACTAAGTTCAGCCTCAGGTCAGCAGATTTTATTTTCTCTTTGTCTCTCCTTTAGCAGCTCTGCAACTCATCTGCCACTCTTTTACTGATAGAACAAATCTTTTATGAAGATGATTTTTTGAAGTTCTTTTTAAGGAATACGATTGCTAGATAGATCTCAGCATTATCTATAAACTTGAGATTTTGCGGTTGGTTTATTTTCCAAGTCATCAGTGATGTCATTATTGCAGCACTCATTCTTCCCCATCGTGAAAGAAGATCAAGACTAATTTTTTGTTTCCCAATCGTTAATAATCTTCAGTCAATAAGTTTTCAAGTTCCATGGCAATTTTGTTTCTTTAAAAATCTTTAATAAAATAATGTGTTCAAAGGCCTTTTGAAATGACCAATATGATATATTAAGTCCACCAGATCACCTCTTGCCTGCTAGGGAGGAGGAGGAGAAAATCACTTTGGACCGTAACAGCATTCTTCTGGAACTCCCGTGGGTCATCAAGGCAGCATTTCCCTTCACAGAAGCCTTGCAGACTCTTTCCTGATTTACCACACTTATTGATGACTTCTTCAGGATAAACTTCATCTTCACACCATAGATCAGGATATCAGGTTAAGGTGGGACACCCAGCTTCTGGACATCGTGTTTAATTCTTGACTTTCAAAATTCTCATGACATAACTGTCAATTTGAATTCAGACTACTCTAATGCACCTTTATCAATATGACAAACTAGAACAAATTTTTCCTAAATAAAGGAAAAATGCAATCCCCTCAGGCATCTTCCAGAGACAGTATGACATACCCAGAAGACAATTTCTGAAGCTGTGCTGTAAGTTTGGTCTTTTTCCTCCCTCTCATTGCTGATGCCATTCCTTTTGATTTAAGGTTGATAGAACTGCAATGCTTTCTCTTTTATCTGATCATTTAGGATTATCTTTCTTATGCTTTCTCGTTTTTGTGTTTTAGGAAGTATGGCCCTAACTGCTTTTAAGACATTCTCATGGTAGAGTCAGTCCTTCCAGGATTTCATAATTAGCCTCAGAGTACAGGTAGGAGCTACGACTCAAGTGAAATAACTTGCCATAGGGCCTGCTTGAACTAAGCTACAAATAATGTCCAAAATTCCAAATGCTGGGGAAAGAATCAAGATTGTTTTTCTCATGTTGACACTCTGGAAAAAAAAGATGTAAATCTGCAAATTCTGGACATTGACACTTCTAATATTTGACTTGCTGTCTCTGTGTCTGTGAAATCTATTTGTAATGCATCTTTCCCACCAAGTGCTCCCAGAACAATGGTCATGGTTACAGCCTCGTCATCCTGCATTTCTGAATATTATAAAAACTATCCATATCCAGGCTGACCCTCCATATCTTTCTCCATGTGGTTTTTCATCCTTGCCCAACAATATTTCCTGTTATATCACAAAAACAAAAAGTGAATTTGGAGACTCAGATATAGAGCAAAACCTAACAGAAATTTGCGGGTCACTTGAAAGTGATGAAAACTTGTGGCAGTGTAGTTACTAAGCAAGTAATACTTACAGTCATAGATTCCCAAGGCTCATATTAAGGCATATTTAGGCAAAAAAGTGCCCTTTTTCTCACCCTTGGATGTATAGATGAAACTATTTTCAAGGCTTGGGTGGCAAATGCCTGATGAGTGACTGCCTGCCAGTTGTGTATTGTCAGTTTCTAGTTTCTAACTATGTATTCTTGCATGTTGAATACCAGGTTCTTACTCATAACTTTTCCATAATCTTTCAGTTTGTGATTGCATTAACTTTTTTTTTGCCTGTTTTCCCATTTGAGAGATTTAGTTTCAGATATATTTATAACATACTAAGGTGTGCTTTCTTGCATCAAAGAATGAATTGATTTTATAGTCAATAACTTTATTTTACAGCTTTTCCTCCTAAATGTAGCAACTTTGAGATAATCAAGGTCTTTGGAAAGCACCTGTCTTGCTGCTCTCTGCTTATTTTCATTCCAACTTTCTCACAAAATCTTTTACTCTCAAGCTGATTTGTAATTCATTTGCAACTCCAAAATTCTGTTCCAAGCTTTTAGATATCATAAAGAAAACCTTATTGTAAAAATACATGAGGCAACAAAAGGTAATGTAGTGTTACATCCTGGTAATCCACACATTCTTTCTTCTTCTGCAATAAAGCTAATGGGCAAGAGTTACATTACTATTCTGCATCCAAAAGATGGTGTATAAGAAGATAGAAAGCTCCAAAGAGAATGGAGTAAAATCTGAGTTTCAAGGAAAAACAATTTCAGTTAGCATCAAATACTGCAGACAGCCAAAGGCACAAATGTGCATTTCTTTTTTTTTTTTCTTTTTCTTTCTGGACTGCCAAGAAAATATTATTATCCACCCCTAGTTCAGTGCCTGTTTTATTGATTGTATTGTTCCAGTCAGGCATTTTATAGATTTTACACAGCAAAAGCAAAGTATTACCATTAAGAAAGTCTCCTCCTGAACAACAATATCTGTTATTCTGACTGTTGGGCACACTGAGAGAGCCAAAATAAGGAATGACAAAAGTGTGACAAATAATCTTCTAGAAAAAAAAATGGAAAATAACAGCTTTTTTTTTTTTTTCCTATCTAGTATAATATCACAGAATGCCTAATCTTTCTTTAACCCAAACCAGAGTAATTATGAGTGATATACAACCAAAAATTCTACACCAGAGCAATGCTTCACTTGGTGTAACTTGTAACTTGTTAGCTTGCACCTGAAGTGGGTTACTTTGTGACCCTGAGCAATTGCACGTATTTCCTAGGCTAGATTATATTTCCATATAATTGAAATAAAAATTAATGTAGTGAATCTCTTTAATTTAACTGTCATTCTCCTATCACTTAGAATTTGATGTATCGTTTTAGCTTTAGAAATCTGGCAGTGAGACACAAACCTCCCTAAAAATGTCCAAAGGGAAAAATAATAGAAGAAAGGATGGACCTTCTAACAAGTGTTTGTGTCATAAGAATACTTTATCAGTCTTGGGGATAAAAAAATTCCTGCTCTCATATATTAAAACAGCTCACAGGCAGTATTGTTGTTACCTTGATTGTCACATATATAACTTGCTGATGTTAATGCCATTTACAGGATTGTGTTGTCATATGGATGACCTATGCCTGAAAAAAAAAAAAAAAGAAGAATTTTGTTCTAGGCCAAATGCAACTTCTTTTCTTTCTTGTCAAGAGATATTAACATACTTTTTACTGAAGTTCTTTTCTCACTAGGCATGTGATGGACATGTAAGAGATATTTCACCATGATTTTTTTGTTGAAACGGTAACAGAAACAGCAGGCAAAATTCATGAATGGGGTAAGGGACAGGATTGGCACCAAAACTGACCATTCAATGCAATTCTCCTCAGCAGCTTATTACAGCATAAGGAAACCTGAAATTCTTATGGACTGTTCAACTTACCTGCTACTCATGGAAATCAGTGCAAAACTTTCCATCAATTAAGAACATGCTTGATCACATCCCATGTGGCTTCTCCATTCCATACATCTGCTTTCTCTATTCCATACATCTGTTGAGACTAAGTACAGTAAAGAACAACTTTGGAGAATAGTGAGAAATTAATTTAATACAAATCTAATGTGTTTTTCATGTATTTGGGTCTTTGTTACTCACCACTGTTTTATCTAAGCAGTACAACACAAAAAATCTGTATTATTTTTAGTTCTTTTCTTCTTTTCCACCTCCTATTCAACCATGAAAAAAAACAGTTTGCAAACTTAAAGGGTAACTTCCTCCTGAATCCTAATAGTAAGCTCATTATGGGACAAAAGGTAATAGAGAACCTACAGCCTCTTTCATTATAAATAAAGCCAGGTGATATGGTGGCAATTTTTTTGTTACTTTTCCCTACGAGCACACCTTTGGAGGATTGGGGCAGGCAGCTGACACTGCTTCCATCTTTTCTCACTCCCTAGGTATTACCAATCAGCCATTCAGTCTGAACAATGTACGTGAGTCTCCCTAGAACAAGGCAACTCCATTTGAGTGAGCTAAGGCTAGGACAATAAACAAGCCTTCAAATATTCCCAAGGTAATTAAACATCTGCGCAGCGATTGAACTCAGCTCCTCAGGTGAAGATGTTGAGCTGTTACTCAGAGTGTCACAGCAGGGTGTGGGCAAAAAGAAAAGATAAAGAGAAGGAAATAGTGTCCCTTGCAGATCAGTGGATTCAAGTGCCTCTCAGAGAAGCCCAGACCTGAGTGACCAGGAGTATTGAACTGCAATATATCATAATTATGTAAAATTTGGAAGGTATGAAAGTAGGTGTGCTAACCTACATTAAAACAAACAGATGTTTGTAAGTATGACACTGCAGTGCTGCTCTGTTAGCTGCATTCTCATCTCCATACCCAGAGCAGGGTCAGGGACAGAGCATTGCAATTTACAGGTTGATGTCTCTGGACAAGTCTAGAACTTGAAGAACAAGTCTAGAAACAGCAGAAGAAATTCTGTAAAGCTCATGCATCGTCTTAAAATTAATTGTAGTACAAAAGAAAACATCTTTTGGGAAAAAAAAATCTATCTATCTATCTATCTATAGCAAGCTATGTGAATTTACTAAAAGATATTATGGCATCTGTTGAGTCCTATAAAAAATCTCAGTGTCACAGATGATTCTCTCTAATATCCAAAAGGAGGAAGAAAAACTCTTAAAACCTTTAAGACCATCCCTGCTTAAGTGTGACACACACACAAAGCCACCTGGATGTGATTTAATCAGCAGAGAGAGAGAGAGAGATCTGGCTTTGGAGAGCCCTCTTCGCCTTCTTGTTCATGTAGTAATTAGAAATGCCTGATCACTACTTGAGAAATGTACAGGATCATTATTGTCATATTTGATAGGTAATATTTGAGTTACTGGCTGAATAATAAAAGAAATGTTAGCCAGCACATTCATGGAACAACAGAAATTGTTCTCCACATACATTATTCAAAGAGAGATTTTTCAGCCAATGTTAGATGTGATATTGGGAAAAGTACAGGACAAAATATTGCTCATTATTGAAATATATTTTGGTATTTCTGCTGTTTTGCAAATTTGTCACTCTGCAGCAAATTTGAAAAGTTCTGTGAACATGGCCTCAGGCTGTCAAACTTTGCTCTTTCAGAGCTGCTCATTTTTCTAATCTGAAGATGGTTTTATAATTCAAAAAATGCCAAGAATATTACCATTCCAAAGGAGTATTTGCACACTAGATGCAGAAATACTGTGGATTTTATTCATTTCTGACAGTACTTTCAATGTCAGGTAACAAAACAAACAAGCAAACTACCTAACAGTTTGTGTTCAACCTGGTGTAAATGTCTGAGCAAAAGTCAAGAAATATTTTGATTTTATGAATGTGCCCTATAGCTTATGGATTTTATTTCTTTGTTTTCTTTACTTATTTTTTTTTCTCTCTTTTAACACTGTGTGTTGTGGATTATATTTTTAGTCAATTGTATGAGCTGTTTCCATCCAAGAACCTGATTCTTGGAAGTTATAAGCTGACAACATTTGGTGGCATTTGGAAGAGCAGTGTGCCAAAACCTCCCCACTATATGAGTTTGAACATCTCCAGTTACTGATAATCAATATGTTCCTCATTGAGTTGCTGGCACAGCCAGCTCCAGGCTGACATTTTGCTTCTTGATGAAATGAGAACCATAGATCTAAGATATCCTTCTTAAAAGAGGGGTGGTAGAACTGAGATGGAAAAGCAGTGGGTTGTCTGACGCTCTGATCATGCTTGGGGCACAGTAGACTGAGGGACAATGGATAATAGATGGAATGGCCCTCCCCTATCAAGTGCTAATGACATCTACACTCTTTTAGAAGTAACTACCAAAACAAAATGAGCATCCTAGATTTTAAATGAAATAGATAGCAGGATCACAGGTGATGAATATTAATTACTACTCTTCAGTTCTCAGACTGAAATATCTGATCTGAAAGAAATGCTTTCTTTTTTTCTGAGATTTCTCTGCCTTTGATAGCTACAAACCATCATGGATAGTTTTGATCTTCTTTGAATCTATAAGCATTTTCTACAATACCGTCTATTTCTATTTCTATTTCTTTGCTAGCCTATGCTAGCAAACCTTAAAGACTGCCCTTTGAAAATGTAATCAAAGTGATCAACTGTAAACTGAGGCAGACACAAACATTGAAAATATCTCAGCAGATAATATACTTCTTCAGTCTGACAAATAATTTAGCATGTTTGTCTGAGTACTCATCAGCTTGACTTAAGTTAGTAATTTCCTTATCCCAAGCTTTATCTCCTTTATGCTAAACTGTTAGCTGATACTGAACAAAGAACTTCTCTCCAAGTTCTGAGGTTTTTCACAAGGCTAAGGTACCACTTGGAAATATTGAATTTTTCTAGGAAGCATTCTTTAGATGACTGAGGATGTGGAAAAATTCCTCTGTGCACCTGTTGTTCCCATTTGGAGATACCTTGAAACAACAAACCTGACCTATCCTTTCTTCATTTTGCTTGCACTGGCTCTTTGTTAACTGCACATTATCAAGCGATTAAGCCGGATCTCTTTGTTAACTTGCAATTGTTTGGTTGCTCTGGAGAGGCAAACATATTTTCTTGTAAACCAACATTCTTCTTCTATTATTGGTTAAAATCCTGTGGCTGAAATAAAATGCAGATTAAAAAAAATAAATTCCATGTCTTTTAATATATTCGACGATTTCTTAGCCAGAATATAATCTGGTTTTGCCAGCCACATCCAGAACTGTAATTCATTGATTTGATGATATGATAATTTGGAGTTTAAATTTAATATACATTCAGATTTAATGCAGGCTTATATAAATCTATCAGCTTTGATAAATTTGTGATATCTTAAATCCCAGCTGGTTTTGCCTCATGTAAGCAGTTAAAAAGATCAAAACATTTCTTTGCTGATGCCATAAACTAAATTATGGCCTGTAAACAGGCCATGTGAAATTTATAGCTGAATTGTAGTACCTTTTTGGTTTTGATTTTACTGATGCTCTTCTTTGAATAAATTAAGGCAAAACAGAATATTCAGTGTTTCCCAAAATTTACAATACCTTATGTAAATTTATAATAATTCTCAATGCACTTCCTTTAACGTAAGTATAAATGTTATTAGAACAATTGAAATACATGAAGTTCATATTTACTGTTTTTCCATTAGATATGAATATTGATTATTTAGCACAATATTTCATTCACTGAACTTGGAGAATCACTGTGTACACCACTGGGCTATAAACCAAGTCCAGTTCAACAATACTTTGCATTTGTTTTGAAATGTCAGCTTCTTCAGTCACACTAGAGAATAAAAATGTTCATATTTAAAAGCAACTTTTAAGATCACTTTGGTTTACAAGAAAAATAAAGCAAATGTAAGACAAGAATTAAATAAACAGGTGAGTTTACACATGCAGCTCATATCCTTCTAAAATTTTCATTCATGAAATTTGAGTGCAGTACATGAGGTAAGCCACAGAACATGTATTCCTAGTAAAGCTGTGTTTTCACAAAGTTTGTATACATTTAATAACATTTTGTAAAATCATCCATTTAACACACACACAAACACACACACAAAACAACAATACTCTTCTTTCAGTACTCAATATTCACATTTCATTAGCATGGTATGTTTCATGCATCTTTAAAAATGACAGTATCTGAAACATCTTCACAATTGCTTTCATTTCTCTTCACTTAATCTAGTAAACAACTTTGTATCATCATTATCTCTACAAGTGACAGTTCATCGCTGTTTAAAAATTATTTGAAGATTGTTAAAAATAATGGATAATATAGGACACTTACCTTGAGAATTGACTCTTGCTGCTTTCTTGGTAATTTTTTTTTTAATGTATTTATGACTTCTCATGAAGAATTTTCTTATTCAGGCAATTAAAACAGGTTTAAATTTTTTCATTAGCTCTTCCACTGACACAGGCAAAATATGTTATGTAACTTCAATGGCAAATTTATATAAATAGATGTGAAATTTTGACAATGTGAAAATAAAAGCATTGAAGAATGAGCCTACTGTATTTCTTACTACAGCTACAGTATGCTGGCATTATGTGGAGTGGAAGGAAGGTGTCTGAAGTGAAATGCAGGACCAACGACCAGAATTCTTTCATGGAATTGTGATATTTGAAGGTGTGTAATGCTTTTTCCCAGGTCCATGCAAGGTGGAAACAAAGCATTTCCAAAACATGGCAAGACTATAGCTCACTGGAAAACAGGGGAGGATTTGCAAAATATCTGAGTGCCATAGAACTTACTGTCCTTTCTTGTCCAGATGTCCAGAGATGCTTGGGGATGCATCTCACTCTTTACTCCTGAAAGATGGAGCTGAATGGGTCTATCCATCTGTTGAGAGAGATCCTTGAACTTAAGTGTCAAATATGCTTACACCTCTGAAAAATTCAAGATATTAAATGGGTTCAGTCAAGCCAATGTACCAAAGCATAAGTTCTTACTAGTTTGTATGCCATCCATACAATACCCTTTTGAAGTATCAGACACTCAGTGTACTTTCTATAAATAAAGCTATCAAAGAAAGCTCTGGAACAGCTGTCCTTTTCTCTCATAGTCTATAAGGATAAACTTCTGCAGAGCTACTGCTTGTCCAAGTCTGAGGAATTTCTCAAGAGAACTGTTCTGGTTGATTGGTTGTTTATTTTCTTAGTTAAACAATACTAGCCAATTTAAGAGAATGCACCTGGTCTGGAAAGCTGTAACACCATTAAATGCCTTATGTTTTGACGCAGTGTACAACAAATTGACGTGACTTTCTTGTCCCATATCTGGGAGTATTTCATGCCCATCTGCTTATTTTCTTTGATGTTCCCACTAATAACCGACAGTCACTTGGGTCTTTTAGCTATCATCTGCACAAATAAAATCTGACACTGTTTTCATAAAATAATGTCAATAGTATATCAAATTCTCCAACATATTCCCTGCGCAGCTGCACCAAATGACAGAAACAAAAACTGCCTTCAAATATAATTTATAAAATCATAAAAGGAGTGAACTGTTCTCCCTTTTAAAAACAAATCTTACCTAACTTGTAAACAAGATGACAAATCACCAGCAAGTTGGTTTAGGTTTTCTTCCAGGACAGGAAAGGTCATTGCAAACATTTTTTTCTTTATCTGATACCTCCTTACCGGAGGCAACAATAAAAGTGCAAAAATAATCCATGAGAAGACTCATCATTAAAAAGAAAAATAAGTTTTTATGTCTTCCCAACTTAAAAAAAAAATAAAAACTCCAGAGGAAGAGAGATCCAAGTGCTTTACAAACACAATGACTTTATATTTCAGGTAAACCACTAGAAATGACAAAAAATAAATCAAAGTCTTCTGAAAGTAATATATGCTTGATTGTCTTGGAATATACTTGTAGTTATATAAACATAATACCCTAAAAAATTATGCAACTATTGAGTAAGGAGTGTTTCCTTTCAAAGGCAATTTTACACTGTCTTGAATGGGGACTATATGTTACAGCTATAACTAAATGCAATTTATTTATATTTAACAGAAAACTACATTGTGATTTTCTTTATGATGCAACAGTTTGTGAACGGACAGGAGAGAACATGGGAAAATGAAAGAATGTAGAATTATTGCTGCACATCTCACAGGCTCACAAAGTTGGTGCTAAGGGGACCATGTGTTATACTATCTTATGGATATGAACAGGTCACTTATGTCCCTGCTACTTCCCTGATGTACAGCAGTTCTGAACTGCCTCTGTTCTCGTCTCAGTACAATTTCACTCATCACAGCAAGACCCTGATCTTAATCTGAGTCTCTGTATGCCACTGTAATGTAAATAATTAATAGGAACATTACAAATGACTTGCTTACTACTGTTAATGACAAAGACAGGATCTGAATTCAGATAAAAATAATACGTCAGAAGCCAGTTTTTAGCCTTTGGGAGTAAGACAGATCTTGCCTTTGATTTGTCAAACATGATACTTAGACTGCAATGTGCTATATTTATAAACTCATCTGTTAGGCAACATTTACCTCAACTAGTGTAGGAGTATAAAAAGAACTCTTGTTCATAGAAGTGTCTTGCAATGTTAAGATTTATGAACAATTCGACATTACAAACATGAGGGAGTCTAGTTAGCAGCCCTGATGAGTTGTTTTTGTATGGACTGACAATTACATGGTGACATGAGCAGATATTCTTTAGCTATGAAGCAATGTTTTATGAAGAGGCAGTATGCCTGACAACATCAATATGGTCTCAGCTTTTCCATGTTCTCTTTCTCCAAAATGGGGCACAACACTCTTCATTAATTGCACAAGTTTTTCAACTATACACATAGCATGTTCTTACTTTCTCAGTACAAGTTAGTTGGTGGAATTACAGTGATCAGTTACCCAGCAATAATCTATATCTTCAAGCCCAGCAAACTATCTTAAGTCCAATAATTAACTTAACTGGTTTACTTAGATAGGAACTGTGGCTCCAAAATACATTACCTTCCATCTCACCAAGGGATTAAATAATTTTGCATCAGTTTTGAGCTGGTGATATATTTCTTTCATGTATCTAGTGAATTGGAGGAATCAGCTGCTCTTTTCTTCTTCTTTTGAGGAATAGAATATATTAATACAGCTCTATTCTTAATTCATAATTGTACCAGTGGGTACAATTATGTGGGGATGACACTATTGACTTGAAAAGGCAAAAATATTTTTCTGTTAAAAGTTCAAAATGATGCAGATTAGGCTTTAAAACCTTTTGTTCTGTGGTGTGACCCTTCCAGCTACATTTTGCTGGTTTATATGGCAGCTTATTATAACATACTACTGTTGCAGCACAGCAATAATTGACACAAATATTTCTTCATCTCCATTGTTTCTTTACCAGCTTCAACATCCTAGCAGTTCAGCACAAGGAGTCCATGAGATAACATCTTGATAAACTGTGAAGGCCAATAAAGAAGGATCTTCTGGATTGGGTAATTGGCTTTGGAGATCTCTATGGGTAGGCCAGGCAATGTTCTCTCAAGTATGGCATGAACTATTAGCAAATCCTGCCAGTGGGCAGAAGATGAGGCTTCCCTTCCCTTCCCTTCCCTTCCCTTCCCTTCCCTTCCCTTCCCTCAGTCTCTAACTCATACAACACAGTTGCTCAAATAGTGTGAATTCTTTGGTATGTAACCTACAACATTTTCCTTAGGCATTTGATAGCAAGAATACCTACCAATGGAGTGTTCTAAACGATATTTCATATGCTCTTCTTCCTCAAGAAAGCAATAGCTACTCTCATAAATTATTAATGTTAGGAGGATCCTAAGGGAAGACTGAAAATTCATGCTAGGTGAACTGTTGTTACACATAAGGTGGTTCATGAAAGTAGGACAAAGTTTGGAGATGAGAAAAGAAATGCCAGAGTACTACAGATTCACAGCTTCGGTAGCAGCTGGTGTGCATTTAATTTATGTCTAGCTGCTGGAACTGACCATGGAGAGATGAATTAAACTCTATGGCAAGAAAATTATCCACTTAGTACTCAATATCTTTTTGTACAATCACCTTTCTAATGTCTTTGATTTGTGATGGTTCCTACCATAATGGTTACTCTGCTACAGGAGCTGTCTAGCTAGTCTTAAAAGGATTTTTGGAATAATTGCTAATTTAATGCAATTTCTTTCATTGTAAGGTCTAGAATGAAAGTCACACACAAAGCTACTTTTATTGGCTTTATTTCCTTTTGTTTGATGCTTGTCAAATGTGGCCTGATTTTACAAAAAGCTGAATGTCACAGGCAGTCTGAGCTTTCAAATCTTCTCATAAGCATCTAGTTGTATTCTATAGAATGTGACTTACCCAGCTGCAGAACTAGATATAAGCGAATAATTAGAAATCACATGGTATCCACTGAAGATATTTCTTGAGAGCTACATAGTTGTAAAATATCACCTAAGAATAGTGTACCAAACATACACTATTAAAAAAATATAGAAATTCACTTGTCTTTTGATAGAAGAAGAAGAAAAAAATGGGGATTTAGTGCACCTCTGCTGGGCAAAAAAAATAACTTCTTTACATTTATTAGGGAATTGATTATCTGTATTCCCTTTTAAAACAATTTTGTATTTAGGATGAATTGAAAGACAGTATTCCATCCCATGCTAGCTTATTAGCTGTTCTGTAACCTACTACACTACTGAAGGTCACGTAGACCATCTGAAATGCTTTGTTTCACCTCACACTTGTAGGTTACCATTCCTGCGTGGTTTTAGCTTTTTTTTCCTCCTTTATTCCAAGCAACATCTGGAACTTGAGCATCAGGTGACAACTTCCTCAGAAAGATCTTTTCAAAATATTCAGTCACCAAGTTCTGTGGCTGCTCTGATATAAATTTCTTTATTTTGTGCACTCCAGATAATTTCTCAGGGTGTCACAGTTTTATAGAAATGCAGTCAGATACTAGTTTTCCTATCATTCAGGTATTTTTCTTTATTTATGCATGCATAGATACATATAACTAGGCTTATGATAGTTCAGTTATTTCACAAATGCCTGTGGAATAATGAAGAACTATTACTTATTTTGAACTATGATTTTAATATATCTTAAAGTAATTATTAGAGAAAAGATTTGCCCTTGCAAATTTGCCCTTTCATTTCTATCCCTGTGTTATCTAGTACAATTGCTGCCACTGGTGATGTGTATTTTGCATGTGTATTTGTATTTATAGTATATGTACTAGAGAAAGACATTTGCTGTCTCCTCTGCCTTTTCCTCTTTCTTTTCTTCCCCAGACTTTCTGATCTCTGCCGTGACCCAGCTTTCTCCCTTGTTGTAGTTCTGGGACTTCCTGAAGTTTTCATCCTTTAGAACCAGACTGGATAACACTTTGAAAACCAGGAATGATCTGATCACAGTTCCTGCTTTGATCAGGAGATTGCATTGGATGATGTCAGGAGGTTCTCTGCAACTGGAATTATCCTGCAATGCCATGATCTCATATGCACTTACATCATTCATATGAAAACCATCCTGCTCATTTTTTTGTAGTTGTCGAGTTAGGAAGTTATAGCATGAAAGAATGCCTGTGTATAAAGAACATTAGGTTAATGATAGCAGTGATGGGGAATGGGGCTGACCTTCTTCCTCTGTGCCAACTGCCAGATGGGCTGTCTGCACTTAGTGGAACTGCAGAGCGATGTGCCAGTAGGCTGGGATGGAGGCTGTCATCCCGACTGCTCTTTCATACAACCTCTGTCTCATTCAGTGCTTTAAACAGAGAGGATTCTTCAGCCCTTTTTTTTTTTTCTTTTTTTTTTTTTTTTTCCCTTTAACTGTTATTTTGGATGTTGCTCCATCCTTAGTTCAAGCCTTCCCCTGGAGACAGAAGCAATTGTCAAGGATTAGTTTTTCCTACATTCATTTCTGCACTGCATGCTAACAGTGGCTTAGAGGTAATCCTTAGGAATATACATGTCTACAGCTTTTGTGCAGTGTTCAACACTACACTGTGCATTAAATTCCTCTATGAGATAGTTCTTTAGAATAATTTTTTTTCTCATATATAAACAAATAATACAGACATGGAAGATTTTTGGATTAATACAGATTTGAACTGCGTCTTCCACAGAGACTCTGCATTATCATACCTATGTGGGAGAAGAGAGATGCCCTCCAACCCTATGCTTCTTAGGTTTGTCCCCACTGTTTTCTAGGAGGCTGGCATGTCCCTTTCACTTCCTCACCCTCTCAAACTAAACAAGATGGGATGGTTTACATAGTACCTGGCCCAATGAAGTACAAGTAGGTCATAGGGGGAAAAGAATTTTGGCCCAGGAGCTGTCTGGGATCATTAAAAGGGCTTTAAATTACGTTTGAGTGGGAAAGGAGGGGATAGCAACCTTGTCCACAACAAGGTGTAGGATAGCATAGATAAGTTAGAAGGACAAGATGCTACCAGGGGCCCTCAACCTGCTGCATCTTATGATGAATACACTAGGCAGCAAGATGGCAGAGCTCATCACCAGTGTTTTAATCTAGATTTGATGGGAGAAGGGGATGTACTGCTGAGAAACAGAGAAGAGTCAGGGTATATTGTTGCTTTAGGAAGCAGTGGGAGGAAAACTCAGAATTTTCATAGAATCATAGAATGGCTATAAACACCTCCAGGGATGGGGCATTCACCACCTCTCTGGGCAGCTTGTTCCAGCACCTCACCACCTTCTCTGAGAAAAACTTCCTCCTGAAATCTTCCATCCTTTAGTTTAAAACCATTCCCCCTTGTCCAGTCACTATCTACCTGTGTAAAAAAGGTAGATGGTCTTCCTTTTTTGTTTGTAATCTCCCTGTAACTACTGGAAGGCTGTAATTAGGATGAAATTTTTTAATCAGTGGGCGATGAAGCATTGGAGCAATTTGCACAGAGTGGGCTGAACTGTGGCTGCCTCAGTTCTGGAGGCCAGTGGCTGTTTCAGTTCTGGAGGCCAGGTTGGACAACATTCTGGGCAGTCTGAGCTATTGGGTGGCAACAAAAGGCTGTATTTTTTTAATACTTTTTAGGCAGTTTAAGAGTTGATTGATGGTAGAATAACTGCAAAACATAGCATATCTCTTGCCTTTGGCAACTGGAGAGAGAGAAACTAGTTCAGAGCTATGTTTCCTGCATCAAAGAGTGAAATCTCAAAAGATTTGATTATGCTTGTATAATGATTATCTTAACAATTCAGTGGTTACTCCACTTCAGGGATGTACAGACTGGTCCCTTTATTTTTTAACCAGATGTTATCACCTTTTCAGAAGGTGAGTTGAAAGAAATACTTCTTCCTTAACAGAGTCAGAGTTCTCCTGATTTTTGCTTTTTTTTTTTTGCTTTTTTTTTTTTTTATGTATTTGGTGTTAGCTTGTTTTTATTAAAATAATCAGTAACCTGATGATTTTCAGTTAAATCTTTGTGAGATGTATTTCCCTAAACAGTTACCTAGGAAGATGCTGCAAGTAAATTGCACATCTACACATCAGAAAACAAATAAGCCCTGAGATAATAATTGTGAAAATCCAAGTAAGTGTTTTCACAAAGTAGCTATCATTATCTTACTCCAATTTGTAATACAAGATTACTTTAAAGTCCACAAACTAAAATGTTCACCTCAGTTTGAAACTGAGTGAGAGATGAAGAGAATTTTTCTAATTAGAGAGTGCAAATTCTGAAAAGACTTTCCAGACTTTTCCTGAGAAAATTGATTAGACATTATTAATGATGTCTGAACAACTTGGGATTTTACAGACATTAAAGAAAGATAGGAAGATGATCTGCTGTGAGGCTTTATGTTTGTTTGTTTGTTTGCTATTTTCTTTCAAAGCAAAATTGAAAAACATAATTGTAAGAACAGATCTGCAGGTGATGATGATCACAATTATTGGATTGCCATTGAACATTTTCATTGTCCAGCTATGAAAAAAACCTTTCATCTGCATATAATAGCGAGTAAAGCAAAGGTTGAGAAAAACTTTATAAAATCTAAAGACTTCTCAGACAAAAATGCAAAACTGCAATGTGATTGAACCAAAATCCCAATTCTGTTGTAAATCCTTTGCCTATGGTTATTAGACTTAATGAGCCAATAAATGCCAATAGATCAATGTCTACTTTGGCCTAAAAGCCCTAAGCAATTTACTAAATGAAACAATTTACATCTCTAGACTTACACTACAGATGATGATGATCTGTCTCAAAAATTCGGCTGAAATCCATGTGTAATGGCTGTTCTGAAAGTAATACTTCCTATTTTATTATGCTGGTCTATGAAGTCAGAGGCAGATGTTGGTGGTATGATCCTAGAGGGTAAACCCTCTCAACAATGTTCCATTACAATTTTTTATCATGAAACAGATGGCAGCAGAGGGGCAGTCTGACAAAGTGGTGTCTGACATGGAAGTGTGTATGAAGTAAAGGCATGGAACTAAATTCCTCTATGCAGAAGAATTTGCATGCCTTGACAATCACTGACAGTTGCTGAACATTTATAGAGACCAAAGAGTGGATGTGAGCACAGTGAGGCAATGGGTGGTGAGGCTCAGGAGTGGCAACAGTGATCTGAAAGACAAACCACACTCTGGATGGCATCAAAGACCTCCACAACATGAAATGGAAAGCATCTTGATCAGCTCATCCCCATGAATTGGCTAATGGTGGTGATAACATTGAAAAATAGTGTTCTTTAGCTGAGAATTTTTTCTACTGAACAGTGTTATTGTGCTTTTTCTGTCTGTTTTATTTTCCACTGAAATAACCAGAACTTGAAGGGGGCTTACAAGCAATACAGAGAGCAACATTTATGTTGCCTAATAGTAACAGGACAAGGGGTAGTGGCTTTAAACTAAAAGATGGGAGATTTAAGTTAGAGGTTAGGAAGAAATTCTTCACTCAGAAAATGTTGAGGCGCTGGCACAGGTTGCCCAGGGAGGTTGTGGATGCCCTATTCCTGGTTACATTCAAGGCCAGGCTGGATGGGGCCCTGGGCAGACTGAATTGTTGGGTGCCAACCCTGACCACAGCAGGGAGGTGAAAATAAGATTGACTTTAAGGTCCCTTGCAACCTAAGTCATTATGTTATTCTATGAGATTTAACTTTTAGAGATACAGTTGGAGTTACAGACTTATAAGGTAACTCACTAGAAAAGCTGAATTAAGAGGAAGGTGCAGTTAGCATCTGATGGATGCAGAATGTTTCAGCAACAAGAACAAAAAAAATTAATCCATTTAAAAACCAGGCCATCAGCTTTCAAAAACTATGTAACTGTTTTCCTGCCTTGATTGTTCTGTTGATGGGGTGTGACTTGTCCTTTTGTTTCAGAGGACAAGATTCTGTGGAGCAACTGTGGCTAACATTAACAGTTTTAAATTTGTATCTGAACTTCTCATCAAGTTTAGTGTTTTTTTGTTTGTTTGTTTTGTTTTTGTTTTGTTTTGTTTTAGATCTTTTTCTGTACTCACTCTTCAACTACAATTCCTAAGAAAGCATCCCACCTAACCAAAGATAATTTAGGCCAGATTTAAATCAGGTAATTTTACAACAGCTAGAACTTTAGCAGCTATTTCTCATCTCTGCTTCTTTGCTCACCCATCACAGTTATCAAGGAAAGGATAATTAAAGAAACACATAGTTGAATGTAGTCCAGTTGAATTTAGAGCTTACCTTATTAGTCCTAACAGGAACTGGATTGTATTTTACCATCACTGGCATAGTTTGATTTGTATAATCATGCTGCTGTTCCACATGCATGCTACATTCCATTTTAGCAATGCTTTTTAAAATACAACAATACAAATATAGTTAATGTAAAATTTATGTACTACCATCATTTAATTTCTTATAGATATTAAAAGCAGGAGTAAAAAGCAAACAAACGATAGCCACTGCCTTTCTTAACTCCATCCTATAAAGTACACTTTAACAACCCTGCCCTGCTCAAAGCAGGAAGTTCAGTCTTTAAGACTGCCAAATTAGTGGTAAAGTAGCCTGTGACCAAACAAAAGCTTTCCAGAACCCATTGTTATTCCTAATTTATATATATACACATACATACATAATCTTCATACTGTAAACAGAAATACTTATAGCTGTAATGAAGAAAATTCTTTCTCTCATGAGCCCCAGTGTTTTGAAAAGCATCTTACAGTCCTCAACCTCAAACAATTACAAGTGCCAATTATTTGCTTCCAACTGAAATTACATTGATAGGTAATGTTATTCAAGTCCTCTGGGGTTAATGACAGCAGGTGAAAAATTAGTGAAATGTTTATTAAAAGAACATCCTTTCTCTGATCCCCACAAGCAAACCCTAAGGGTAAAAAAAGTGACACCAAAAATGTAGGCATTAAATGCAGTGAGAATGGCATTTTTTCCTCATAAATAAACACTTCTGAAGCTGCTGTAATGTTACTGTACTAACAAATATAGTTTATTAACAAAAAATATGGTAAATATTAGATTATATATATTTTTTTTAATTTAAGAAAGCTATTCCTATTTATGTGTACTAGTCAGCACAAAGAACTGCCAATAGAAGTTCTGCATGGCAGTCACTTCCTGGCTTGTTTTCTATACCATGAAGCCAAAGCAGAGAATTAAAAAAAGGTCTGTCAAGAAAAAAAGTAATTTCAGTATTTTTGAGGCAATTTTTCACTGTGAAACACTAGATTTGTTCCAATTAACTTTGCACTTCTTTGAAAGGAAGCTGGTATTGGCAGTCATGAGGAAAAGGTCAATATAAGCCCTGGATCCAGTAGAATCAAAGGGACTGTAATTTGGAACGAATTGGGCCACGTAAAGAGAAAAAAATCATAGGCTACCAGAGTCACAGTCTTCACCTTTGGCTTTGCTTTTGTCCATAATCAGAAAAAAGTACTGACTGTGCCATTTGAGACTGTTTCTTTTTCTCCCAATTCATTTGCATTGTGCAATTCTCACCTACAAAAAATCGCCTTATTCAACCAGCTTATACTTTATCATAATATCCAATAATCAGTTGGCCTAAATATTGTCCATGTGTGCAAAGCATGATAATAATTTTTTTCAGTAGGACAGAAGGAACAATTTGGAGACCCCACTACAGCATGACACAGGAGATCTTCCAAAAGCAGGCATGACATATACCAGTTAAGGACTTAAACAGAATTTTTGTGACCTAAATCTATCGCAATAAATGACAATGTTTGAAAAGCTGACTTTGGCTCTTGTGCGCTTTTCTTAGACTTGTGCATCTGTGGATATTTAAAAGATGATTTAAGTAGAAGTTTGAGGGTTTGAATTTGTCTTAAATATTTTGTTGATTACTTACTAGTTTTAAAATATGAGCAGCGGCAATGTTGAATTCTGCATGATATCATTTCTGTAACTCCAAGATAGACGGGACTTATTTGAAGTTGAAAAGACTGTTATTTCATTGGGGAAAGATAAAAAGCCAAGAAAATGCTGAGCTATCAAAACAATTCTGAGATACAAATTACATCCTGAGCTAATCATTCGCATTCACAGCCAAAAGCATCTTCCTTCCTTGCTTGCTTACAGTATTAAAAGTAGCAGCTGCTGTTGAAATCTCCCCTGGAGATTGTTAGGAGTTGCACAAGAAAAGCTATGTGCTGGAGGCCAACTTCGATAAATAACAACTGTAACATTATAATACGAGACAACAACAAAAAAGGCAGTACCTATCTTCATACATGTCAGCTAATGTGGTCTTACTAATTATGATTTATCTACCCACCCAGATAAGTAAATCATTTCATACAGTGCTTCTGCAACAAGAGTAGACTCCATTTCCCTGCTCCCATAGGTTAGTACATAAGGTATTCTCTGCAAGACATAAGGTACTAAATGAAAGAAATTACCCCTAGCATGTTTCTCTTGCAGAGCTCACATTTTCAATATGACTTCAGAGGCTAAGTTTGGTTCCCATGAAACTCAGCAAAAAGCCCTTTTGAGTCTGGACAGTTTATGTGATTGTTTGTAAATACACATGATTTTTATTGTAAGATTTTTCATTCAAACTTCAGTGACAGAATACAAATACATTTCTCTAGGATAATATAAACATTGATAAAGAACAAGGTATGTCATCAATAACAATAAGAAAAGTGCTTAAAAGTAAAACTTAAAAAATTGCCCAATAAAGACAGCTTGAGAAAAAGTATCTTTAAAAGTTTTTTAAAATAAGGTTACCTGTTGAAGTTCTTGTGCATTCTTTATTGACTCTTATACTGACAGATTTAATGAAGTCTAATGTCTGGTTTAACATTTTGCTATGATATCAGTTAGAAGTAAGAAAGTACACATAAGAGTGACAGAATTTCTATCTCTATTTTGTTATCTGTAGAAGCCATAATGGACTCTGAGAAGAAACAGTTTATATCTTCAGTGATTCTTTTTGTGCATTAAGTAATTATTAGTACACTCCTCCAGTTCTTTGCTTTGGACCTTGATTATTATGTATTCTGCTTGGTCATCAATTCTTAAATTAGAGTCTTGAAAAGAGGTAATAAAATCTATGAATCAGAGAGTACGTAGTAAAGTGTGTAATAATAATAATAATAATAATAATAATAATAATAATAATAATAATA
>JAPSGF010000095.1:1703940-1749332 GCA_035772895.1 Perdix hodgsoniae | reverse complement strand
TAATAATAATAATAATAATAATAATAATAATAATAATAATAATAATAATAATCCCAAATATATAAGGCCCAAATATTTATAAGATCAGACTATGGGTAATTTGCAATATTATTTAATGGAAACATGGAAAATTTTCCTCTTTTGCATTTTTCATACTGCTTTTTGTAACAGTTAAAATAAAAGAAACCCCAATTGAGCGAGAATATATTTGCTCAAAATATCTTCATAAAGCCAAATGCAGTCCATTACTGAAACCTTGACAGAAAGGCACTGAGAATTTACCAAGGAGGGGAGATGGAGAAGGCAGTATTTACTTTTTTTTTTTTTTTCCTCCAATTACAGTGTGCTTTGTATTACATGGATCCAAATTTCTGGAGAAGGTCATCCTCGTAAACATCCTCATAAACTCATACAACATCCTGCAGTACGGTTGAAGTTTGGGTCAGTTAATGCTGCCATGCTCCTCAGGAGGGAGAGTAGAAGTGCTGTTCTGGGAGCTGAGCTGTTTGAATCTCTGTCTATTGGAATGTAAATTAATCTACTCCACTCTCACGGCCACTCTCAGTATTTGCTGTTTAAAAAGTGTGGTGACAGTGGTCAGGGCTTGCAGAAGGAAAACCAGAGTGCATTGTTCAAGTACACTGCGTGATGTCATGCAGATTTCTAAAATAATTACTTTGTGTCCCACGCAACAGCTGCTTACCTGTTAGCATAATCATCCTTGTATTAACAACATCTTGTTTGAGCTTACTACTTATTGCACATTAATCAAAGCCTGCAATAAAGCCAAACAAAGTTAATAAATTTATGCTGGTATAAATCTAGAATAAAAGAAAAAATTTTGCATGCAGATGGTCTTGTTTTCCAAATTTCTCTGCCCATACAAGTAAAGTGAACCACTCGATATGCTGCTCATAGGTAAAACCTATCATCCAGAAACTGGAGTTCATGTCCATTTTCTTTTACCCAGTTGTTCCCACGGGACAAAGAAAGTAAGATATATACAACTGGTATTTCTCCCCAGACACATCTTTTGAATTCTGCATTTGTTTGTTTGTTTATTTTTAAATGGGGTGGGGAGACAACACCAGCAAATGAATGATCTTTTCTTAATATTTGAGAAAATTATTCATTGTTTATGTTTTCTATTGGATATGGCTGTAACGATTGTGAAAACTGAAGGGAAAAAAATGGTGAAATCAAGTTATTTAAACAATTTTTAAAAAATTAGAAATACAACAGAGGCCATCTAAAGAAAAAAATAAATAATTGATTAAATTGGCAAATAGTAATTCCCCACAGGATGGTTACCCAGAGGGCATAACAAATATTTTGGTCAGTTTATATTTCAGTGAAGGAAGGAAAAAGATGGTAATTCCTTCATTATCAGAAAAGAGGATGAAGGAATCTCAAAGGTAGCAAGTAATACTCAACTGGGAACTCAGTGGTTAAGAATGATATTGCTAAGAAGGTCATTATGTCAATCTCATGCTGCTTCAGAAATGAAAATGACTACATCCATCACAGCATTATATAATTATCAATTTAGTAACCCAATGGATATTATATTGCTGGTTTCATAACAAATATTTCCTTACCTTACATAGTTCCTGGCTGTGCCCACACATGAGAGAACACTTTGCTGTGCACAAAAACAATGGAAAGAAACTCCTGATGTTAGCTGAAATTGCACCACTGACTTAAGTCTATTTGCCTGGCTGGTACCCAGCACAGTGTGCATGCTCCCAGTAAAATACAATGCCCTTTTCCAGTCCTGATGGGTACTTTGAGATATTAGAAAAACTATCCTTAGAGGATTTACCATCATTAAAGATGTCATACTGGAAGTTAGATATGAAAAGCAAGACAGTTTTTATTGTAGTTTCATGTCGAAATTTACTACAGTTAATTTTTCACTTTAAGTACTTAGATACAGAAATGGATCAAATTAGAAGGAGAACTGAGAAATCTGTTCAAATATTTCAATTTAGAAATAAAAGAAAGCAATGAAGGGAATGTTCAGATATTTTTTTACTGAACTTCAAAAAAAATAAAAGCTAATGGTGTAAAATCAGAAGAATACTATGCAATTAATGAAGTGAGACTAATACTCAGATGAGACGTTACAATTTGATGGTGGTTCTGAGTTACATGAATACACACTGATTTATGGCAAATTATCTCAATTTGCATGCAGTTTCAAATATAAATGAATCCTACCAAATTTTCTACACTACAAATTTTCAGGTACAATGCTTTCAAAAAATGAGGAATTTGTATCTCTGTTCATTATTTCATTGACATTTTAGAAATTTTCGATAAGAAAGGATGAATTAACTTAAAAACAATACTGTAGTAATAGCAGTCCAAAGAGAAAACTTTTTTAAAAATGACTAGTAGTTACCTAGATGCAGATCATACATGACTAAAAGATACCATAATACATGACTTAAAAATTGCCAGATACAAAGGCAGTGATTCCTAGCTGAAGGTGAAGACTCTTGTTAAGTTAAAATTAATGAGGTGACAAAGATTAATTACTAAACTGAGAGAATTATAACTCTAAAGTTTCAGATACTCACAAAACTTCAATTTCTCTTACAAAAATAAATAAATAGAAATCAGTATCATTTTGGTACAGGACTGAGTTGCTTTTTTTTTTTTTTAGAAACAGTAGGTTCTACAGCTCAGAAAGCTTTTCTTCCCTTGCGTAGATGCTGTAAGAATATGACCTATTCTCATAGGTATCCAAGGTATCTCATGGTATCCAAGAAACCCAAAACAGTTGCACTTTCCAAATACTACTTTATGACTGATCCTTATATACTTCTTGGTTACTCTGAAGCCATGCTTCTTACAGAACATGCAGTTTCCATACACAGTGTACATTATGAACATGTGCGTGACATGATGAAAGTAGTAAAGTAAGATGACAATATAAAAAACAGCTTTTCTGGAAGGTGAAGAATGTTTAATAAAGATGTCCTTGTTTTTCACCTGTTAGAGATTTACTGAAAATTGTAGAAGATTTGTTAAAATATAGAGGCAATTAAAAATTGCAAAAGTTGTGAGAGTAAAGATACAAAGGGAAAAAAGGGAGAGAAAAATGTGAAGGAGAAAAGTTCTTCTAAGAGAGACCTGAAAAACCAGAGTACTGCTCTGAAATTTGGTAGTTTTAGTTTCCACCAACTGGTTTTGGAAAATTATGTATGTATGAAAGATGCTACCAGACTTCTTTAGTTTATACAATCATTTAAAAATATCATACAAAAGATACTTTTATCAAGTGAGGCTTCTATTTGCCATTTCCCTGATGCAGTGCCTGCTTATATACTTCACTGATTGGTCACAGTTGTTCCTTCTCCCCAGTATCAGGCTCAACCTTTTCTCTGGTGCAGTCATATTACTGCAAAGGATCATCAGCCATACCATGCAATATAACTGCTAATGAGGCCTTCTTAACATAAAATAAAATTAAGTCATTTGCAGTCCAGATCTGTTCTTTTGTTGAAGTTCTGGTGCATCATCATTAAACAAACAAATACAAAAACACAACTGGGTTGAGAGCAAAAGAGATGGGTTTGGGGTGACAACGAGTGACTGACAAAAATGAGGAGACAGGTGCAAAGTGCTTTAGTCTGGAACTACTTTAAAGGAAATGATTTTTTTAGGCTGCAAGGAACAATCAATGACACAGAAGCTCTGAAGCATAATGAGAGAAGAAGCCAAGAATGAGGAGATCATAGTGCATTTGCATACTGATAGTAAGTTACATTAAGATGAGAAACACTCATATGAGTAAACACTTCTGCCAGCTGCAGTGCTCATGCTGTGCATGGCATGGGGACCACAACAGTGTCCTTGGCTGCTCTTCAGAATAAGCTCAGGATGACTAAGCAGCTTACACAACTTGGAGTAACAGGTTAACAAATCTGAGGGACAGGAAAAGAAATAGCCAGTCAAAATTCATAACCATACAGCATGATGCAAGCTAAGGATTACAGTTTACTGGCTAGAATCAAATTCAGTACAATAGGTGAAGAATATAAAGTAAGGGGAATGCGATTCCCAAAAGTGAGAAGAGAAATGCCAAGCAACCTGCTAGATATTTTCTCCCTGACACTAAACAAGGGCACTAATGAGGCCATATTTGAAATGTAGGATTGATTATCTGTCTCATTCATTATTCTACTAATAAATATGACTTCATGGAAAAGTTACAGCTTTGGCAGACAGCTTGCTACACACATATCTGTAAAGTAAACAAGACCAGGAAATGGGCTGAAGCACTAGCAAAAAACAGTAAAGTGTTTATCCACACTTTAGCTTGCTTTCTGGCACTGCAGTCTCCAGGTGTTCAGCTGACCAACTCAGTGCCCTGTTTGATGCAGCACAGCTCTGTAGCTTTGACTCTTTCACTAAGGAAACCGATACTTTAGGTCGAAACATTAAAAGAAAAGTGAAAATACAGAATTGAAATTGTGTAGGTGGTGATCCTCTTTGCCTCCCCTGAGAACAAGTTTCAGCTTCCATACATGCCAACTTGTTTTCTCTCTTTAAGTCAATATACATCCCTGATCTCCTGGGCAGCCTTCCAGTTATTCACAAGCTCTGCAGTCCCAAATGCCTTTCAGTCCTTTACAAACCTTGTAAACATCTCCATGGAAAGCATGGTATTGGCCTTCCTATAGCAAAAGGCAAATATCACGTGAGCATCTGGCAATCAGGTTGTGAATGTGAGCACAAATTCTAGAAAGTCTGATTCTTTAGCTAATAGTGAATAACTGCAAAGCATACAAGTAGACATATAGATTTAGAGATATTTTTGGACAAATACATTTTAAAGAATTTAGGAATACTCCATGGTCTTTGTAAGGATGTTCTATACTTGTACCATGTATAAGAAGCTTAACAAAAATGAAAGAGAAGAAATTTTGAGAGAGTATCAACTGAAAGTCAATGAGAAGATTTAAGATTTCAACCAGATATAAAAGAACACATAACAGTTTAAGAGGTGAATTAATGTTAAATTACTTCTCGGTCTACATATGAATGTTTCTTTCTGTCGTTCTTTTGATAAGAAAACTGTATTTTCTAAACATGAAAGTCTTTGTGGTAGTACCTTAATATTCTTAAGTGGATGACTTGGGATAGGTATTGTAAAACTGAAATGCACTCTTAATTTGTCCATGGACCTTTCAACAGTGGGCAGATGTTTTTAAAAGCCTTGTTAAGTTGAAGATAGGAGTAGTGAGGGGAAAACAAAACAAAACAAGACAAAACAAAACAAGACAAAACACTACACCCTGGAATGTATTTTTATGAATTCCTATTAAGAAATTCATGGAATAAAAAGAAGTGAAATTTGACCCTGTGGGAGATGCCTTCATGAAAGCAATTACACATGTCATATAAGTTCTAATTAGATTTCATTCACACACACATAAACTATTGCTCTTCACTGGGTGAATTTTATCCAGTGGTGACCATAAGGAAAATATATACTTATTATCCTATATCTGAACAAATAGCTTCTCTGTGGCTTCTCTGACTTTACTGTCATATGTAAATGGCTTGCAAACTTGGTTATTGAAAGAAATAACAACTTAATAAAAATACCGTCAATTTCTAGAAAACAAAAGAAAAGCTAGCCCAATTTCTTGTATTTAAAAGATCTTTAAACAATTTGGGGAGATTTCCTTCTTTTACAATGTAACAGCATATTCAGTATTTTTTTATCAATATCTTATTAATCTTCAAAAAGATGACATACCATGGAATTAATGTTTATTACTACAGTAAAGCCATGAAATCCTTCATCTGCTACTATGATCTATACAAGCCAGTGAACAGAAGAATTAATTAATGTTAGGCTTGTATGGAGCTATCTGAATCCCTGCCAGATTAGATCCTGAAGGTATGAATAGAATAAGAGCAAGTTTACTCACATCATTTGGTGGTACATAGACAGTTGGACTAGATGACCTTAGAGATCTTTTCCAACTTGAATGATTCTGTGATATTATGATTATCCACCCAGACAGCATGCCACCTATCTTTTATCTGATTTTCACAGAATCACAGAATCACCAGGGTTGGAAAAGACCTTCAGGATCATCCAGTCCAACCAACTTTCTCCCACTGCCTTCAGTAACACAGGCAGGCAGGCAGCCTTCTAGTTTCAGACAAGCTCCATCCAAGATTCCTGGATCAGATGAACTTTTGAAGCCGTCAACTACCCCCTTGTCTCTCATGTGCTAAACACTGTAGTATTTCTGGCATGTTTGAGTATAACTCAAAGTGAAGAAGGACTTGGGGGTCCTGGTGGATGAGAAGCTGGACATGAGCCAGCAGTTTGTGCAGTCCAGAAGGCCAACTGTTGCATTAAAAAGGGGTGGCCGGCAAGGAGAGGGAGGTGATTTTCCCCCTCTACTCAGCTCTTGTGAGGCCTCATCTGTAAGTACTACATCCAAGTCTGGGGCCCCCAGGCACAGAGCTCTTGGAACAAGACCAGAGGAAGGCCACTAAGATGATCAGAGGACTGAAGGACCTTTCCTATGAGAAAAGGTTGATGTGCTATTTATCTGCATATCCATATCTTGTATACACACTTAAATTTGTTTTGAATCTATGACTAGCTTTATATAATGAGAGATGAAAGAGCTTAAGATGAAAAGGGAGTGTATAAACAGGAGGGGGAACAACTGTTTACATGGGAGGATAGTGATAGGGCGATAGGGAATGATTTTAAACTGAGGCAGGGGAGGTTTAGGTTAGATATTAGGAGGAAGTTTTTCACCCAGAGGGTGGTGATTCACTGGAACAGGTTGCGCAAGGAGGCTGTGGATGCCCCATTCCTGGAGGCATTCAAGGTCAGGCTGGATGTGGCTTTGGGCAGCCTGGTCTGGCGGTTGGCAACCCTGCACATAGCAGCAGGTTGGAACTAGATGATCATTTTGTGGTCTTTTTCAACCCAGGCCAGTCTACAATTCTATGATCACCTATAAAATGAGTTCTTATAATGCAAGATATTCTGTCTTTGGAGAAATTTATCCAAACAGGAGATCAGTTTCCAAGTTTTTCCATCATTTAGTTCTCTTTTAGCTCCCCTGCTTAAGCCTTCACAGCACTGGAAGTGTCAGGACATGGCTGGCTATAGGACTTACTCCCGGCACCTTTGCTCTTAGACAGTGTCTCTTCACACAAGTAAAAAAGTAGAGGTGAATGTTTTTACCACAAGCTCAACACCTTTATTTCATTTAAATACTTATCACATCTTAGTGGAAAAAGGGGAGAACCTACTCAAGAAAAAATAATACACAGTTTTACAGTATGTGAACCTATGGGGGAAATTTATATAGCAACATGTGCCTAAAAGAAAAAGTTTCAGGTGCAGTTCCTCAAAGATGAATGATGTAGTCTCAGCTTCTGTAGTCCTTTCTTCTTCACACAGGAAATCCTACCGATTTTTTAAATCCTATACAAGATTTTCTTTGAGTATCTAACAAATCTTGAAAGCTTTGTGACCTTTCTGCAGAAGTTTGATTTTCACCTCTGACATTCATGAACAAGTGCAGGCCCTTGCTCTGAAAGATATATATAAATAAAGCTGGCCTATAACCTTTAACAGCTTTTTTTTCCATAAATATGAACAATAAATAAACCGAGTGCTATTTCTTTAATAATAACAGATATCTTCGTTTCATTTTAAAGAGGAATAAGAGTTTCTTTTTCAAAATAAAAGTTAAATGAAGGTAAAGGTGTTTTAGACTCTAATTTATTAATGCCTGTTAAGATGATTTATATCTCCAGCTGGAGTGGGCTTCAGGGACACAAAGTATTATCACTAAACATATTACAACAGTTAAAAGTTCCATACACATTTTCAACAACAGAAACTAAAACAGCTGCATATAATGTGTATCTCTTAGAAATAAAAACACCACCTGGCTCTTCCTCAGTGCTAAAAGCATTGCAAAAATAGATATACTATAGGATACGTGACAGATTCATTTTTACATCTTTTCAATTTATGTTTGGTATCCTTTATTCCATTAAGCAGAATTTTAAAGGCGTATGATCAACATAAAGCATATTTATGAAGTATGTGAGGGAAGGTAGCAGAGTCTGAAACCAGAGTAATATACAGACTTCATCACAGATATTTGCTGTCCCAAACTGAGGTAGTACAATTGCTATGTAATGGTGAAGACCCTCTCTGATGTGAGAGTAAGTGCTACTGGGGAGCAGCATTACCCTGAAAGAGGGCATCAACTGCAAGCAGACCACCACTCTTTGGTCCCCGGATGCTAATCTTCAGCTCCCACAGACAAGTGGATTTGCTGGTGCTGAGTGTGCAGGCACCTGTTTGCCAGAATCAGGTAAATAAACAGGAACCAGGTGCTGCTCAGTGGGATTAACATGCAACAGGAGGAAGCCCATAACTAACTGGTTTTCCAGAAAACACCATCCACAAACAACAGTAACAAAACCCACCAAATTACATAGTACTGAAAGTGGAGGAGAGTGGAGTAAATACTACTAATGTTTCAACTTTGTCTAAATTCAAATTATGAACTAAGGTTGGGACATCTTCCCATCATTAAAACCAGAGTATATAAGTTCAATTAATGTCATATTCCTAAAACCAACATATTACAGCAATGTATCTCTTCATTAGATTCCTGTTAAGAACACTGATTTTACAGTCTGTAGTTATAAACTGGTGGTTTCGGTCCCAACTTTTAGTATTGACTCTAGATTGCTGTCAACCAGAGCTGCTTGTTCTGCTGAGAAGAATATCTTTAAGATGAAAAACTAACTCATTTTGTAAAACTGATATCTTACAAATATGGATAGATACTTAGATTAACTCTCTTTTAATAGAATTTATGAATAATAGCACAAATTCTAAACCAAGCACATCTCTGCAACTCCAAGTGATTAAAAGTCAGTCATGAAATGCCAGAATGACTAATTTATCAGTATAACTACTCCAGCCACACTACAACAGCTAATGCTTTTTTAATATGCCATTGCTGTTATGAAAATGCAAGCCTCGCATTAAGTGTATGTAACAATTTTTATGGATTTATTGCTTAATTAGATTTGTGCCTTTATTTGACAGGGATTATTGAATATAGCATATACTCCTTTCAAGTCAGTGTAAAAGTCTAAGTTAGTTTTTATGGGAGCCTATATTAAAATGCAATTCAGTGATAAAATAAAATGTACCAATTCACTTCAGGGAGTTTTGTTACAGCTTATTTTAATAAGTAGCTATTTGGGTTTTCATCATTTTCCCAGACATTCTTCTGATTAAAAAAGATACTTTTTTAAAAACTATGTGGGGATTTTTCTCTCACAAAAACCCATCTGCTTCTCCTCTGTGATCATATGGCTAAGTCATAATGCTGAATTTATGGTTTCTTCCACCAGGAAAGACAGTGGTTGCCATGAGTGTAACAATTTCACATCTCTTCTGGAACAGGCAAAAAGGGAGCACATTTTATCAGCTGACTTTAGCCTCTGACTTTAGAAGTTAACCAAAATGGATTAAAATACAATTTTTTCGCATACTCACAAAGCACAGAGAGAACCATTCCAGTCAGTTTCTGGAGTACGAGAAAATTGTCACATTATTTGTGCTGACATCTTGTGTGGAATTTATCTGTGCTTTGATAATTGGATGTCAACAATAATTGATAAACATTTAGCCCAATTCCAATGGTCGTGCTCATTGTTTGTATTGCTACACTAATGTAAACAGCATGCAGATTTGATCCCTTACGATATATAGCACTGCTCTCCCACCTGAGCTGAATCTTTCTTGCCACATAGTAAAATTCTGTTAGTCAATCTCTCCAAAGGTTCTTCCTGCAACTACTTTAATGTCAGCCCAGTGTATTGCCATGGGACAGCAGCTGGCATTTCTCACTCATCAGACTTGTCTGAAATGTGAGCATAGAAACATATGCACACATGTCTCATAAGCACATCCAAGTCTCATGGAATTATTCTAGTCAGTGCAATATTTCTGGCTTTAAAATACTGTAATTTGCACATGAATTTATTGACTCTGGCAGTGATAAGGAGAAATACAGATAATTAAGTTACAAAGGATATGAAAAACTATGAGGCAGAAAAACAAAGATTGATGATGCAAACTGTGGCTAGTCTTTCAAGTGGTCTGAGATCTCTGGTGCTTAGAATAAAAGCCAGTCCTGATGAGAGAGGGCACAACAAAATGCCTGTGTTTCTCAGCAACTCTATTTGGAAAGCTTAAAATGTTTCCTTATGCTTCTCTTAGCACAAGCATGAATTTCCTGCTTCAATTTGTAGTCTATAAAAACATCCTATTTTAAATATGGGTGAGGAAAAAGAGCCAACGAAGGCAATTTCAATAATTTTGCATTAAAAAAACATTGGAAGTGCTTTGAAATCTCTAGCCTAAAAGAAAAGATTTACATAAAGTCAACAGAAGTGGTGAGAAGTTGGAGAACAAGTGGGAGTAGTTTTCAATACAGATCTAATATACGGAAGGGCTTAAAAAAGGAAAAATAGTTATAACTGCACCCAAACAAATATTTGTGTGAATAAATTGGAAGGTCTAAATAAAAATATAGCCAGGATGAAAACTGATAAAATTTTAAACAGATAGTTTCTTAAGTTTTTTAGGTAGAGTTTCTTGCGAAGTAGAAACACTCAGAAAATTTTTATCAGTGTGTAGACTCTTGGGCATGCAGAGCAGTAGGGAAGCAAGAATAAAAAATGTCGTATGTTTCACATCAGAAGCTCTAAGCAATTGAAAAGGTTGAATGAGAAAGACTTGCAAGTAACAAGGATTTCCAAAGAACCTGCAGTGGGATAATGGTAAACAATTTTGCCTACAATAAGACATACTTATTTCTACAGTCATCCTACTGGACTGGTTGTATTTTTTTCTTCTTTTCTGATTTTTTTTTCCTAGCCTCTTCTACTCCATGCCTGCCATGCTCTCTTTCCTATACTCACCCCAGGCACAGATAAGACAGCACAAAGAAGGCAGAGATGTTGGCTAATGCCCGGGCTGTGTCCTGGTGCGCACTGATTTGAAGAACAGAGGCTTATTTTATTTCCTTCCACCCAGGATCTACTGTAACATAAACTGTTACTTGTGTTCAGTGAGATTATTCAGATGAATTTATTTACTGCTGTGAATGTTGGTAGTAGTGCAAGTATGAAGGTGCTGTGGAATAAATATAGGCCATTTCAGAATAATGGCTGTACAAAACAGGATGGGCTGGTTGCATCTACTAGAGGGGACCAATATTTCTTTCAGTTTCATCAGTATTTTTTTTTTTTTTCATCTTTAAATCTGATATTCTGTTCACATCATCATAATTTCAGAGTCTCGTTTCTCTTAGGGTTAGATTTCTGAAAATAAACTTTTAAGGGATCTTTTTCCTTCCCTAATTACTTCTTTTTCACTAGCCCCTTTTCAGCTGTCACCTATCTTTGGTAATAATAAAGCTTTTAAACAGAGGTGAAAAATCGTGGCCTATATAATAGCATTAGAAAAAAAACATACCTAGAATTTACCTCTGTGAGAAGTTTCTGATGACAAGGCAGACTTGTATATCTTCCTCCACAGGTAGATCGTCCATAGGTTGAATGCATCAAGACTACCATCTGAATACAATAAGATTTGAAAGGTTATGAATGACAAATACTATGAAGAGAGAACTGTATGGATTTAAAATAGGTGGAGCTTTCACATTTTTCACAGGCACTTTCTTGTGCTGTTTGCAGGATGGATGAAAAGCTGATGTTTATGTGACTTATTAGTGTAAAGGAATATTTTTGGGACACTTCCATCTCTACTGCCATACCCCCACCATCCACCTCTCATGTCATGGGCCAGCATTGCAAAATAGGAGGCATTACTTTCAGAGCAGCTCTCGTACTTCTAGTTATTAACTGGGTAAGTGCAATTATAGAACTGATGAAGCACTGAATCTATTAAATGGAGAAAACAGATATTCAGCATTAGAAGTTAAGGACTATATATATATCTTTCCTATTGTGGCTCTTGCTTGAGGCAAGGTTCCTTGAAAAATTAGACTATTGTAAAATTTATTGACTATGTTAGAAGTTTAAATTTAATTTTGTCTCATCACATTCATACAAAGTAATTCTTCATGTCTAGTTTTAACTGCAACAATGAGGCCAGATGCTTGTCTGATTTATTTGGTTGTCTAAACTCTGGCATAGAGAACAAGTGCTTTGGAGCCACTGTGCCCCACATGTTATATAGCTTTGGCACAGATGAGTTTAAAATACATTATCAGTTGCTCATGAAAGTTTAGAATTTACCCTCTATACCCACGCATGCATTCAAACTTTATTGGAAATCACATACAAGTTTGAGACAAACGTAACTGAAGCACATGGATCACTTGTGTATTTCCATATACAATTTATTTTAGGAGCTTGACACTAATTTATTCTGTAAGGGATACCCTTTCTGACCTCCCAGGCCCAAACATTCTGCTTTCAAAACTCCCTCAAGATCTATCCTGCACACTTGACCTAGCTTGTATGGGAAGCCGTAATCTTTTATGCTCAGCTCCCAGATCTCTTCAAGCCAGAAGGGACCTCTCTGGCTGTTTCATCTGTCTTCTCACATAACACAAGCACAGAAGGCTCTACTTACAATTTCTGCCTTAAGCCCATCACTTACATTTGAATGGTAGCTTCCCTTTTATAGAGGACAGAAAATCCTGAAAGCCAAAACAGACTGTAAAAGTGGCTATTTGTTAACGATGGCTAAAGCTCTTGGCTCCCTTAAGCCTCAAGGAAATCATCTGATTGGGGATCCCAGCACTGCAGCTGCTCTCTAGGAATACTTTTTTTTTTTCCCATCACTTACTACAAAATTCAGAATTTGCTCTTCCTTTTCCCTTGCTGCTTGAGTCCTTGTGTCCACATGCTATTATTTATTATGGACTTTTTGCTTCTCTCATTGACAGAGACCTTTGTTTTGCCTTAAAGTGCAATTCAGAATGAGTGGAAGGAACAACGCCACCAGGGAAAGGGTGTGGAACTGGCAGCAAGATAAATGTAGCTGGTTTGTCTACAGTGTCAGTAGCTGCTGTTGCAAGAAAACAGACTCTGTAGTCTGCTCTGTGTGGAGTGCTCTGGCTATTATCCAGAATAGCACTTACACTCAGGCTTACTTTCAGACATGGTAAGTGTTATCATGGCTTTCAGAAGGATAATGACTGTCCCAGATCCCCACCTTCTTTTTTTTTCCACTCATGAGGTTATTTACATGATTATAACATTTAGCATTAGAGCCAGTACGTGTCTTTGCTATGTAACACAAGCAGAACAAAATGGACAAGCCTGGTACCATGACTCACAGATACCTCACAGTATGGTTTTATCTCACAGCATTTCTGCACTGTAACCCATACTTGTTATGTCACACACCATCTCTATGGGCTTGAAAAGTATCAGATACAGTATTATGTAAAACATTCCCCTTTTTTCAGTTTTAATTTCTTATTCATGTCATGTACAAGCTTTCCTTCTAGAAAGGATAATTGCTATCCATAACTTCAATTATATTTATCACCTATTATGTCACCTGCTAAGGTCATCTTAATTCATAAAACTGCACAAAATTAGACTAGGAATCAAGACACATCTCTACCAAGTTACTTAGCATTATATAACAAGACTATACCTCCAATGGGCTTATGATTAGAGGGCATTACAAGTCTGAAAATAGCTTGCATAGAAACAAAGAGCTATGAGAGCGGTCATCAGGTAAAACAGTGAAGTGTACTTGTACTACAAGTGTACTACACTCAAAAATAGATGTGAATGTCAGGCACCATTAATTAATGATGGAATTTCAAAATATTTCTAGTTTTTTTTTGTTTGTTTGTTTTGGTTTGGTTTGTGTGTTTTTTTTTTAATGAAATGTTCTATCTCTTTAAACTAAAATATCATTATTAAGTGTTACAATCTTTAAGCAATAAAATAGCGTCATCTACAAATTAAGCAATTTCATCACTAATTAAAGGCAATGTAAGTAGAGCTATAAGAGCCTGTTTTTTTTCTGTGCCTTAGAAAAGATTATTTGACAAAGCACAGAACTGTAAAAAACACAGTGTTATTGTTTACACTGCTTACTACAAATACAGAAGTGATATTATCATTCCTTGTTTACTGTTGTTGGCATGTTTACACAGTTCATTGTGATCTTCTGGAAAATCTCTCTCAAAAAAAAACCCCAAACTGAAGAGCATAAACAAATACACATCAGAGTCAAGGAAATTACCAGAACATTTTGTAGTATGTTTCAAGGGCTTGGAGGTTATTCTTCTGCAGGAAAGATCATCTGCTCTTTTTCAGATACTTAATGAACACATTCACATTAAAACTAGATAAAGATCTTTCTAATATAACAACTGAAGAATGCCCCTGATAATAACTGAACAGCTGTTAATGAATCTATTAGCATAGAACAAAGGAAAATAATAGTTTCATTTAGTGTTTTCACACAGTATTCTGTGTATTTTCAGCAGTATTTTAAAATACATAAGAATGAAAAGAAAACAATCTTGAAGTTTAAGCAATACATGAATAAACAACATGACATTAAAAGACGTTAAAATACAATCTTATACAAAGATGTACCCAGCTATTGTATCAGCATGTTACTGAATAAATCAATAGTGATGGAAGAAGACTTTCAAAGAGCACACACTTGGCATTTGGAATATTGAAAAAACATACAATTCTGTAGATGAAATATTTTGTTTAGGTCATGGCATGGACAGTATCAGAGTTTCTAGTATTGTAAGTTTGAAGCTTTCTTGCAACCAAAATACTGAATCTGCCAATGGTGTTCTCTGATGAATATGAGGTAATCTAAACCAAATAATGATCCATTTTTTTTTGTAGATTCCACAAAAATTTGTCTGAATAGAGAAACGCAGAATCCCATTTCACTTAATTCACATAGCAATGATGCATGAGTAGAGGACCTGAGGGTACTATCGTGCCCACCTTTCTTTCTCCTGTCCTTTGCATTATATAGTAAACTGCATTTCACATACCCTTTATCTTACTCAAACTCTGCCACATGCACCTGCTTCAGTTCAGCACCTATTACCATATCACCAACATTTATTTGAGTAGCATTTCTGAGCAATCTATGCCAAGCTTTAGAAAGCAAATAGAATATAAAGTAGCATGATACTGTCAAAGAATACCAGAAAATGTCTATACTTCACATACACAAATTTGTGAGCTATATAAGATCAGCAGACAATTTGCACATTGGAAGCATGTATATTTCGGGAGTGCCTAGTAAATACTGTGGACTTTTAAGGTGCAATTTTCCTATCTGTAAACTGTCACCTTCTCCAATAGAGACTGAAGACAGAATATCAACTTTGTATTTATTTATCATTTAAATCCTAGGGAAAAGAATGCAATTGTCATATATGTATTCTAAATCAGTGTGACATTTACAGTAGAGTTTACAAATATATTTGCATATACACACGTGCACATCTAAGTGTATAAACCTGCACTCCATACACACATGCAGAGTAATTTGAATGATGTTTGGACAGTATTAACTACATAAGGATGTAAAGTGTGAAAGGGTGTCCTTAGTCACCTGCAGCCAGCACACTGTAATCTTGCCAATAATTCAAAGAGAATAATGGAGTTAGGCCACTTTTATGAATCCTTACTCTTGACTATGCTGGACCGAAACTATGATGAAGAAGAAAACTTACCATGAAAAAGTCTTAGCCTCTTGTAACCTTTTGTTATCTTAAAATATGTTTTAGAAAAGATGACTCTGAAAGGCAGATTTCTATTATCACACTGAGAAACCCAAATCTTTTATCATGTTATAGGTACACACTGATTTTTTTGACTGGAGAAAAAGAACAAACAAATTATTGGAAGCATTTGCTTTGTATCTCTGTAAAATACCAGTCTTCACACAACTACAATTTTGGATGTAAATTGCTAGAATACTTCACATAAATTATTCATAATTGGTAATTTGACTGGTCCTGATAGCAAGTGCCATTGTGTGTCATTCATTAATGACACACTTTAAATACTGTGCAGAATAATATGAGCCAAAACAGTGACAATTTCAGCAACAAAATCACCAACTTTCACCTAAAGACTGTTTGGTTAGCTCCTTAGTCTATTCCACCAGTACATCCTCTGAGAGGATGCCAGTTTTGACTGGATAGGTCATATGGTTGGCAACAAACAATTACATCTCAGTCCAACATTTGGATTTTTATAAGCTCAGTTTTATACAGTTTTGTCCAGAAGGTTAGCTGGAGCTTTCATCTAACACATGCAATGAAGCAATTGATAAAAATTTGGTATGAATAGGCTGATTGATGAGTAGTGTTCAAACTGTAATAATGGTCAGTATTTGTAGCAGATGCTGGGAACTTGTCCCCATTCCCGAGTAAACCTGAAGATATGGTTGGAGGATGTTGATTCTCAACAAAAAGTTCCTGGAAACAGTGAAAAGGTCAGTCTTCTCTATTAACTGCTTTTTCTTTTTCCCACAGTCTGAGATTTCAGTTCAGATGTGTCGTTTTCCTACTCTTTTTGTACTTCCAGAAGTTTGCCTTGCTTAATTCCCATGAGCACTGCTTCTGACTTATCTCAGCTCTTGCTATCATTAGTAAATGATAGCAAGAGACAAAAGGACAGATGTGTTTCAGATAATAAAAGAACTGCTCATTTGAAGACACATGTTAGTAGAGATCCAAATCCAAAATTATTTGTTTTTTTTTTGGCTAGTAAAAGTTGTTTTTTAAAATTATTTCCCAACGTGCATTGTACTTCAGGTCCAGAAGTTTCTAGACTCTTCAAGATGAGTTCTTTCAGTTAAGTAAAACCCTGAAGCCAGTAGCAAAACTCACATTTATTTTGATGGGACTGAGAGTTAGCTGGCAGTGGGTCCAGAAAGTATCTTAAGTAAATATACTCTTCTAAGGTTTTTCATCAACTCATCAGCACAGGAAGGTTAAGCAGCTCAGATAAATCAACAACTGCTTAGGTTGGATGAAATCTCTGTTAATGTTAAGTCTCTTCAGGGAAAAACGTAATAGGTTAAGTTCATGCACTTGTTTCTAGACTGAATTAGCTACAGTATTATGATGAGGTGATATATAGTGATTGAATTTTCACCCTTATGAGGTTCAAGGATAACAGAGATTGATGAAGTAGCATGGTATTAATCAGGGTTAATAAAACTCCACTGTACAGACACAAATGATAAAGAAATTCAGGTGGAACACGTTTTCTCCTTATTAATATATACGTTAATCTCTGCATTTTGGGGGTTTAGAAAAAAAAGAGTAATGGCATGTGGATATCAATAATCTAAATATACAGAAATGAAACAAAGCAACTGTTCAGTGACCTTTCAAAGAATTATTTGCACAGTATTTATGCTTGGCAAATCACTACACCGCTATAGCCATCAACAATGAGAAACTGCCAACCTCAAACTTAAACTATTAAGCAGCCTAAATGCACCGAATTTTGTAGGTTTATTAAACTTTAAGTAAGTTTACTGGCAATTAGAAATCCATTTATTTTGATACTTGCTGTGTCATGCTCCCAGATACATATATTCTTCTAAAGACAGGTTGCCTAAACAGGCTGAGTCCACGAAGTTGTACAAACTTCATTTTATAATGCATCTATGCAGCAAATGGATTTGCTCAGGAAGAGCCTGTGCATTCCTGGCTGCAGCCTTGTGCCAAGGTGGTTGGGTATGCTCTGTATCTCACAGCAGTCATTTTCCCTTGCTTTCTTTCTGTCACTTCACTTTCTCTCTAGCTACATAAGGTTCCTCTGTGAAGTAGATAATCTCAGAGAAAATTTTATATCCTTAGTGTGTCTATATTTACATTGTGATTTCCTATATTCCTCCTAGCTCAAGAATAAAAATGGAAGCCTGACTGGTACATAAATCTAATGTACTGAATGAAGCCTGTTATGTGAGGACACATCTATAAAGGTGGATTTCACTGATTTAGTTTCCTGCTACAGGAAACTATAAAGGATGTTAAGGTTTGTACAGGAAACATTGTCTTCTGTTGAATTAATACTGGATTTACATTGAAGCAGGGCTATCTATGTGGAGAGAATATATTCAGCCTGATAACGCTTGGCAATAAATGATTCTAGCATTGCTGAAGAATCTTCTCAATTTCTGATTTTTCCTGCAGTCCGTCAGACTGTAGAGGCAGGTCACTCTTTGTGTTACATGGATGAAAAGAGAACATACAGAACTAAACCTGGCAGCATTAGAGGTGGCATCTTGCTTCCTGCTGGTCAGACTTTAGTACAATCACCAGATCTTCATCATGTATCTCTGTGCCCTCAGTTAAAGTTAACTGCATCCCTTGTCCAAGATTGCATATTATGCCCCAGTGCTATCATAATGGACTTGTACCAGTATCTAAAATTAATGATAACATATCATGTTCAGTGCCAGGAAATTTTAATATTACAATGGTAACTGTGGTCTTCTCAGAACTAATTATTACTATGTTCACTTAGAATATTATCTATTCTCTTTAATTTTATTCTTTTTCAGAACCAGAAATCTTGAGACCCGATTAAATGAAAAAACTATTTTTGCATGTGCAGACAGTGAGAAGTTCCTTCTTTCATTCCAGATAGTTTGTGTCCATTTGAGCCAGTGTCAAAATTCATGTCAAGTTAGAGTCATGAGTGTCACAGCTTTGGATGGGAGGGAAGAAAACAAAATGCAAAGTACCAGAACGGAAATGCTTTTATACATTTATTTCCTTGGTCAGAATAGCCTAGAATGTATTTTATCACTTAATATTGGCTGTTTGTGCTACAAAAGGTGAAACAATTTGGCTGCTTTCCAAATGAAAGGGAGAATATTCCAGCAGTCATTTGCAACCAGTTTGGTCTGAGTCTCCTGGAGCTACAAAGGTTATCCAGAACTATAAAATCTGTTTGCAGTGAAGTCATATTTATGTTTAATGAGATTCAGTAAAATCTGAAAAAAACTTTTAGAAAGTCATCATTTTGGTACCATGTATTTCAGCAATGGCAAAATAACACTGGAAAATTTTTCCTAAGAAAAATTGGGTTTGATGTCATTAACAAAGTAAATAGTATATTAAGGAGTATCTCCATTGTTCAAATATTATGTAGTCTGCATTACTAATTGCATGACCAACTTCAGCTAAAAAAATTACAAGATTATACCCCTCAAATCAGTTTCGATGTATGACTTTATTAGAAATGTTTACTAGAAATGACCTGTTGGCTTCAGGTAATTTCTTATTTTCAATAAATTGGATAGAAATACAGGGCAGTTTCACAGTTTCACCTTTCACTAACCTACCATGTTTTTTGCCTTCCCTTGCAACTTTAGACAGAGAGCCTTCTGCTAGCTACAGTAAATCATCCAACTTTCTGCATTCATTTTCAGAATAACTCTTTAAGATCATATCTTTCATCAGCCACTGCATCATCACACATATTATTTAAGTGATTAAGCACCCTTATGAACCAGAACATGTTACTAAAAGCCACTAGAGCATTTCAAAAGTGAGTAATTTGAAGGAAAGTTATATAACAAGATATTCATTCAACAAAGGTTTTTATTCATTTAATCAGGCAATTTCCTCTTTACGTGTGTCACTGGGGTACAGAAAATCAAATTCAGTTTGGGAAATGCTGTAATGCGAGTAAACTGATAAAGCAGTAATGAAAACAAAGCGTTTCAAGCCACCATATGTAAGGGTATTTTATTAGGTGCTTAGACTGTCCAATGGATTTCGTTGTAAGCTAGTTTCTTAACTGTCAGTTAATTCTGAAGGTGGGGTAGGCCTGTGTTACTATTTTACAATCCAACTAGATTATTATTATTTTTTTTAATGCATTCTCATGTTTTACTGACATAAACAATGGGTACAACTTCTTTCCTTATTCATTATCTAGTACATCTCTTTTTTAGTTCTGAAAATTACGTGTTGCTTTCTGCAAGCATCAAACTTTAAAAAAGGGTTTCAGGGCTGATGGATTGGGGTTTTCATCTTTACAATAGCATTGTGGTTAGATAAAGATGAAATAAATTGATGAAGCACTATGGAATGGAAATTAGCCCCACCAAGCAAAGAGAAGTTACTTTTTGATTTAGCTTATTCTCTCATTCTTAATAGATGTTCAATATTTTCATATATTAAAAAAAAATATTAAGTACTAAGCAAATACATATCTTTCATGTTTAATAACTGGATAGTTCACACATGATTAAAATGTTTTTATATTATTTAATCAATTAAGTATTAATAAAACAACAAAAATTGTGAAATTATTTTTGGACAAATGAGATTGGACATGAGAGAAGAAAACATAAAAAATAAATGAAATATAAAACATCCCTCGAAGTGTGCATGGAATCAAAAAGCATGATAAATAAAGCTGTGTTAGAAAGCCGAGCAAATTCAAGGTATTCAGCTAAGGGTAAGAACAGACACCATGTTAGACATGTGAAAACAAGAAAGATTGTAAGTTGAGTTAGAAAAAGAAAATCCATTTCTGAAGGGATTTGCTTTGATGGCTAAAAGTTGCTGCTGAGAGACTGGTACTTACCTATGTTTGGAAATACTGTGAATGAGAAACTGCAGTTTAACATTGCCTCTCCACTCTGTCCCATTTGTCCATATACTTGTAGCAGATTTTTTTTTGGTCTTGGGAGCATTAATTAAATAGATACTTCAAAAAGCAGCATATAGCTCTATATATCGTGGTATGATTACCTCAGTGAAGAAGAACTTCCCTAATTTTTCTCCGCTTGCAATTGTACCCAGCATCCTGGCCATTCACCAACATAGTCCATCTCACTAGTGTGCAGGGACATTATGAATAAAATATTTTCTTTGATATTCAAAAATCTCAAAACGTCCTGCCCAAATAACAGAGCTAGTGAAACCTGTTTCTTCCGAATTTGTAACCACTGACTTTCAGTCTCCTATCAAGAATCGGATGCACTTTCAAAGTGCAAAGGAAAGAAAAGAATTTATGGTTATCTTAGAAATATGGATATCATGATTTCCTTTTTTTTTTTTTTTTTTTTTTTTGATTACATTTAGCGCCAGTATTATGACTGAATTCTACCTGCTTTCTCTTCAATAGAACAGTAGGTCTGCTCTGCTTGACCCATGAACTTACACAGCACTCTTCCTCCAAAGTCAGCACATAGGTCCCAATTTCTGTGGAAACAGAGGGGAAAATAATGAAACAGGATGGCAGGTGAATGGACATCCAGGCAGCATACCACAATAGACCTTACTCCATTGGGAAACAAATACAAAAATATAAAGAGTCATATACAGTTTCAAAGGAAGAAATCTCTCCTTTAACTTCCTGCTTCTGCCTGAGGGACATGGAACTGAATAGTAGAACTCCTCACACACAGTTTCCAGTCAGAGCAACCTTAATGCTGAATACAGCATTTTTTCATTGCAGCTGCAATTTCTATTCCTGTTGAGTTAACTTGCTTTTTGGAAATGTTTTTTGCATGACTGAGCATCGTGCTAGCAGAGAATGATTGTGCCCTAGAGCTCTGCCTCTCTGCATTTCATCATGTTACATAACTGCTTCATGTCTCTAAAAGCTATCTTCTTGTGCTATACCTACATACCTCTCCCCCAGAGGACACAGCTCCCTCCATGGCTGACAGCTTTTTACCGTTTCCATGTTTTCTTGTGACTTTTCCATTTATACTGGCAATAAGATTTGTCTTTCCCTTCCGGCCTTATCTTCATTTCAGAAGGTGAGCAGATCTCCAGAAATGTCCTTGAATTCATTTAGTAGTTTTGTTGCTTGTGCCTTCTCATTAAGCAAGAGAGATGTTGGCAAGACGAGTATTTTGAGGACAAAAGTTGAGTCATGAAGTTAATGAACAAAGACAGCATTATCGCCAGCACTTATAGTAAGGCATTACATATAAAACAATGATCATCCTTTAAAAGTTCTAGCAAACACAGAATAATTGTGTGCTTCTTTCAAGCAGGGAAGCCATCAAGGGAGAAAACCACATGTCAGAAACTAATAAAATCTACCAGTCAAAAGCAAGTGGACAAACATATTTGTTAAGAAAACAATATAGCCTGAAACATTCTAGGAACTAATTATTCACTTGACAGTTCTGTCTCACAAACACATAAAGACACTTCATGAATGGATTTAGCTGTCTGGTTGCAGGACATTTTTAATCATTAAATATTTGCCAAAAACCCAGTGCTGGAAGAGACTGCATTGCCAGTGGCATAAATCAAAATCTTATTGTGAAGTCTATTTTCAATGTGCTAACCCTGATTTGAAATCCAAGCTATTACCTCGCTTTTTTTGGTCTAAATGCTGGTGTTCAGCCACAAAATTTAAGCACAACCCAAAAAAAAAAAAAAAAAAAAATTGAAGAATGTACTGGGCTGCTAACTTCTTATTTATGAGGACAACTTTGATGGACAGAATGAGAAGCAACGCACAAGCAATGTGACAGCACCTGGGGCTTCTGCCACAATTAGATTTCTCTCCAGCCAAGAGGGGAAAATATGGAAACCAGTAAAATCCTGATGTGTTCATTCTGCTCTTCACAAACAAGGGTGAGAAAAGTAATTTGCAGTAGAAGACTGCAATCACATGGCTGGTACAGCTTCTCCTTTGGGATGGTGGAGGTAGCAGGCAGCTTCAGGAGATTCTCGCAGGTGGAGTTGAGAAGAGAGCTGCTCTCATTTCCAGGGAACTGGACAGCCTGAAACACAGATCTCCTGTATTCAATAGCACTTGTCAGGGGATGGAGCAGGGATACAAACAACTTTATCTAATCTATGCAGTGGCAAAAGAGCAGATGTTTATGAACAATAATTGTGATGTACTCCATAATTTGATGGATAAAATGGAAACTTCATAACTATGTCTCTGTAGAGAAACTTTGGCATGAGAATCATGAAAGCATGACCATTTTATGTGAAAATGTAAGTTTGGAAGAAAGAAGTTGTTGGAAATGGAGACAGACATACCTCAGCTGTCAGATTAGATCAGGATGTGACGTGCCCTTTGCGATGCCTGCAGGAGGGATAAATCACAGTGGCCTCCCATAACTCCCCCTCCAACCTTAGAAGATACTTTTTGGAAATGTGTAACAATTCCAGTTAGATCTTAGAGCCTAACTGATGTTATTTCTGGAGATGTTCGCTTGCAGAGAATCCTGGCCTGAGCCCAGCTGCAGAAGATGCCTAGGTCAGTTGAGGTTATTATTTCCCAAGCCAGTTTATAACATGAAGAAGTGACTTCTGTCATGATACCATAATACCAGTCTATGTCCTCTGATAATATTTCTAGATGAAGCCAATGAAGGTCATTAGCCCCTTTCCAGTCCCTGACAGTAAAAATGAAATTCTGAGGCACAAGGTTTGGACTGATGCACTGTTTAATGCAGTCAGTATGCTGTGCTGTGGATGTACTAGTAAAAGTGGCACAAATAGCAATGCATCCTGAAATCTTGTGAACTATCAGTCGGATTTATGTTTCCCACTTCTGTTTCACTGTCCTAAATTGTCATTTTTCACTAAGGCATGGTAAAAGCTAAGTTAAGTGCTGAGATGGTTTGAACAGCTGATGAGCACCAGCCTTCAATATACAGGCATGAAGTAAAGAACTTACAGCAGTCTGTGCTGCTACGGTACTGCTCTGCAGCTCTTATGTACAGCTAACCACACTGCTGGCTGAGTATTCTGCTGTTGACTATTGATGAGAGCACATCCCAGCAGTGAATTAGCTTGCCTAAATGCTTTTACCATCCATTAGCAGGGAATACATAAAGTATTACTCAGATGGTTTGCATCCAAATAAATTCCTATGAATTCACTGCCTTTTCTCTTTTTGCATTATTAAGTAGAATAATTAGAAACTCATCTTCACAAGTTCAGTTAAGCTGAATCTATGTTATTCCTTTACTTACAGAAAAGTAGTATCCCCATGTGGATCCTTGAGTCTCATCAGATAAACAACGCAGAGCACATCTGATCACTGCAAGAACTCACAGCCATGACTGAAATCATGACAGCCTTGGAAGAAAATTCCCACTGAACAAATTCAGTTCTTAATCAGTTTTCATGAGACTTGTTTGTGAGGTACTGTATATATTCAGGAATTATTAGAAAAATCCAGTAACAGAAAACTGTGAAAACAGTAAGAAAAATGGGGATTTAAAATTTTTAGATTCTGTCTAGCCCAGTGTCATGGACTGTTTCAAACATGTCCAGCAGTTGATGCTCAAGTAAAATTTTGAAGTCAGGGCATTTTTTTGGACTGTCTAAGAAAATATTAGGAGAGTGAAATGTTTTGTAAGTGTAAATCTCCTCTAAAATCAGTGACTTTGTGAGGGATTTAAGACTGGAGCCAAATCAGAGTTCTATGAACAACCTTTACAGTTGCAAAATTAAAATCCAGTTCCTACTATAAAGATTAAAAAATTAGGACACTGATTTTAGGATTAAAGACACAGCCTGGATTTTAGTGGTCATGACTCATGCCTGATTTCTGTGTTACTGCCCTGTTTCTCAATGTGTTGCAACAACCATAGCACGCCTCTGCTGCATCCTATTCTTTCTTTTTTTCCTAATTAAAATCCACATGTTAATTTGGATTGCCCTTTTTTTTTTTTAAATCCAACTCCTGCAGTCTGTGATCATAGATTTCCATAAAGGTTACAGTTAAATTATTATTATTTTTTTTTACCAGATGTTATGCATATTTAGTTAAAAGATCTCTTGAATTAACTGTTTGTGCTTACATCATGTACAGAATTTTGTAGTTTTAAACAATATATAGGCAAATTAAATCAGTAACTTATTCCAGCAACACTGATAAAAATATGAATCTAAGAACTACTAACAGTTGAATGCAATAAGAATGTGGTACAACACACCTGAAGCCTATTCCAAAGATTAATATCTTCCAAAGATTAATACTTAAATTCTATGGTATCTAAGTTCTTAATAATAAAGACTTCAACAATGATACTCATTTAATATGGAAAAGGATCACATTTACATCCGTCCTTTATCCAAAGCATATACCACTGACCCCAACTTACTTCTTTGGTATGCCAAGTAAATGCACATGCCACTCAAATACTTTTCTTTATAAATTTGGACTTCAAACTGCACCCTAGATAATAGGAACCTCATTTGGATTTGAAATGAATCAGCTTTCAATGAAAAAAATATAGCTATAATTTCCACATGGAGAATTTTTTATTATAAAGCAAGGTTTCAGAGCATTTTTTGAAATGTTCTTTGATTGAACTCTGTGGTCACATGCACAGCGTGCCATAATGATATGGTGTGTTTTATTCTTCATAATAATCTAAATAATAATAATAATCTAAATAATAATAATATCTAATACATAGATAACTGACTTTTTCTTGCACCCTGGGTCTACTTTGGAAATCTTTCATTTCTGAAGTAAACATACACACACAAGGTATAGCTTTTCAGTTTCTGAAATGCAACAGGATCATAGCTAAGGTAGTCACAGGGTTTTTTAACTTGAAGGTTAGAGGATATAATTTCCTAGCTCATGAATGGAACAGACATTTTGTTAACAACCTTGAAACTGAAGATCACGCTATACCTTTGACTGGTTTGACAGCTATTATCAGATCCTGCATCCTGAAATGTATTATAACACAAGACACTTTAATCTATTTCTTGACATTCACATATGTGGAAAATGTAACTTGTGGAATATAAGTATCATCTAGTTCCAAGAATTTTAAATAAATGACTGTATTTACTAACACACATGTATATCTTTAAAAATATGGAGGTAAAAAAATGTTTTCCAAATATGTATTTAGATTACAGCTAGTAAGACTTATCAGAGGAAGCTATCTAGGGTATATTTGCTTACCTCCTGTTTGTGTTTTTTTTTTTTTTTTTTTTTTAATTGTAGTTTTTTAATGGATTTTCAATCATGGAAGAAAATCTTCATTTTCTTCTCAGTCAGCACACAGAATTATCCTAATCTGTTGGTGTTTATCTGCTCTGTAATACAGAAGAAACTTAGATTGTGGGGTTTTTTGTGGAAAAAAAAAAAAGGAAAAGTATCTTGAACAGATTGATGTGGAGCCAAAACTTATGTAGAAATACGAAGATCTTTGAAAGCGGAATGTGGAGGCTCTTTGGCTTTAGCTTTGGATTTTGCTAGAGTAGAAATCAACAAGAATCATTTAGTGCCTAAACATGATATTAGATGCTTGCTCAGAAAGTAATGCCTGTTATTTACTTCCCCGGAAACTACAACCAGTACAAAAAGAACAACACATTATTTGATAGAGCAAATTCTCAACTACAAAGCACTATTTTTCAATGCAGCCACCACCCTGGTTATGCATTTTTTGCCAGTGATGAGCAAGAGCCTGTATGCTGCACTCATAAAAATCTGCATCAATGGAGGTGACCAAATGACCAAAACAGGTGACTGTTGCTATCATCACTGCTGAAATGCACCATCTACTGCCTCACTGTGCTCATACCCATGGTTTCGTCTCCAAAAACATTCAGCAAGCATTGATGAATGTCAGTTTTTTCCACGAGGAGGAATTCAACAGCATACCTTTGCTTCCTACCTTTCCTTCCATCTGTCACAATGCAACAAAATATAATTGAATGTTGGTGGGAAGGTTCAACCTCTACTGACACATCACCAAAATCTGCCTCTGATGTCACGGGCCAACATAATAAAATAGGAGGCATTATTTTTGGAGAAGTTCTCATTCATTTCTTAAGTTCTAGCTCAGGAAAGAAGAGATCAAAGAGACCAACCTCTATATTAGGAAAAGATAACTGTGAAAAAGACTGGAAGATCATTGCTCAGATAGGCCAAATGGGTGACAATGGTGACTATGAAATCTTCACCTCCAAAAAAGTGAAGATCCACCATATGTTTTTATTTTGAAATGATTTTTTTTATATATATATATCTTTGCTCCTCCTATAAAGTGGTGCAGATATTCTTTGCCTCTATGTGAGTGAATACTCTTCAAATTTCTTCCAGTTATTCACTGACACAGCTAAATATCTTTCTATTCAGAGGGCATTTCCTAGGATGAAAACTATTTCTTCTCTTACTTTTCATATTATTTGATGTTCAACTTTCAGAAATCCCCAACGAGAGACATAAAACAACAAACAACCAAAAGGATGAACTATATATAGATTCAGCTAAATGCTCTGATTCATACATTCTGGAAGATGGGCAGAAACATTCCTCCTTTACATTCAGATACAGTAAGGACATTTGTACCCCCACATTCTCTCAATAATTTCTGAAAAGCATACTAGACTAAAGGAAACAATGAGCTTATAAACAATTGAAGTTTGGTATCCTACTGAGTTTTTTCTTTTCTTTTGTGTCTTCTACAGGCATCATTGTGACAATTTCAACTGTCTGAACACCTTCCAAACCTCACTACATCAATAATACCTCCCTGAGTCATGAAGTAACCAGCTAGGGAAGAGAAGGCAAGTTCTGTGGTCAGTTTGGAGACATACATGTATTAATTATCTAGGTAGTATATGCTTGCTAGTCAGCAGGTTAAGTAGGTCAGATAGAGTCTGGTTTCACCATATTGCACTGTGTCAGGATGTTGAAGTGATATTAGTTTCTCTCCTCTATTCGACATAAATTTTCTGTGATCTTCTATGATTCAGTGCCTTTGGTCTTGGTTGAACCTGACCAGAAGGCATAAATGTCCCCAGAGAAAAGAAGTGGAAGGCTGAAAAGCTGGCAGATGGACGGTGTAAGTCCACATGCCTCATTTTCTTAGAAAAGCAGGCCAAAGGTATTCCAAATCCACCTCAAACATTAATCTTGAGAACAAAATCTTTTCTGAAGAGACTGAGTGTAGTCTGTTGTACAGCTGATGAAACATACTGAAGCATAGGGTGCATAGGAGGACTGTATACAAATAGAAAAAGAGTGAAGGATAGCAGTAAACAGATTGAAAGTCCTAGAGGGAAAAATGTCTCCTTTTTTGTTTTTAAAAATATGCAACCATGAAAGATGTAGTCATCTTTTTACATAGAGAAGATAGAATGGTTATACAAGTGCTAAAAGAGGGTAAAATGTGCAGGTGAACAGGAACAAAATACGTTAACACACAGCTCGCAGAAACAAAACTTCACTTCAGCAGCTTGCAAGGATCATGCCTTGGATTAAATGAGTGCTCATCATTTCTTTGCCAACCCATCTGCCGGTTCTTTGTGAACACAAAAGTCTTCTACACTCAACATAACCCTGAGACACACATTATTATGTCATGTGTACAATTTTCAGACACATTAATGGCAATTAAAAGTGAAAGACACAAAATTTTAAAATAGCCAGAAAACATTGTTATAATCACATACACCATTATGACAGAGAAGGGTCCATAACATCTTCTTCCTCATCATTATGTATGAATACTGATAGGGAACATATAAAGTTTTTAAAAAGCATAATTCTGTTTTTTACATCTTTTATGCTTGCTACACTCTGCAATTCCAGCCTCTTTTACTGTTTGAGCATCAAAATAATATTAAAGACCAGCTATGAGCAACAAAGACAAAAAACTTGTTCTGGAAAGGGTCACTGATAGCACTGTTATACTCACTGAGGTTTTCAAGTGAAAGCAAGAATTCCATAGAATAATCACCAAATCCAGTTTATTGCTCTGATTAGTGACAGACACCACAATATTTATCCTACAAGAAGTAGACTGAATAGTTACAGTTCTATGTATGGTGCAACGTGAAGAGGTAAAACCTACAAGAAATTGGGAACTTCACAAGGATCACATATTCATTTTAGAAGAAACAAAGACTTAACCGAAAGAAAGCAAGGAAGGAAGTCTCTTAAACTCTTTCTTTCCTAGTAAAATTATTCCTTGCTCCATCACCCCCATTACAGCGGCATTACATGTGAAGAAAAGGCCCTTTATAACTGTATTGCGACCAACATTTTTCTCACATTTTAAGTCACTGAAGAGCAGGAAATAGTTTCTGCACTCAGAAAGACGGTTCAAGGCTTTTAACAGTTAAAGAAACAGTGGTGGTATTTTGAATTATTAATATATATATACATACTTTCCTTTTTATCCTTTCTCTGCTCAACCACTGGGCCAAAGTTAACTCATTTTGAGTTTTTCTGGACTCTTCATGCAATCATAGATGACAGCATTCTTCATGCACTATGCATTTAGTACCTTAACTGAGATTACTGGAAAATTATCCTATGCATGATCCCATTTATCCCAGTCTAAGATTAGTATGAGGATTAAGTGCATCCTCTTTTATGGAGAAATGAGGTTCATACGGGCAGAAATGTTTTATCAGATCCATGCAAATGATCCTCAGCCATCTGTTTATAAATAGTTATGCCATAAGATAAAATTTCTTATCTTATTCATAGTGACAGTTCCTTATCTAAACTCAGAAGAATATAAAGGAAGAGTTCAATTCTCATGTCAGTAGAAATTTTACATTCCTTTAATAAACAGTCTAAGTGTTATTCTAAATGTCTATCCACAGCACCAGATGATTTCTCTAACAGAAGAAAAAGCAGAACTATGATTCTGTCTTTAGCAGCAGAATAATACACCCTGAGAAAATTCCCATCTGATATTTGCACAAATGCTGCTGCAGTAAAGGGGATGTGCCTAATCTGACAGATTTAAGGACAACACCATTGCCACAAACAATTTCAAAGATGTCATATTTTACAACTGTCAAGTCTGATATTTTCCTTCAGAGAGTAAATAATGGTTTGCTCATGCTGGAGGGAAAGAAATTTAAATATGTTAGCAATGAATATTCTGAAAATGAATAGTTTCAAGGCAGTTTGTTAAAACAAAAATCAACAGCCAGTCCTTCATTTCTTTTAAAAAAATGGCTTGAACACTCCTTTGGATTGCAGATGTATTTCTCTAGAAGTCACTATCTAGAGGAAAGGTTAAATTCAGGTGTCTTAAAAAATACAATAATAAGAAACTGTCAATAGCATGGTAATCTACAGAAGTGCCAGACTGATGCCATTCAGCATGCTGTAATAAGTTGTCTATTTCCAGTCTTATGTGCAGACAGCCATAACATCAGGTAGTGCTTGTTTATGTCTCTTATACAGGGGAGCTAAGCCACACCAAACAGGAGCATATGCTTACAGTGTACTGTTTGCTGTCAGTTTTTACGAGCACTGGGCACCCAACAGATCTGTGTGTCACACCTGTGTGCTTTGAAATGTGGAGTTACTGGTGTGCTGTAAAGCACGTCTACCTGCTCACTGAGTCATGACTTCTTCAGGCAGAAAGGCTGGTTCGGTATGATCACCTGCACCATGCACTATTTAACAGGGCACAAGGCAAATATACTTGAATATGATAGTGGGAAAACAGCAAAAGAGGGAAACAGAGTATAATCTCTTCAGGAATTTCCATATTGGCAGGTACAATTTCATGCCACTTTCAATGAACATATAATTAAGGGAACTGTAATCAGTTATATATCTCCATATTTAATGTGTTGATAATTTCCTCACAGTGGATAAAGCAGTGCATGATGAAGACTTTATGGTGACTACCTACCATCTAGGTTTTCAAAAAGTGACCGAACTTCATGAGCCTTTGAAGTAAAAATGTAGTTACTCTTGCAGTGTTTCAGAACTTTTTGTTATGCCCATTGGAGCTTTTACAGGTCACTTAGCTGAATTATCAGGATTACAATCTCCTATTCAACATGATTAAGAGTCAATAACATAGAAGCAGAATGCTGTAAGGGAGTAGGTTAAAAAGGCTTTTAATAAGATGGAGGCTGTCACTGTTATCATACAAAATCAGTTCTTCAGTTGAAGTAATTTTACATGTAGCAATTGTCTTTGTAAATGCAGAGATGGCTTCTGTCAATTGGGATAAGCCTCACAGCACCGAGGCTTACGCTGCTCACTTCTCATCTCTTTATTCAAATTTACCCAGGTACCTTATAAAATAGACACAACAGAAAATCAGGAATGTGTATAGGCTATCTCTCCAGTGCTTTTAGCTGTGAAATGACCATTTTTTCCTTGCTCTGCTGTCAAGCATTTTGTCTGCCTGCTCTTTCCTGGCTGTTCCTTCGTTATGGACACTAACTCCTCACTGACAGTTGGTTTGTTCCTCTTATAGAAGAGAGACAGGCAGAACAGGAACGATTTGTGAAAAACTGGGCTGAATACACTGGAAATAAAAAAAAGGCAAAACAAGAACAGAACACACAATCTCTGAGGAAAATAAACTCCAGTGAAGTTTGCTGGAAGAGTGTTGCTATAAGAGATAACTCTTAAATTTGGAAAATCAATTTCCAAACAAACTTGCAAAGCCACTTTATATCAAATTCTCCAAAATGATTACTGCAATGGAATTATTAACTAATGAACAATAAGGCCTTTAAGAAACAGAGCACATGCTGTATGATGCAAATCATTATCATTTTTCACATCTAAAATGCACAAATGTCGTCTCAAAACATACTCTGATGAAAGACATAAGTAATGCAGAGGAAACAGTCTTATATCACCCATTGTTATTTTGTTTGCATTTTGCTTTTATTATGCATGTCTCAGTGGGGAATTGGAGATACCTGGCTACTTGAAAACAGGTGTTTCTATTTGCAAATATCTAAAAGGCATCCACTAAGCTTATGCTCTGGTAACTGCTAGTGATAAATTACATTAACTTCCTAGCTTCCAGCAGCTCTCCTGAGAAATTTGCTGTCATAGGACTGCACTTATATAAATCCACATTTATAAAGTATCTGCACACTCCTGGAGCAAATCGAGTTAGCTATGCAAATGGCTCACTAAAACCTCTGGCATTTTCTTAGAGAGAGCCCTACATAGCTACACATGAGCCCTAAAGATGGTCATGTTCCATTTGTTGAATTCATCAGTCACTGAACTTTGCAGTTTCCAGAAATGGGTTTATTTTTTGAAACAGTTTCCTGATATTTCACCAGCTCTAATCAGGGCTTTGTTAACAACTGGGAAAACTTTGGCATCATAACCAGTTTTAAGATTTCTGCTATTATTGCTCAATTTGTAACTGAGTTTAAATAGCTGATTTTATGATCTTAGGAATCACATACAAATACATAAGCAAGTAAATAAGCACTAACAGTACATGCAGATAATCAGACCTCTGTGTTTTAACTATGTTTAATATGTAAAGTTGTCACAAATACTACTATAGATGAGTTTAGCATTTTACTGGTTAGAGTGTCACAATAAAAAGCTTTGGATGATGGACAGGCATCAAAAAGTAAGCCATAAAAAACACCTGCACATGATTTCCATGGCTTTACAGATCTGTAAAATGTGTGCAGATATCTTAAGTTTTAAATGAAGCTGTAAAATACAAATGTCACATATGTGCCTACTTATTTTATCTTAAATATTTATACTGAGGCATCACAGACAAACTATCCTCCCACCTACCCAAATACAATCATGACTGTTTGCCTGTATGACTGTTTGCCTCATTACACTAAGTAGCTTACTACGCATTCTGTAAACACGTGAACACCACAAAATCAAAATTCCTCAAAAAATGCAATTAAAATTTGGACTTTCTTTCAAAAATACTCAATGAGGAGTTTTCTCTTCCTCTTCTGCGAGGTAAAAACTTGCTGTTGGAGTGCTTATTAAGGAAAACTAAAACTGCATTCAGTCTTCCTGAAGAAACCATGCTCAGCTCTTTATCTGCAGAGAGACAAGCTATCTATTCCAGCCCAGCAGGATGAAATATATACCATTTAATTCAAAATTATAATAAATTTTGTGGAACTTTCTTTGCCTCAAAAATCCTCTGAGATGTAACAAGAAACAGAATACTCTGAATCAGGAGGAGAATGAAACATGGGACGTAAATGACTCAGAAATCCTGCTTTCCCTTAAATATACAATTTTCTGTACATTATTTCACGACCATATTGCTCATACTATGTTTTTGCAGAAGAAGCAGAAGCATAAATCTTCCTTTACCGCTCCCTGAGTCAACACTGCAAATTTTAGACTACAGCATACCAACAGAACAAGTGATAACCTTCTTACTCCAACATCCACCTTCACAAATTCAAGCCACTAAAAGGGAGGAAAACAAGAAACTGCCTTCAGAAGAGAACTCAGTTATAGCCATAGCAATAGTAATAATAATTCCCTATATGAATCTTCAGAGAGACAATATTTAAAGATAAATCCTGAAGTTTCATGCTATCTCATACTATGTTGCTATACCAAGTGAGTTGACAAGGTGGCTCTACAGTGTGCAGTGCCTTTGGGGGTTCCATTCAGAAGCAGCTGATGTTCACAAAGGTTAAAAAATGCAAGTAATCTCTAGAAAGGCACAGTTTTGACAGCACTGTCTAAATGAGTAAACAAAAGCAAATAAAACTGCAGCAAATGATAGATCGGTTCTTTTTTATTTTTTGGGTTGCTGTGGGCCACTACAACTGTCTATCAACAAGTAATTTTCCCTGGAGAAAACTGCAGCTAGTACATGATATTAAACAGGTGACTGGAACCTGTGTTTTCACCAGATCCCAGGTGTGCACTTCGTAAGGTGAGGCTGAGCCTTTTTCTTTACAAGCCACTACATACATTCTGGGACCTCATGCAAGGTAATAGTGAATAAAAATGAAAAGCTTTTTCTGTTCAAATCCCAAAGTTAACCTCAGGTAAATCCAAAAGGTTAAGAGAAGAGCCCTCTACATCTGCACTAGTTTTGTTGTTGTTTTTCTCCTGCTAGAAGAAACAATACAGGCCATATCTGAGGATTTGAAAATGCTACTCTGAATATGTATAATAGAAAATCCCGTAAGGATGCCAGCTGTACATTTGTAGATGGATGAAAAGTGCAGGCTGTTAGCTGTGCAGTCATTTTCCTACAGATATTAAGATTTGCTGCTAAAAAGCAGGGAAATGCAGTTACAGAGCCTGCAGCTGACAAGCTCTATTGATGAAGGGCTGGTAGTTTCCTTGCGGATACTTGTTGTTGTCTTGACAGCTGAGGAAACAGGAAGGTGGTAAGACACTGACATGACCAGTGAGTTAGAATGGAAAAAAAACTTCAGTTGGATTGGGCTTTTTTTGTTTGTGGGTGTGGATTTTTTTGTTTGTTTGTTTGTTTTGTTTCTCTTTCTGTATGTGCTTGGTGGGGGACAATGAAAAAACTCTAGGGTGGAAATCTTGAGGAGAGCATGTGTCAGTAAAGCTGCCTGAGCTACTTTTGTGCCAACATGGAGGGTTTTACAGGATACGTGTCACAGCAGTTACAAGACAAAATAATGATAGATGTGTCTAAGATGATGATGCAATGTAATATTTGTGGTGTTCTGAGACAAGACACAAAAGAGGAAGGAAAACATTTCCACAGGGGGTTGAGTCCCACACTTCCATTCACTCACCCTGGCTTGGGCAGGGCAGTCACTCATCATACAGGCAGCTGACTTCCAATACAAGTTAACATCGTAGTAAACATTGTGGAAAATTAAGGCCTAGGTGATCAGGCAATAAATTAGGTACCAGACAAGCATACCTCTGCATTGGTCACTGGACTGGAGGAAACCCCAATCTATAAGAGCATCAAAGCTCCAAGAGAGCCTGCTCATCCACTGCACGCACTTTTCCTCTCCAAAGTTAATTGATTCACTTTGCTTTCCTTCTCAGTGTCTTTCAGAGATTTAGATGTAATTTGGCCTTTAATAGATCAAGGAAAGCTTCAAAATATTTGTGAAGCTTTCATTGATTAATCTGAAAACAGAATGTCACACTCCTTAAGTCATAATTCTAGGACAGAACTGTCTGTTACTGATGTAATTTAGATTTTCATTTAGTATGACAGCTCTTGGTTTTAGGCTGTTTAATTTACCTTCAATTAGGATGTTACTATAATTAAATTACACCAAAAGTATTGGATTATATCCCAGTTGAATACACTGAGGGATTTATACATCCTTATTTTTCCAAAGTCAGAAGAAAAAAATAAGGGAAAAGGTTCTCTTTGTTTGTTTGCTTTAAAAAAAAAAAAAGTGTTTGAATAACTTTGGCACAGGTAGACATCAAAGCTTGCGTTCAGGAAGAGTGCATACATATGTGCACAGAAATCAACATTCTACACTGGCAAAAGGTGCTGAGAGTTCAGGAGGGGCTGGCTGAATCTCTTTTGATGTCTTCTCACCTGCCTCAGCTTCAAATTTAGTCCTTTGGGGTAACTTTTCAGCAGAGAAGTAAGCTGGAAAGGTCCAACAGTGTTGGAAAACTGAACATACTGAAGTTGGGTCTCAATCGGGGACAAAATTATTTGGTTTTTACTATTTCCTTTTATGACATTTTTTTTCTGTGTAAGATTTTCTGTATCATTAGCATTAGTCTTCTGAACCAAATTCTCCTCGTTAATACTAGGGAGTTCAGGACTGATTATAATCAGGCAGTTTGCACAGAGACAGGTGATCTGACAAGATGGAGAGAATCTCACTGCTGCAGAATCATCACAAATTATAACATTCTTGTTAATTCAGGGATTTTGAATGACTCTCTCACATTATCAACTATCTTCAATGAATATAGACCATTTTCCTACAATGGGATTCAAAGTAAGTGTCTTCAAGCCTCGGGATATGCAATCCAAGTAAAGTGAAGCCTCTCAAGTAGTAACATATTAAGAGTGAGAGAAAGAGAAGAAAAATGGTGTATTAAAGAGCCAACCTTCATTAGGATTTCAGTGTACTGCTCTCCTATGCTCTTGTAAGAAATCTGTGTCTTATTTTCTGTCTGTCTTACAGAAATATGAGGCACTGTTTTCCAAAGATGTAAGAGGAATACTACTGCAAAATGAGCTTATCCCATATTTTTTTTTCAGTATCATAGTGCATCGCCATATAAACAAATTGCAACAGCACAGTTGCAGTCTGTAGCACAATAGTACTTTAAACAGGATGAATGAATAAAGAAAAGCAACTATTATCAAAAATATTTTTTAAAATCACAAAAGAACAAAGCACAGAAGAGCTGATCAGATAATCACATAAGTTATGCTCATATGTTATCTATAGAAACAGAACTGATTAATTGGGAAAAACAAAAGTCAGAATCCGCAAGGTGAATTATATTAGCAACTAACTATTATTAGCAATATATGGGCTATCATTAATCCAAGCAGTATTTTCATGTTCTAATGAAAATTTTAAGGGTTAAGTTTTATGTGAAAGAAGTAGAAGCATTTTTTTCTCATCATACTCAGTTATGTTAAATTATTAATTAAATTTCATTAATTTGACCCAAATTTGCACAGAGAGGTTTTGCTGAACAAAGTGACTAATGGCAATGTTGACTTCAGGGAGGTTTATTTTTCCATTATTTAAAGAAATGTTAGCAGGGAATAATTAGTCCTGACAAGTGTGTTTATTAGGTAAACTGAATGATTGGTCTAGCATTGTGGAGCCTGCAGGAGCTATTCTATTACTGAAAAAAATTTATATTGTTCACTTATGGTGTAGAAACCAAAGAAACAATGTCTTCACTAGGACAGAATATTCTGGTTGCTTGCTAGAACTGCTTTGTTAGTAATCTGTTTATAACACCAAGTTTTAGAAAATTATTTCTGTGGCATTATTGTAAATAAGTGCAAGAGAAAATCTGATCTAAATATGAATACAATTTTTTTATAGGAACCCATAACTATGAAAATGCACAGCAGATTATTTATAGAAAGTTCACTTAAGGTTCTGACTCTCTGAATTTTTTCCTGAGGTGATATAAGTTGCCACAACAATGTCTCAATCACCAGGACACAAGTACAGACTATAACAGACAAGAAAAACAAGTTTAGTTTTTTTTTTTTTTTAACAACTAAGAACTTATGCCTGTTTTGTTTTACAAACAATTGGTATTGCTTTAGAATAAGAGAACAGAGAATAATGGAATAAAGTACATGTTTGCTAAGTCCTAGTCAAATAAGGTTCATCTGGCTCGTTCATGGATGTGGATCCATGAGAGCTGCATGTACCTGTGAAAATCTTCAATGCATTTAGGCAGCCTCTATTTGTGTATGCTATCTGAAAAACAGACCATTTTTAAAATGATGCGACTCCTCTACTCAGACAGAAATAGCAGACTAGTTGTAAACTTCTTGGAAAAAGCTCAGATATATTGCTTTTTGCTCCAAAGCTCCAAAGCTATTCCTCAAAGAAATTTTGAAATCAGCAAGGGCCAATTTGACAGAAGAAGGAAATCACACTTGTCATAAGCCAACTCGTCACTGGGTCATAAGCCAACTCATTTTTTTATAATTCCAGGGAGTTCACGCATTATTTTAATTTGTCAAAATAAGGTTCTGTAAATGCATGTGCCATATTGATTTAGTACATTAACATTAGAGCTTAATGGCATTAAAGTACAATAAATATTACTGGCAATTCTTATTATATATTCTGTTATTACTTCTTTGATGTCATAGTGATAACTAAGTACCTGGGTTTACTTTGTAATATGGACTTTCTTGGAAGCTAGCTCTGAGTAGTAGAACATTCTTTTCATTACTTGTTACAAAATGTGGACGTTTGATCAGATGAAAACAGTTTTTCTATCTAAAGAGTTTGTACAGAGACAACGTGCTAAAGTTCATATTATTAATGTTTGATTTCTTTATTAGTTTCAGTTTGAAAGGAAAAACAAGATCTGCCCATTGCCAAAGTTCACTTCCCTTTGAACCATTTTTGGATAAAACTCACAGCTGAAACAATTTACAGCACGAAAAGAAAAATCAGTTGGTTGTTTTTTTTGTTTTTTTTTCCCAGTTTGTAGTGTGCTTTAAATATTGAGCAAGATAAAAGATTTGTCAGAACATCAAGCTCTTTCTGTTTTAAAAGTAACTTCATAATTATATGTTAGTATACAATGTACTTGTATTTTTTACCAAGTTTAAACAGGAAAAATAGGATGAGGCATGAACAGTGATGTCTGAAGGCATCACATGAGGGAGGGTCAGCACTCTCCTAATGAGAAAGAAAAAGCCTGCAGAAAAGCAAGCACAGGCAATAACACAGAAGCCAGCAAAATCTAGAAGGTTGGCATCCTTTGTATGTCAAAAGCACTGAAGCGCATGGAAACTTGAGATTCTTTGTTTTTCTGATTAACAAATTCATACACTTGATTACTTTGCCACTCAGTTCACTATTATTTCCTGGTTTCACATCTGTCTGCAGTATGTACCTGCCTGACTCAGACCTTGATGGCTGTAACACACTGACAGAATAGCCCAGAGCTGTTCTATATCAAAATGCATAAAAATATTTGCCATACCTTAGGTCTGCCATAATTTAATTTTTATTTTGAACACTTGTGGTTTGAAACATACCACAGATACATTGATTTTAATCTTTAAGATGTATTTTTAATTCATTAAATTAGCAGTCAAATTCACCAGAAATACTAAATTTGTCAGTACTGCATGTGTATTCTGGATCTTCCTTCCACAGTGAATGTGTTAACTTATTATTTTACAAAATAACACAAGCCCACTTAAATAAGAACACTTACACACTAATAAATATATCACTGAAATCATACAATAATATTAGAATTTTATGAAGCTCTGGGGCCACATTGCTTGCTGTACAGAGCCACATCTGGTCCAAGGGTTGGACACACCTGGTTTAAACCAACTGCCCAACTTCTTCCAGGCTAATCAAAAGCTAACATGTATTATTAATGCCTCTTGAACACTGTCTAGCATGGGTCATCAGTCAACTCTCTAGGAAGCTTGTTCCAGTATTTTACCACACTCACATGGAAGAAGTTTTCCTAATGTCCACTGTAAACCTCTCTTGGTGCACACTGTTGTGTACATTCGCGTTCCAATGTACACTTAGTCTTCCAGCCTTATCCCACCTTGTATATTAGTGCTGTTGTTGAGACTATGCAGATCTCATCTGCATAGCCACAGAAATAACTGCTTGAAATCTCAGTTTCGACTTTGGCATAAGCACTTTTCTTAGCATAGAACTGGAGACAAACACAAGGACAAATCTGCTTCAAGAAAACTGCAGATGGTGTTACTTCACCAACCAAAAATATTTTTTATATGTATGCTGCTTGTTTTCAAAAACTGAAATTAAAAAAGACATTCCCACTAGGGATGAAAGTGAAAGAAAAATGTCTGCATTGTCAGTTTGTTTCTTGGGAATATTCACTTTCGTACAACTTTGGACACAGAGTCTGAAACAAAATTTCCTAGATTTTGTCTCTTGTATTTGTTTCTTATATGTGGATATAATAGGTGGGCTTACTGCCCCATCTTGTTTATGTTTGTTGCATGACTGCAACAACAAGTGAGAGGCCTTCTAAGGCCTTTTGTTGGTGAATGATGAAAGGAGATTTTGTACACTTAACTACTAAGCAAGCTTATATTTCTAAAAATATCTTCTCAAAACCAAATCCACTAAATACAAGTAGTTACAATTTTCCTAGACCTCATTTACACTTGTACTATTCTCATATATAGAAAAGCCCTTCTTTATTATCCCTGGAAATATTTTATTTATTCAGTCTGGAATACTTCCTCCACTCCACAAAGCACTCATTGTACCTGGTCATATTAAACTTAACAGTATACTGATGTGTTTCATCAAATAATAATTTTAGAGTACAATTTTACCAATTCTATAATCCCATGATTTCAACAATTCTGTTGCCACTACCAGTGACTATAAATAGCAGCAAAATTAGACTAAAGAGAACAATAATACAGTGTAGAGCATCTTACCTCTAAATAATTCAGACACTTCTTACAGTGGCCATCACTGCCATCTGTCAGTATGCAGATTTAACTTAGTTAAATCTGGCAGTCTCTTCTCACAGGACAGATGTCCACATAAATCATAGGAGCCCACACTGAAAAATGTCAGTAGAAAGATCAGTAAATGAAAGAACATGGAGTTTTATTCCTATTGAGAATCTATCAAGACTATATGTCTTTTTATATCTATACAATATTTACACATATGTTTTATATATGCAACAGAAACTGTTTTCTCATATTTTTAGAAATGTGTCGAGGAAAATATAATAATTATTTTGTTGTTTGCCTTATAACAGTATCTCAAGCTGCTGAGTTTACACGTAGCTAGCTGAATATTAATCTCAGAAGATAATTTCTCCTTAAGATTATCAAAGCTTTTGCATTTTCTATTCAAAACCAAGTCTAGATAGCTCTACTGAACCTTCAGAAGTTCAGTGGGACATTCACAAACGGACTGGTGGAATTTCAGACACTACAGTCTCATATTCAGTTCACATTCTCTTTTCAGTTTAACTTTATACAAGTGAGTATACTCTCTTCTTCCAGGGGTGGAATTTGCCAGTCACAAGGGGCTAACCAAAAGTATTAGTATCAATTTAAGTTTGACTGGGTGGATACAACATAAATATGCAACACTCTCAGTCCACGATTATCACCTGAGCAGCTTCCCCTCTTTGGCAATACCATTTCCATACTAGTATGAGTTCATGTGGGCACTACTGTAATGATACCATACTTCATGGTTGTACAGCGCAACTTCAGAGATACTGCTCAAAACCTAGGGTTAGCTAGGAGGACTATGCATGACCATTGCCAGTTAAAAACATTCTCATTACTCCCCGTAAGTCCTCACCACCATATTTATTGAAACCTGCAGTTTTCAAGATTTACATACATTTTCTACAAGCTCTATCCTACTAGAAAATGTACTATATTTCTCTGAAATTAGGCTTTTTTCATAAGGTAACAAAACTTTCTTTTCAGCTTTCAGCATAGCAATGCACATTCAGAAGCTACAGGAAGCAAGTTTAAAACCATTTTGATCAAATATTAATGAAGATAAAGTTTGCGTTTTTAGGACTTGCTTCTAATTGGTTTGCTGCTGCTGCTGCTGAATTTCTATGAAGTTAATGATATTTTCACATTTTTATACATTGTCCAACAATCTCTGCGTACTAAATAAAGCTCAGATCACAAGGATCAGTTTTTCGACAAGAATAATCAGCTTTACTATTGGCACTGCTAAAAACATCGTTCCATACCCAAAGTACATCAATGCTCTGATTATTCTTCTACTCCAACTTAAGAGCAATGTTGAATATGCCTCATTCCTTTCTTCTACTAAAGGAGCAGGAAAATGGTTCACACAAGCTGGAGGCCTATAGTTCAGGTATTGTGTATTTATGAACTTACTGTTCAAAACTAAAATTTAATTAATATAGTTTCATAATAGTTCATTGACATGCTATTTAAAAAAATCAATAGATTTTAAAGATTTAAGCAAAAAAATTAAGAACCATCATTTCAACGATTATTTCAATAATCAAGAATGGGAAAATAGATAACAGTAAGTAAGAGTGTACCATAAAAAGACTTTCAACAATGAAAATAGGCTTTTTCAGTAAAAAGCCATTTGTATTTTATTCTTATTGGGTTTACTACCAGATTTCAATTTCTCTTTAAATGAAATGTCTTTATTTCTTTAAATGTAGAAACATAACAGAACATATCTGACATGATATTGTAGTTTTGTTTTTTTTTTTTTCTACTTGAGTTTACTTTGTTCAAAGCTTTTTAACATCCTCCAACTGAAATAGACTAAGAAGACTTGAATTTATTGTTATTATAACTGCTGTCATAATACAGGTCTGTCAGCTTTATGGTTTAACAAGTTATGACTCAGAAATAACTCAACAGTTCTTATGTATTTTGATTCTCATTTCATGGACTCACTGGGGAACTGAGCTCATTCACTAACTTTGTAAGTTTAAATAAGAGGTTCTGTTAATAAAATACTGATAAATTAAAATTAATTCTGGACATAGATCAGGTGATATATAGATCACTTCTTTCCTATGCTCTCTTTGCCAAAGTAAGGTTACTCATGTAGTTGCCATAGAGCAACAGAAATATGTACCACTAATAACAATACACAAGCAGTTGCTGTCATAGAACAAATGTGTGTGGTAAATAACTTATCCACTACCATAAAAAATGAAATCTCATTCATAGAGAAGAGAACTTTTTGATCCTAGTTTTCAGGATTCTTTGATATAATCTTTAATATAAGTTATTGTGTAAAAAAATAGTATCATAATTGTATAGTATTCTAGTATACAGTATTACTATTAACACCTTTCTTATTTGGACCTATGTACAAAGTTCTTAAAACTGTCAAAGAAATACTTTTATTACAGAATAAATGAAAGAATGGGAGCTTTCATTATGACCAGATCTAAAAAGAAATAAAAGTATTTTCATTCTTTAAGATGCACAGTTTGACACAATGCTTATAACAACATTGTATACAGATGTGCTGAAACCTGTTTAGCTGACTCCTAACTCTGGAGAAATACAGTTCTTCCTTTGCTTCTTATTCATAACTTCTCGAAGTATCATGCTTGACTTTTGTGTACATGCAAGAGTGCAACAAATATCATCTCTCACCTATTTCACAATGCATCTTTTTCTGTATCCAACATCTGTGTCTGTTTCCACTGAAGCTCCTGAGACTCTTGATCCATGGGGTGCACTTAGCACAAATCTCACATAAGCTGTAGAACTGTCTCTTCAAAAAATTTTAGCTGTGGGTGTCTTTTAGATTATTCACAATGCACTTTTTACACAGATAAGTAAAATGGTGACGCATTGTCATTAAAATTAAACATATGCAATAGTGGAGACATAGTTTAAGTTTCACACTATTGAATTTATTTTTCTGTTGATGACATTCCAGCTCCATATTATCTCGTTAGTTATCTGCTGCTGCATGTTATTCTATTTCCGCAGTCAGTTTGCCACTATATTGTCATGGGATTTTGATTTAGTAAATAGTTTTCCTTGAAATCTTTTTGGTAAAGACAGGAAGAATGCTATTGTGCAATACAAATATCACCTGTACCCACATTATTAAGTACACTATTCTATATGTTCAGTAATAATCTTACAGCATTAATAACTAGTAAATATACACATTTTCTTTCAGAGTTGCATGAACTGTTTCTAAAATGAAAACTTTTTCTTCACTGTGAATAGGAATCATTCACGAGAGATAAAAAGTCCTTGTCAACAAATCAAATTGTGTTTTCGTATGTAGCCTGATAAATAAGTTACTCATAACATTTGCTTTAGAGTCACCCATAAAATATTCAATGATGACAATGATGCAAGTTTTAACTAGATAATTCTTTATCAAGTACAGTTCAAGGAATATACAGGCACTCTTACTCTGACTCTTACTTGAAAGAAAAAGGGAGGAAAAAAGGGCATTGGAATGGGATTCTTATTCTCTTCCTTTGACTTCTTTATTTGTTATTAAATAGTATCTATGGCTGACCTTGGAATTTACAAGGAAATTAAACCCTAAAGTAGAAGGGCAGCATAAAACAATTCTGCAATGAGATAATTGTCTTAGAAGATGTTTTAGGTGAAGAACAAGTGGGAGTGCTTAAAGGTAACAGATTATGGCCCATGTGTGGGTGAATGCCTGAAACTGAATTTTTAAATTCTTCAGTCTATTGCCTTCTATCTGCTATGGGTAATGGGTTGATGGCAAATATTCATAACACCTTGATGAAACAGAACTGTCATGTTTTCTACTCTCTAGTTGATTGAGAGAAGTGTCACCGATATCATAGATGTCATAGATTATGCTTCTGCTCAGGGACTATTCTGACTGGAAAACTGGGACTTTGGTTCTGAAAAGAAGAGCAGGTGTGTAAAAGAAAGATTCCCAAAGAGCAGTTTATCTTGGAGACAAGAAGGTGCATACTCTGCCTGCAGAAAAGAGAGGTTGAAGAAGATCCTAGAGATGGAGATACTGGCTGCAAAAAAAAAAAAAAAAAAAAAAAAAAAAATGCCAGGGAATGCTTAGGGTCCTATACGTATCTATACACAGTCACCAAAGTCCCAAAGCCAGATAGTCCAGCAAAAGCTGGAAGAATGTCTCCTTTTTAATTTGATTCCCGTACATAAGCAACAACCCAGTCCACAGAAAAAGAACATTAATAGATTTAATTAGCCCCGTTACCCCATCCATGTTGACTTTTAAGCTTAGAACATCAACAGAATGCCTCATACAAAATATTCTGGCTATAGAAATATATTCAGTGGATACTCTAAGTTTTTCCCCTTGAATATGCAGGATATAAAATTTTGTAACCATAACTGCATACAGTCAAAATACGCAAAATGAAGTAAGGAAAGAAATCACATTTTTCTTCAGCATTTATCTCCCAGAAGAGGAGATAATATGCTCTGAATTACTTTGTGAGGATGCAAAATCTTGACAGTCAGGCTTTGCTGAGGCTCCTTCTGATGCTGTTGAAATAATCTATATTCTTTCACAGATACACAGAAAAAACATTATTCCTTTGTTGAATTATTTTTATCAACATTTTCATTCTATATATTCCATGAGCCTAGCAAGTGTAAAAAGGCAACAGTTAGATGTAACTTCAGTTTCAGGGGGAAAAATTGCTGTGTCACTATGCCAGTTATATGAGTAGTTTAGAGCACGTCTTATGTACACCAATGAACACTTATAAATATTCTTACCCATCCACAATCAGTAGAAGTAGATGTAGAACTGTGGACCCTAGGAATGTGATCATGTTTTAGAAATACTGCATTTGGAGCATGCAGAGCAGAGTAGGTTCAACATTTTGTTGAAATGTCACAAGGCAAAACAGGCTAAGAAAATCGTAGGTGACCTTCTGCAGCTTGCTGAATCTCTCCTGAACACACTGCTTTGGGCAATTCAGGCAAACTGGCAGGTGGGTGGTGGTGTTACTGAACCCCTTCCAGCAGGAGCAGCAAGAGCAAGAGAACTAGCCAGCGCTCATATAGATCTTGGTGATCTCTGAAGTGATTGCATCGGATAGAAAGGGGCTGGAATAATTTACTTGTTTTGGTCAAGGATTGTAGCAGTAAATAATTTTAAAAACTAAGACAAAAATTTACTTACATTTAATATGCCTTCAAATTTGAGAACTTCTTTACACTGCTGTACTGCTGCAATATTCCCATTCCAGGAGTGTGGTTTGGCTTTACTCAGCCAACTGTTCCACTTCCAGGTAGGTTTACTTGACATTTTTTCCAAATCAGCAAGGATAAATGCATACAGTACAACTAAAAAAGAGGTGTGTTCAACCTTCAGGATAAGACAAAAAAATCTTTGATGACACAGTTCCAGATA